>JAPTHN010000007.1:60907255-61507255 GCA_026936325.1 Platynereis dumerilii | reverse complement strand
CAGGGTCTTTCAGTTGTCCCAGCATAGAATAATGGATACAACCTGCCTCCATTTAAGTAAGTAAGTAAGTAAGTAAGTAAGTAAGTAAAACTTTATTTCATGTCGGGTTATAAAAACAAGCAACACAAGCGCAGAGGCTTTTGACCGACTAAAAACAAATAACAAAACAAATAAAAACAAGATAAAAATGATGTCATAATTTCAACCAATAAACTGCTGCAAAGGCCAACTTGGTATTGTGGCAGTTGTTCACTCATGTCAAACTGCAATACACATGAACTCTTACATTTCCTCATGAACTGTTGTATTTCAAACTCCTGTGTTACATTTGATTGCTTCAGTTGATATTAAATCAGCCTCAAGCCAACTCTGAATGGCTTCTAGTCTCTGAAAGCTAAATTATCATACCTTGACCAAAAGCATTGTATGTGATAAAAGTAAGGGACTATTCAGAATTAAATTTTATGAGTGGGTCGAGGGGGCTGGTAGTTTCTATAGTTTTTACTTCAGTGGGAACCCCCTTTTGCACATGCTTCTTATGACTTGGGGCAATGGGAATATTTCCAAACAGGGTACCAATTTTTCACGAATGTTTCAATGGGGGTACTTTTTTTTCACAACATGCTTAATTGTTGAATGAGATTTTAACAAAAGAAAATTGTGGTACTATAGTAAGTATTTGTGAAACCAAAGCGGGGTATCACTTTTCAGAGAAAGTTCCGTGAAAACTCCCCAACCCCCAAACCCCCCCCCAGTCATAAATTCTGAATTATCCCTTAGAATAGGGGGATGATCCAGTGATGGTGCCAACATTCATTAGAAAATCATAATAGGGATCAAACCAGGGTCCCAGCAATTTGTAGCCCATTGTCATGTTGTCTGGGCAGAGTCCTGGTCTGAGAAAATGTCACATGCATGTGTTTGTTTGTTTTCTGTAAAAAATAATCATTAGACTTTGAGAATGTGTGTACTAAAAATGTGTGAAACACCAACAGAAACTCTCACTTGAAACAGCTAGAATCAGTTCCATTAAGCAGATCAGTGGATTAGAATGCCATGGTCACCCATGTAAAACGCTATGTCACTTTTCAGGAGAGAGTGGTGTCATACCTTCTCTCAACCAATGAAAATTGCAGGAAAAATGATGTATTTTCTTCCACAAATGTCTACAAATATGAAATCATCTGTGATGAGTAACACCAGTGACATGTTTTCTGGTGAGGAGGTCATTTTGTTTTCCACATTACACACAGGAGGGGAAAAATTCAGTCGGTCTTGGGATATAAGTATAAGGAGTAGTTGTCTAGAGATTCAGACCCACCACAAATATTTATATTGATTTGACATGGTTTACAGCTCTAGCAATTGATCTGAAGAAATCAGTTTTTTTAAAAGTTTTTTTTTAGCGCCATTGTGGACCTATGATGTCATAGGTGGATGCTCCATTGCTCAGCACCAGAGGATATGCAAAATTGGTGCTATCAATGATGCCATAGGTCTCACTGGCCAATAGCGTTCATTGTGAACCGTTTCATCATAGCCTTGCAGTTACATCATTGCTAGAGTGGCAAATAATACCACAACAACAACTTAGGTGCAAAGTTGGACTACACCTGGGGAGGGGGAACTCTGCTCAGAAGCTGTCAATTGATCCTCGTGTTAGCATGTTCATGCCAGGTGCTGTGGTAACCAACAAAGCAATACATTAAAGTAGTTGTTTGTTTTACACTGAAAGGGACAGCCAACAAAACTGTAAACAGTACGCAAAATTCTTGAACGTACAGCTCCCTATCAAATCCAATTGGGACCAGAAGCATGTTTGTGAACAACTGTGAAAAAATTGCAAGTTTTGCTATTAACCATGCTTGGTTGAATTTCAGGTACTTTAGGTGTCCAAAATAAACAACCCCCCTCCTCCAACTTGACACCTGAGTTTTTGCAGTGGTATTATTGGCTAATCTGGCCATGACATAATTGCAAGGCTATGATGAAGTTGTTCACATGAAATGCTATTGGCCAGTTGAACCTATGACATCGTAGCCAGCACCTAAGATGCATGGGTTCCAATGGAGTCTCAAGCTATGACATCATAGGTCCACACCATCAAAAAAAGACGATTTCTTCAGAGCAATTGCTAGAGCTGTAAAATGTGTGGTAAATGAAAGAAGAATTTTTTGTGACAGCACTTTTTGGATTTATGTCATATATTGTTAATGGTGAACAATATAAGCAGTAGCTGATAATTTCCATTTAACAATGAAAATAACTTCTTTTTATACTCCACCAAGACAGTTTTCTATTGCCTTTTGCCGTGCCGTGGTTGTTAGTTATACCCCTGTTGGGGATTAAGTTAGCCTGTTGTACTGTATTTTTTCTGCAAAGAACGCACTAAAAATGACAACAAATCCCCTAAAAATGACAACAAAGCCGCAAAATTCAGTTAAAAATCTTTCAGGAGTCATATATAGAGTATAAGTTGCTTATACAACTCATTTTCGGTGTACAACTAACATTTCAGGGGTTATTTACCGAGGACTTTAGTTACACACCTCAAATTCGTTGTATAACCTATACCAAAGAAGGGGAAGGCATATGATTAGAAATAAAATCATAATTTTATGATTTTGCTGAAAACTACTCGAGTGACGCAAAAAGCTTAGTACCTGTGGAAAAACCAAATTACTTCCTGAGTAAGTAATTATGTTGTTTACATTAACCGTACAAAAAGAGACATCTTGCTGAAGAGCTCATATAGGTTGCATCTTTTTTTTGTTAGTGCTGGCCATTAAGGTCAATTCCGGAGGCCAATCAGGGGGTGAGTCCCAAGGCTACCGTTAGATATTCAGGGGGGGGGGGATTGGAGTTTTCCTCGACGAGAAATTATGAGGCCCGAATTAAGCAAGTAAGTCCCAAACGGAACTTCCAGTTGGGGCTTCAGGGAGTTACGGGAATTACGAGAGTTTTAGCGGCACTTACTGAGAGTTGTGAGAGTTATAAGGAGTTAGCAGGAGTTATGGGAGTTGACAGGAGTTACCGGGACATAGCAGAAGTTGTAGGACATACAGGAGTTACAGGAGTTACAGGAGTTACAGGAGTTACATTAGTTACAGGAAATACAGGAGTTACAGGCTTAAATGGGGCCTATTATGTATTTAATAGTAATGGTGACCGTAATTATTCATTTTGAGCAAATGATGTCCTGAAATATTCGTTTCTAAAATAATCAAGCAACTCCATTTTGAGAAATATCCCCACCAGCAATTATTCATCTCAAGACTGCATCTATCAGATCAGCAAAAAACACAAAGGGTTATCTATATATGACTATTTCCTGTTCACATTTAGCAGACTAATGGGCGTATAGAATGTGTGATGTCACACAACCATTGTCGATTGGCAGATAAAGAGTGCCTTGCTCTCATCCAAATCAGGACACAGAATACAGTTATCAATGCATAAGGCCGGAAATAATTATTTTTTAGCTTTCTGGATCTTCTTGAGTCCCTTTTTCTAAGGATTGTTGGTAAAATAAAATAAAAAACTATAGTTCAAATTTGTTATTTTGTCGATTGATTAATCTCTCTCCCATCGCATCAATCAACCCAAAGTTTTTCTGAAATGAATAAGTTCTTTCTTGGCAGTCTTGAGATGAATAATTGCTGGTGGGGGTATTTCTCAAAATGGAGTTGCTAATTTATTTGAAACTCTTGTTATTCTCACTTCCAGACACCAGAAGCTCTGAGAGATCAAAAAGTGGCGCTAATTGATTTCAGGCTTTAAATAAATTCATAACATCTCAGCGTAGAATCTTCATTAATGTCAGTGTCGGAAAAAAAATTTACACAACGTTGATATGATTGTTAATAATTCTATTTTCAGAAAATTAAATTAAATTATTTCCTTTTGAAACTCAAAACCTGACAGACAACAGTCTGGTCTATTAGACCGGCGAACACAGTAAGGTTGCAGACGAGTCTGACTGACATAATTCAAGTCTAATTAAATAAAATGCCACATTGGAAAATTTCGAAACTACTCAACGTCGAGGCTTGATTGCTACTGTGACACAGAACTAAGAACCTCTTGTATCAGTGTCCTTCAATGGTTATTAGGCCTATCAATATACGAGGGGTTTTCCAAAAGTTCTGTCGAACTTGGCATACCTACCTTTGCAACATTTAATACAAAAACATGATATTTGGTCAGATAATATTGAAGTAATTTGCAAATGATCCTGAAAAAATCAGATCATAGAAACAAAATTAAGTGATTAATTTGTTGCCATGGAAACCAAAAGTCATGAAATGCGGCCCAGGGCACCTTTAGAGACACAGATTCATTATATCTTGTCAAAAAAATATAATTTTTATCAGGGTTGCAGGACAAGAAACCTATTAAAAATAATCCCTAACATTTTACAAATTCTTGTAAGAATGAACTTGACACTGAGTACATTTCCAATAACCTTATATCCCTTAAAAATTCAATGCCTCACAGTCCTTATATTGAGATCACAGTTGGTGTTTCGCAGACTTTTTGTTCTTTACTATGGGTTTTCCGTAAGTTCTGTCAGACCTGTCATAACTTTTGCTAGATTTTAAACAGAAAAATGATATTTGGGTCATTTGATATTGAGATAATTTGCAAATGATCCCCAAAAAAACAGATCATAGAGGTAAAAATAAATTGTTAATTTGTTGCTATGGAAACCAAAGTTCATGAAATGCGAGCGAGAGCTGTTACTGCAATTTCAATTAGTATGAGTTGTAAGGCCACTTGCTACGTAGCATTTTAACTGTCCCTGATTGGTCCTTGACTGGTCATCAACCAATTAGATGAAGCTTTTAAACACTATGTAGCAAGTGGTCCAAGCAACTCCTACTTGTTGAAATTGCAGTAACAGACACATCCTGGACATATCGTGTAAAATATGTAATCATTACAGGAGATATAGAACAGAATTTTTTCAAAACATTCATAGTCATTTCACAAATTCAAAAAATAATTACTGGGACCTTGTAAATACTTGTTCTCATACTTTCTATTCATCTCTAAGTATGATACCTCAGTCTTCATGTTAAGGTCAGATTTGACATTTACTAGTCTTCTTTTCTTAGGTTTTCCAATGTGTCTTCTCTTCTTTAAGAAAAAATTTGTAAATCTTTATTTGGTTTTGTCACTCTTACTGTCTTCCTTGTATGTATGATAAAAGGTTCTTACTCTCTCTGCTAGTTTTATCCAATTAAAATGTAAAAATGTAACAGGTATATATGATGTCATCCATATCGAAAAAATTGCTCATCTCGTAAAAAATTGAGAAACTACATGAGTGATGGTAAAGTAACTGAGATGTAACAAAAATACCAGTTTCCATTGTTATTAATGATTTTACAATTAACTGATTATATTTCATTAAAAAATTATGAATATACTTCAATTCAATATGTCAAGACACAGATAATGCAAGCAAGTGTTCATTTCGTTTTAAGTGAGCACTTTAAAGTCTGGGCCGCATTTGATGACTTCTGGTTTCCATGGCAACAGATTAAGCATTTATTTTTAATTTTATGATCTGATATTTGGGAAATTATTTGTAAATTACGTCAATATTATCTGACCCAAATATCATTTTTCTACATCAAATCTAGCAAAAGTTATGACTAGTTGGACAGAACTTATGGAAAATCCCTCGTACACATTGATCAACTACATTGTAATTCCACCTAGGGTGGACAGACTATTGTCTGTCAGGTTTTGAGTTTCAAAAGGAAATAACTTAATTGAATTTTCTGAAAATCAAATTATTAAAAATCATATCAACGTTGTGTGAATTTTAGGTAGTTAGGAAGGTATTCCAAAACTATAGAAGGTACTGCAGAGGTGTAGAAGGCATCCCGGAGTTGCATAGGGCATTTTTGAGCAACTCAAATACCTTAATTGAAGATTAGATCATTTGAGAGGATAATAATTTGTTTAACCCCATGTTGTTTCTGTAACAGAGTGATATACAACAATCTATTAATAGATAAATTTGGAAACCTATGTGTTGAAGACTTGATACAAGTGGCCCAATCTATATCAAGGGGTGAGCCAGAAACTTTTGTTTTTGTCAAATGTTGAAATATAATTGCCAAATGAACCCATGTGTTGATTCAAACACATTCTTACCGTGGGTATGACACTTCGCAGTTGCACCTTTTTGTGGTTCAAAATGATTAATCATATTCCAGCTGTAGACAAAGAACAGAGGGTCACTTTGAAAACAAAAAGAAGCATGCGAAATTGTATACATTTGAAATCCTGGCATAGCAGTTCTATACAAAAGAAACGCGACAGATCCATTACACAAGAATGGATGGATGGATATCTTGAAACTCTGCTCCACCCCTCTCAATAACTGGCATGAAGGGAGGAGTTTAAGAAAATTGAAAAGGAGACCAGTACGTGCTGCCATAGGTCTCACTGGACATGAACATCATACCAATTCTTCACAATAAAATTAAATGCATATGTAGACAAACATTTTAGAAAATTATTACATAATGTATTAATTGACAGAATAACCTTCTGAGGTAGCTTGATGATATAATTTTGTTGTGCAAATTGAGTCCAAAACACAAAATCTCTCATATTTTTCTCTCTATATGAGTTTTTATAACTAGCCACTTGGAATCTGGTATTTTTCAGAATATCTCTAAATTTCCTAACTGAACTTTCTGCTTCCATGGCAACCACAGAATGACTTAAAAATGTCAAAATTTTTGGAAACCTTTCCAAAACTGCTGAATTTTATCCTGGAAAAAAATTCGTTGTTCTACATTGAAAATAAGTGTCCATATAAAAAAAGCCTCAAACGTTTTGAGCACCCCTCTTACAGGGCATTTCAAAACAGTGCTTTTCCCCAAGTCCACTCAATTTTCAGATATGACGTTTTTTGTAGATGTGACGAAAAATTACTTTATACAACTAAAATGGATGTTGTCTCCAGAAATTAGTGCTGTCGTTGATTAGTTGTAATTAATGTGGTTGAAAGTCATGTTCATGAATATTCATTCTAAATATTCTAAATGTACTAAATATACTAAATATAATCATAATAAAAACTCACTTTCCCCTAATCAGGCAACCTAATTTTCTACGAATTCTCAAGGCCAAATTTCCCTATATTTTTTTGAAAGTTCTTGAATTCACAAATTGGAAAAAAAGTTACTGGGCAGTTGGGAAAAGGTCCTCAAATGGTTTAACTCCCTCCAGATTTGAATATTATTGATAAATTATGAGTTGATCTGAGAAAGAGTATGCCCCAGCGCAGACCAACAATGAAGGTGGTGTTACAGAAATTCAGTGATGCAGAATGGATCAAAATCACTGCTGATGTAGCCTGAGGACTTAATTTAGTAAATCCTGCAACCTGCTCCTGATCCCAAGGTGGAAAATATTTGATATTACAGGAAAGTATGTAAACTTTTGAAAATGTCATTCAATTCAACTAACTGTTAATGTCATAGGATCTTGTAACTATTACAGCCAAGCACTTTGATGTAGAATTAGAGTGGACTGTGGCACTGTGAAAATGGCACTTCGTGTGTCATCATGCTGATGATTTGTCATGATCATACCCAATACTTTCAACGTTAATTTTATTGAAGGAGACTTATCCCACTTGTTGGTGACAGCCAAATGAACGGATTATGTATCTGATTTTCACTCTAAAATGCATTATGAGAAGTCAAATGGCTTTCTTTTGATCATGACTAATCAAACAGCCTCTATGTTTCCCATGTTGAAAGTAGAGAAGATGACACCTCATCGGCTATCATGAGTCACGAAGTGCCATTTTCACAGTGCCACAGTCCGCTCTAATTCTATATCAAAGTGTTTGGCTGTAAATTGTCAGTGGTTCAGAAGCGTTTAGCCGCATGCAGTGCACTATATTTCTTGTATGATTTGCCTGTCTTTGTGAAAATTGCCCTGGAAATAGATAAATTGGTCATTTTGCACTGGGGTATGTAAACTTTCAGGCAGAACTGTATGATCCCTCTAGAGTTGTTATTATTATCATTTTCATAGCTATGTGTTTTTTTGAAAACTTCGTTTTGCAGCAAAACCGTGACCTCATCAGGTATCTGCGAATGTGATTGGTTAAATCTTCAATCTGTGACACTCAGTTTAAAGTTTGACATCGCGGTTAAAGACAAAGGAATTCAAAACTGCCAAGCGATATTATTATTTTTGTACAACCGCGACAAACAACTTCTGTCCAGGCAGAGTATTACTCCTTACCAGAAGAGTCTCTGTTTCAATTTTTTCCAAACAAAGTCTGTTTTTATCGTTTTTCATAAGACACTATCTTTCACAATTTCAAATAATTTGTCGCCAGTCAATGTACACTGCAGGCCCGAATATTGGGAAATAGTATGTTTCTTGTCTTTGGATTAGTGTACACAAATTTGCTTGTGGGTGCAAGGTTTCTGACTCCAAGCAAGTGGGCATGCATATTACAGCCAAACACTTTGATATAGAATTAGAGTGGACTGTGGCATAGTGAAAATGACACTTCGTGTGTAATCATGCTGATGACTTGTCATGATCAAACTCAATACTTTCAATGTTAATTTGATTGAAGGAGACTTATCCCACTTGTTAGTGACAGCCAAATGAAAGGATTATGTATCTGATTTTCACTCTAAAATCCGTTATAAGGAGTTAAATGGCTTTCTCTTGATCATGACTAATCAAACAGCATCTATGTTTCCCATGTTGAAAGTAGAGAAGATGACACTTCATCGGCTATCATGAGTCACGAGGTGCCATTTTCACAATGCCAGAGTCCACTCGAATTCTATATCAAAGTAATTGGTTCTAATGAAATAGCAATTGCCAATGCTGACTCACTATGACACGTCCCAATTGTTTGAGAGTGCTCAACTTTTGAAATATAACCCTATTTTCACAAATGTATTTTCAATAATCCACATCATTTCGACATACCATTTTGTGCTTGCAGCACTGATACAATGGTGAGCATCTTATCATTTCCAAACTTTTGCCTGACAATGTAACTTTCCTTTGAGAATAAGTAGTATGTTTGCTTCAGTTACAGTTCATTGAATCATTCACCAACCAGTGTAGGTATCAAAGCCAAATAAGCTAAACATACATAATCCATGTGTGAATGCATTCGGGCAGTTACTTGAAATATGTGCTTGTAATATACAAAGTTATGCAACTAAATCTGTGACATCACAGTTTTGGTATAAAGTGAAGTGCAAACTGAAAAACGTGTATCAATGAAAACGATAATAAAACAAATGGGCACTGAGGTTTATTCACGATTGACCTTATGGTCAAGACACAGATTAACAGCTTCAGGTGTTATCAACTGCCAGTGCACTTCACAGCTTCAATGCTTCTTTTGTATTTGACCAATTCTGGCTCAGTTTTGTTTCAGTCATGGAACAATGACAAACACAAAATTACAGATAATGGGATGATGGGCTTTGATGGAATTGAGCTGAACATTTATTGTTTTTATCGGTAACTGTATGATACGGGGGGGGGGTGACCATGAGATTTACAGGAGGGGGCTTGGAGTTTCCTCGAAGGGAAATTATATTTATTTCGTGGTAACAGTGACAGTAACTTTTTATTTCAAGGTTGGCCCATATCCATTTTTATTTTGAAAACAAGCAACACCATGTCAAGAAATACCCGTACCAGAAATATTTATTTTTAGAGTACCCAGGAAGAGTTTATTCTTGATTTTCAAAATCCAAACCAGAGCTTCTTACACATATATAAAAAGTTCATATGTAATGACTTTCTCATTTTCATAATCACAGATGGTAATATTCTTTATTCAGCTGAACATTGTGCGAATGCTTGCACTTAAGTATGCCAAAAGTTACAGGTGATTTCATTAGCACGAGATTCTTGTCAATCACACTTGATAGTGAGAAATCAATGCTAAACAGGGACTTACTACGTTTGATATTTGAGATGTGTGACGTTCTATTGCTTCTAAACCAATCAGATTAACCAAAAATGCTATGTATTTTGTGGCCAATAACCTGAGAATCGCGTACTAATGAAATTGCCTGTAACCCATATTTCACGTGAGGCAAAATGTGCAGGGATCAAATTTTGTTATTTTATGCCCTGTAGTGTATTTTTAGAAACAATTGAATTATCTCATGGCAGGATACCACACCTGCACACTCACGGTGATTCCTCTACCCTCAAATTCCCTAACCTAAACCCCTTTTACCCTCACCTAGTCTCAAATTCCCTCATCTTGCCTAAAATTCCCTCACCTAACCTCAAACTCTATCAACCACCCTCAACTTCCTGAACTGCCCTGGGCTCCCGTCAACTATCCTTGTCTTGCCTAAACTGAACTCAGGTACTCAGCTCTCCTCAACCACCATCAGCTTTACCCTCTGTAATCTGTGTCCCTCAACTACCTTTGGTTACAGATCCAACATTGGTTGTCAAGACAGGAAAAAGAACTAAGGTCCCAGAGGTTAGCCTGAATCTTAAGACAGACAGAAAAATGTGTGGAAAAAATTAAGACTCTTTCAGGGAGATAACTATGATTTGGTCCCCACATTTTGAATATAAGCAAGTTCTAATCCTTCAGTTCAGCAATCAGTCAAATCTGGGCTGTTATTCACACTGTCTCTTGGTTATATCTTTTAAGTAACCAGGCATGCCTGTCTGCCAAACTGATAGTGGTCAAAAACAAAAGAGAGTTTTAAAACAGTGGTCAAATACAATGGAATTGCTATAACTGTGACACAACTCAAAAAGGTGTCTGGCCATATGGCCATTTGTGAATAAACCTCATTGCAAGTTCAACGTCTTTTGGGGGACATATGAGTTATTGTCTCGCCAGAGTTCTTTATTTTCCTGGGTATCTTTGTTGTTATGAGGGGTTATTCATAAAATATATTTTATAAATGAGGATTGCTTCTGAATATTAACAGGTGAACTGACAATGGCTGGATCATGACTCCCATCATGTAGAGCAATAGAACAGATAAAATAGAATTTAGAACAGTTTTAAATGGAGAAGAAAACTCGTAGACATTAATTGACACAACATGATAATCAAATAATTGTTGCATGATTAAAATTGGCACTAGACCAAGAGCCAGACTAATTCGCAGGAATCTAAGTCGTTTTGTTTTACAATTTTTGTTTTTTCTTGCTTAGTCTGCTGCAAGTACATGTCAGTAGCACACTGACGTGCGGGTCTGTTAATTGTAAAGAGACTATAATAGCCTATATATGATGTAATGATAAGATCCGTGCAATGGATACTGAACATATTTAAGGAACTAATTTAAGGCAATGATAATGTCAGCCTGCAGGACTCCATCCTGCAAAATGATTCTGCATCCTTTGGCTAAGGA
The DNA here is from genome assembly GCA_026936325.1 of Platynereis dumerilii. NCBI lineage: Eukaryota > Metazoa > Annelida > Polychaeta > Phyllodocida > Nereididae > Platynereis > Platynereis dumerilii. Next base: position 61,495,841 of record JAPTHN010000007.1, on the reverse strand, counting down.
AATAGCGAACTTTATCTGTCCATATTAAGTCATCAAACTACACAGCTTGAAGGAGTTTGCTGTCTGTAAATGTCATAAGGTACAAAAGTGGAAATCCTTTGATACATATCATTTGGTTGCTTATCCTTTGAGTCGACAGGTAATATTATACAATTATGGACTGACGATGAGGTCAATATCGGCCTCAGTGAATATAACCGGTCAGGTCTGTAATTTAATAATATTCTGCATCAAAATTTTAAGGCCAATCATGTAGCAGGAGATCAGTCATATGACACATAAATAACGATATTGGTGTCTTAAAAGTGTTATTGGTGTGTGGAGAGTGATATTTCTGTGCCCCTATGCTCACATATAGCAGCAACCATGCACTTAATTGCCTAGCACTTAAGGGAGGGCCTGGGTAGGAGGAAATCTAACTTCTTGAAATTTCAATATATCATTTTATAGATATGCTCATTGTAAAGAATGGGAAAAATTAAATATATAAAAAATGACTAGCCATGAAATAACAATTCGATCCAATTTAATTAAATAGAAATGTACAGGAGTAATCTAGCTGGACAGTTTTTGGTGTTATTAGGGACAATACATGGCTAGTCATGAAATAAAACCTGAAATTGATCGAAACTGAGATCCACAATTGTTTTGTTTCATGACTAAAACATTTAAAAAATGGCAGCTAGGTTGCTGATTTGCCTTCCAATTGATGTATGCAGAAATGAGTATGTGTATTACTGCTACTGGTTGAGAGAGACCATGTGTACGTTATAATTTCACAGCCAAGTAGAAGGTCTGTTGGGCTGTTATAATCCAACTAAATAGCTCGAAAATATCACAACTTCAAGCTTCTCAATCACTCAAGTTTGGCAAAAAAGTCCTTTTGACGTTTGCTGTAATCTTCTAATTCATCTTACTTTCAGGTGCAATCATCCTTTAGAGTATTACACATCGGTGCATGAGTGAAGCAAGAGCCATTTCACATCTTAGATTGTCCAATGCCTCTCATATTTTTGGGTAATTATGTTTTAACAAAATATAATGTATAAAACTGTACATGCTAAGTATATCTTTCATTTACAAAGTACTTATGGATGTGACAGTTGCAGTTTCAGTCAACTAACAAATATCTGATTTTTTTCATATGTTTAGACATTGCACAAAGTTTTTCACACAATCCCAGTACACTTACATTTCTTCCTGCAGCTGCATATTCTGCAATAGAAACTGCAAAATTCTGCAGAAAACTGCAGAATTCTGTAGCTTTGCAAAAAAATTCTGCAGTTCTGTAGGAAACTGCAGAATTCTGCAGAAAACTGCAGAATTCTGCAGAAAACTGCAGAATTCTGCAGTTCTGCAAAAAATTATGCAGTTCTGAAGGAAACTGCAGAATTCTGCAGTTCTGCAATAAATTCTGGAGTTCTGTAGGAAACTGCAGAATTATGCAGGAAGCTGCAGAATTCTGCAGTAAGCTGCAGAATTCTGCAGTTCTGCAATAAATTCTGCAGTTCTGTAGGAAACTGCAGAATTCTGCAGTTCTGCAGCTCCATTAATACCTATACAAGAATGAGGACTGTGAGGAAACAAGTGGGATCATAAAAATGTCATTTTACAAACTGCTGTATCAAAATAAACTTCCATGGACGTTTTGCCTCTCTGCTCGGTCAATTCTCATTCAGAAAAATGTTTCAGGTAACCGACAACCAGGTCTATTGACTACACTAGTCAGTCTTTGTCCGTCGTTGTTTTTTTCGCCATGCGACCCTTTTTTCGGCGATCGGTCAGCTCGCAAAAATGTCATTTTATAAACTACTGACAGTGCTCTATCAAAATGAACTTCCATGGACATTTTTCCTCACTGCTTGGTCAATTCTCAACCAAATTTCATTCCGAAAAAAGTTTCAGGTAGGGGAGACCGGGGCTAGTTGTCACGATTTTTTTAACTTCAAGTTTGACTGTATCTGAGAGGTCTCTAGGTTCAGGTTGTCTGGAAACTTCCAGCCCTGTAACATTTTTGTAAGTCTTGAGAAGGTTTTTATTCAGCCGTCGTCCTGATTTATCAACCATGTGTTTCCCTGTAGGTTATGTTGTAACTCAAAGTCATTTTTGTGAAAATGTGACAACTTGCCCCGAACCCGGGGCAAGTTGTCACACTCATATGGCCTATCTAACATCTCTGAACAGATTTTCTATAATCCAAGCTTGTAATACATCAGATTCCTTTTGAAAAACAAAAATGCAAATCTTGCGAAGACTTTGGATGAATACCATCATAAATCAGGGCTTATTTCTACCAGATAATTGCTTCTCAAATTGGAGGACAATGAAATGACGGAAAAATTTCTGTTGAAAAAGTCATTTTTAAGAAGTCCATATATCACATGACAGATTATACTTTCTTTCAACCACATCATACAAAAAGCTTAGCAAACCATCAGATCTTGAAATTTATTTAATAACGACAGAACTGCTACCACCTATAGCCAAGTTATTAGCATTGTGACAACTTGCCCCTGTGACAACTAGCCCCGGCCTATCCTCGTCATGATCATGACGTCAATCCGATATCTCGGTAATCAAAAGAGAATATATTCTGTTTCCAGTTAGAAAACACAGACAGATTGTTCACGGAGACTATGGATTAATACCAACATGAATCAACCCCTTAATCGCCCAAAAAATTGTCTCAAATTGGAAGCCAATGAAAAATTTGAAAATGGTGAAAAAATTTAGTTTGAACTGTCATTTTCAAACATCTTCACATAGCAATTGACAGACTACACATTTTGGTGATATCATCACAAAAATATTCCCCATGTCAAAAAATATCAAAATTGATTTAATTTCCATGCAGCTGCTACTATCAATAGCTGAGTAATAAGCATTGTGACAACTTGCCCCTGGGACAACTAGCCCCGGTCTCCCCTACTCTGCAACCAGGTCTATTTAATATAGCAGTCAGTCTTTGTCCGTCGTTGTTTCTTTTTGCCGTATGGCACTTTTTTCGGCGATCTGTGTGCTCGCTGTGCTCGCAAAGATGTCATTCCACAAACTGCTACCTGGTAGAACTGCAGAATTTGCTACAGAACTGCAGAATTCTGCAGCTTCCTGCAGATTTTTTTTGAAACTGCAGAATTCTGCAGTTTTTTGCAGAATTCTGCAGTTTTTTGTAGAACTGCAGAATTCTGCAGTTTTCTGCAGAATTCTGCAGTTTTCTGCAGAATTCTGCAGTTTTTTGCAGAACTGCATAAAACCTCCCAGGCTGCATATCTCCTACAGGATTACAGATTTTGCAGCAGAAACTTTCAGAAACGCTGCAATGACAGAGGACTACCAAAACACAGACCCCCCAAACCACAACCCCCCAAATAAATGTTTACTTGGTAGCGGCAAGCCCAATGTCAAAGAGGTCTGAACTGTACAGATGCAATACACTGGAGGAAGTAATAGAGGTTCAGAAATCATGCAGTTAGCTGCAGAATTCTGCAGCTTCCTGCAGAGTTTTTTTTGAAACTGCAGAATTCTGCAGATTTCTTTGGAACTGCAGAATTCTGCAGCTTCCTGCAGAATTCTGCAGTTTTTTGCAGAATTCTGCAGTTTTTTGTAGAACTGCAGAATACTGCAGTTTCCTACAGAATTCTGCAGTTTTTTGCAGAATTCTGCAGCTTTTTGCAGAACTGCAGAATTCTGCAGTTTCCTACAGAATTCTGCAGTTTTTTGCAGAACTGCAGGAAGAAATTATATACTCCTCCACAATCCAGTGAGGAGGCCTTGTAGCTGCCCAGTATACTGCCATTTTTCAGATAAAGTTACATGAAGAAGAAAAAAAATATATTAAATTTATATATAGGCCAAGCATTATAAAAACTAATCATACAGCAAGCTACAACCTGGGGAAGCCGAGGAAGTAATAAACAATCAAAAGGGAAAATTCTGACATTTACCAATATTTTGGTCTACTTGCAAATACTGCAGCAAGCAAAAATCAAGAAGGAAACTTTATCATATAATATGTATAACATACCTCGAAAGATTTTGGCATGAGATTTTTTCAACAGTCTCCGATCCACTTAGATCCAACATGCACTTAAAAAGGGATCGTCCATGCTAATTAGCCTCTGGCTGAGACACATCCCCTGAGACATCCTGACATGTCCGCTAATAAGACTTGGTGAAAGCACTCTCTACTTGTTAAAGTAGTTGCTGCTAATGTAGTTTTCTGGGAAGGGAGCTCTACTTGTAGCTGCCAAACTGAAGGAAGGATTTTGACCTGTATAATTATACATTATGACAGGGATTGTGATGTATTTACCAGAGTATTCTCTCTGACAGCCCATAATTAAAATATGGGCTGGCAGGCCCAATACGAGGGTCAATGCAAAATCAATCCATGTCATAATGCTTTTATTCCATGTCCACTGACTAAAAAATATATTTCATGAATCTTGACTTTGAAATATCGGAACCATCAAAAAATATTTCAGCTGAATAAACGACTTGTGGATTTTTTACTATCTCGTAAATCCCTCAAATGCTTTTAAAATATGATAACCACTTAATGTTTCCCAATAAATGCAATGGTGATCCTTTAAAAATGACAAGCCAGCAAATAAAGAAGCAATCTTTTGTACTAATCCCCTTAATAGGCTATTTTAAAAAGTGTATTGTTATTGTTGTGCTCATAGAACCATGCTGGCAGACATAAAAAAGCAGGAAGATTTGAAATAGAGGGAAAATGTGAGGGAAAGTACGAGTGAAAATACGAGGGATAATATGAAACGCCATTAAATAACAGCTTGACCTAATTTAATTAGATAATAATGCACAGGAGTTATCTCCCTGGGCAGTTTTGGTGTTATTAGGGACAAGTCATGGAATAATATAGCTTATACAGGCTTTCGATTGGTGGTAAATAGAGTGTGTCTTCGCCGTATAATTATCCTCAAACCTTCATGCACATTTGCATAATTGTTCCTTACATCAAAAATAAGCCATGAAAATTTTCAGAAAAAAATGCTATTTCTTTCACATTAAGTCATATTTTAGTGGTACGCATTTAAAAATTCTTTCACATTAAGTCATATTTTAGTAGTATGCAGTGATCAATGGAATGTTGACATTTCAAACACAAGGATTATAAAGTTATCAGGTAATAAAACAACAAAACACAAACAAAGGTTTTGATAAACGTACATACAAACTCACAATCCATATAAATACATGTATGTAAACTATAGCTGGATAAATACATGTAAACTATAGTTAGATAATACAAATAAATTCTACATACCATTTTAGTAGTTAAACCTTAAGCAGTTGTCCTTCGGCAGTTGAAAGCCCTCTGATTTGAAATTTGTTGATTACTAATTGGAACTGCTCATGCTCAAAGTAGCTTGACACTCAGGGCATTATTAGGTCACACTGCTTGGTTATTAATAGACCAAAGCTGCCTGCTAGTGAACAGATGCTGTTTACTGCAATCGTCAGATTTTTTTAGGGATTCATGGATTGTACAGTTGATTTCTTAGCTAAAGAGCTATTCATAATGACAACATCAATGGTTTCCATTACGGAGAAGTCGAGTTATTGTGGTGATATCTATTTTTTTATCAAAAGAAATGTGGTTGATAAATAAAACGTTATATCAATCTATGAACTCAACGAATGGTCTAAAGTGAGGAAGTGCATGGTCTACCACATCATCTAATAAAATCTCGATGGAAATATGATGCAGTATAAAGACAAAGACATGACAGAACAGCATGTGAGTGAAGTGTATTATTTCTCATATTTACATGTACTTATGCAAACATTTGAATTATGTCAAATAGCTATCTAAAAACATATATATTAATATCGATATTCCTACTTTCTTCGGCAAAGTATTCCTCTAATTTCCTCACACTTAATGTTATTATCCTTCCAGAAAGTACATAGAATGTGAAAATTTTGGCAAAATTGGTATGTGACCTCACACTGATGGGACATAGTGATTGGCTGTGGTGTGGAGTATGATGTCGTAATGGCATATGGTGCAGTGTGGAGAAAGCCATATATGGTATGTGACATAGTATTCATGAAAGCCTTACCAAGCATAACTAAGCAACAGAAGGAGATTACAAGCTGTGTAAGTCAATAAACAACTTTACTCAGAAACTGTCTAATCTGAATGTTGTTTACTGTATGCTCTCAGTGGCACAGCTTTGGTGGCTCAAGAAGGGGATACACAGTTGCACATTTTTTGTTGTGTGGGTTCACCCTTCAAAAGAGGGAGGATCAACACTGTGATCATATGTTATGCCTCAAGGCCATTTCTAGATATGCCCCTGCTGGCAAAAACTAAGTGTTTCATTTTTACACACATAACATCAATTCATATGCTGTTGAACTACCTCACAGATTTAATATGAAATCCTATACAGAATGAGCCATGATTGGCTGACAACCTGTGACCTCACATGGAACACCTTAATTTTAATGCTAACCTATGGGAATTGCCATATGATGTCACACTTTCACATTACAAGAAAAAAAATCACTTTCTACGGACTTTCTGGAAGGATAACAATGAATGTGTGACATTCAGGCAGTGTTGTTGAACTGTCAAGCTGATTATTCCAAACGTTTTGTCACAATAGTCATGAACTTTCTTTTTCCGAAGAACTTCAAAGTGAAATTTTCAGAAATATAGCTTTTCAACACTCAAATAAAAATAATTTTCTTCTGAGAATAATGACCAGTATATGAATTTAATTCATGTATACAACAAACCATTTATCTAGATATTCCGGAACACAATTAATGCATGCAAAATATCACTTTTGCAATATTTAGACTCAACTTTACTGTCTGTCATTTTGATGTGCAACAAGAGTGGACTGTTGCACTGGCACTTCATGAGTTATGATACTGATGATTTGTCATGATCATACCCAGTACTTTCAATCTGAAATTGATTTGAGGAGACTAATCCGGCTTGTTGATGACAGACAAATTAAAGGATTATCTGAGTTTTACTAAAAAATCAATCATGACAAATCAAATAGCCTTCTCTTGATCATAACTAATCAAACAGCCTCCATGTTCCCCATCTTGAATGTAGAGAAGATAACACTTCTGCATCTATCATGATGCACAAAGTGCCATTTTCACAGTGCAACAGTCCACTGTTTTGCATGTCAAATTGACAGACTGTAACTGTAATCCAATATGTCCAGCCTCAGGCCACAACCGATCTTATTGAATTTTGCACATTGTCTTTTTACTGGCAATGGAACAATATGGCACAAGTGCAAATGAATACAACAATATTTCATTGCCTGTCAGTGACTCACTAAAGATATTGCATGCGGTAACCAGTGGCATAAATAGGGATCATGGACCCCCTCCCCCTGTAAGAACATCACTTGTATTCAAACTTGATAAACTGGCATCACTAATAAAAGAAAAGTAATCTGGAATTATGTATTATGCATTTAAACTCATTTTGTGTTATTGTGTCACTCTCATTGTGTAATATCTATAGACCTCCAAGACCAAATGCCGAAAGCTATACATTATTTACAGAAAAACTGGAACAGACCATATCAAATCCCCAAAACGCAAATCAAGTAATTCTGATGGGGGATTTTAATATAGATTTACTGAAAATAAATGAGAAATCGCAGGTAAATGATTTTTTCAACATGTTAGTAAGTAGTGGTCTCATTCCCAGAATCACCTTGCCAACCAGAGTTACACAACAGAGTAAAACACTTATTGACAATATTTTTGTTAAATTACAAAACCAGAACAGCTGGTAAGACTTCACTGCAGGAATCCTGTTACAACATATATCTGACCATCAGCCCTACTTTATGTGTGTAGATTGCTTAAAATTTAATAAGCCAAAGCAAAAATATGTAAAGATACGAAAGTCTACTTCTCACATGAAAGATCAGTTCAAACAGGAGGTTGCGGTTACTTGTACTTCAGATAAATTTGATTCTGAAAATCCAAACATGAATTATACCTTATTACAAAACTTATTGAAATCTTCTTTAGAAAAAAAATCTACCAATGAAATTAGCCAGGTACTGCAAACATCAGCATAAAAAATCGAAATGGATTTCTCAAGGTATTATTAAGTCAATCAAATGTAGTTTATATAGAAGATTGAGACAAACTCCGCAATCTTACGAGCTTTATAACACATTAAAGGTGAATCTTAAAACATATAATAGAATTTTGAAGAGAAGTATTACCCAGTGGGCACACGACGTAATTCCCGACGTTGCTAATTGGTGGAGGGCTGGTCTGAGTATTTTACTAGTATATGACCCTCATTGGCTAATGATATTACGCAACCTATTAACAAATCTTACAGAGACACCCTCACTAAGGAAATCACTTCCACTTTTGAACTCAAAACTGTATCTGAAAAGTATGTACTCAAAGTCATTGACAATTTAAAAAGCAAGTCAAGTAGTGGAGTCGATAATTTGTAAAACAATCTGTTGAAACATATTAAATCTGAAACCTTTGACACATATTATAAACCAATGTATAAACGCTGGTATATTCCCTGATCAAATGAAAGTTGCTAAGGTTCTCCCTATTTATAAGAAAGGGGAAAAATTTCTTTTTGGGAACTACCGTCCGGTATCCTTGTTACCCAGTGTGTCGAAAGTCTTTGAGAGGATAATTCATAATCAGCTCTACCAACACTTTATTGATAATGAACTCTTTTACCAAAATCAATACGGATTTAGAAAAAATCACTCCACCGAACTAGCAGCAATGGATCTGATAGACAGAATTGTTTGCGCAATGGATAATAAAAGAAGTTCCAAACAGCATATTTCTTGACCTCTCAAAGGCTTTTGATACACTGGACCACAGCATCTTGCTGAAAAAATTACAATATTATGGTATTAAAATGAATAATCTCGATTTATTTACATCCTATCTAAACAATAGAAAACAGCTGGTACTATATGACGAGACATCATCTGATTTATAATCAATAGATACTGGGGTTCCGCAAGGGTCTATTCTTGGACCTTTGCTATTTATCATATATCTGAACGATCTTGTATATACTTGTGACCAATTTAAACCGGTAGTTTATGCAGATGATATGGCATTATACACTTAGCTGGAAGCATCTGACGTTAGTGGGCATGCTTTGGATAGTGCAATTAATGAAGAATTAGAAAAAATTAACACCTGGTTTAAGTTAAATAAGTTATCCTTGAATACTAGCAAAACCAAAGCAATGATATTTCACACAAAACAGAGAAAAATTAGAACACCTATTCTGAACATAGAGAATAAACCAATAGAATTTGAGGAAGAGCTTAATTATTTAGGTATTATTTTTGACTCAAGTCTCAATTGGAAACCTCATACACACCATATAGCCAAGAAAATTGCAAAGACTAATGGTATAATGAATAAACTTAAGAATTTTTCTTCCTCAGAATATCTTGTTATAACTGTATAACTCGTTGGTCCTACCATATTTGAATTATGGAATACTTGTCTGGGGAAGCCATGCTGAATGACTCGGGAAAGTACAAAAACGTTCTGTCAGAATTGTAATGAATGCAAAATTTAATGCCCACACGGAACCTATTTTTAAGTCTCTTAGATTATTGAAAGTTACTGATATTCTGCGGTTGAATGAGTATAAATTTGTATCAGTCTGGAACCAGACTGCTTCTTTCCCCATCCCCTTATTTATTGCCAAATCAATTAAAATTATTTAAATAACTGAATGCTCCCTTTTATGAAATACAGTATGCTCCCTAGGGTAAGATCTTTCTCCGTCCCTTATTTGTTTCACAACAATTAAAAATTATTAAATTAATTGGATGATCCCTCTAATGAAACACAGTATGCTCCCTAGAATGAGTTGCAGACACAGCTTGCCACGATGTGGAGGCTTTTAATCAGAGGGACAGGTACAGTCTGAATTTGTATATAGGCTTGAAAATCAAATGTTGCCGACAATATTCCTAACTTCTGTCTTCACTAAAAACCTTGACATGCATAATTACAACACCAGGCATGCGTATGCTTTCCGAATACCCCAGCAGAAGTATGATTTTGTCAAAAATAGCATCGATAATGCTCCAATGAATTTCAAAGATAAGATACATACTCACAGTTTACAGGGTTTTGCAAAATACATCAAATTACAAATTATTCAGAACTATGAAAACTTGTGTAATATCCCATTATGCTATATATGTCTGAATACGTAGTTAATACCATGTTACAAAGGAATTTCGGTCTCTGAGCTGCTTCATAAATTGGAAATTGCTTATTGCAAATTCTGCAAGGATATAAAAAATAAGTTCAGGATCTATTGACATGTGATATCATCGAATTTATGAAATATGCTCAGATTCTTTGAACTCACATACTCCGCCAAATGTGCAATTAGCTTTTCTGAATTATTGCTCTTATCTGTATGTTCTCATACTTTTGTTCACATCATATTTGTCATAATATATATTTGGTTCTTCACCCAATATGCACGCATTGTACCATTGTTACTTTGATTTTCTGTACGCTATTGTTTATTTTATTTCTTTAATGGATCTCTCTGAGATGATGACATGATCTTTTAATTTTCTTTTAGGGGGGGTATCTCGCCAGCGATAAGTACTTGTCTTAGAGATGTCCTCCCTCTTTACTGTAACATTATGTTTCAGAAAGAAATAAAATATCGCGAGTCTTGAGTCATGACGTAAGCTGTGCACTGTAAAGTTCTGTCTATCATGTTAATATGATATTGTTCCCTGAAAATAGACCTACGAATCTTAGTTATTGCCATAAAAAGCAAATAAGCAGCTTTTAACCAAAATTCTAGCTTGTAATCATCTTAGTTGTTATTGCAGACAGTCTTGTACTGATATAGCATGCTATGTATATATGCTTTATTAACATTCCCAGACAAAGAAAAGGGAACAATTCAGCCATTTTGGCCTTGATTAAAAAAATATAGAATCAGTTCAAAAGCTCCACAAAGGTGGAACACCAGTGGCGGATACAGGGGCCTAGGGGGGCCGGCCCCCCTATACCACCCAGATTAAAATAATTTCTTTAAATAAATTATGGAGCAAATCTGGCCCGGGAAAGCCAAAACGAGGTCCGCGCATGCCTGCTAATTCTGAAATGTTGCTCGGGCCCCCCATAGACTATACTCTGTCTGGATCCGCCACTGAACACCCCAAACAAAAACTAGAAAATTGCAATAGATTTCTTCTCTGATTTTTATGAAAGTTAATCAGTTTGCAAGCCTACGTATTGACACTGCCTCTTTGTATTTGTTGCTTGACTGCTTTTTAGCAGCGCAGCTGCTCTTATCCCAAGAATTTTGGCTAATCTTGTTAGCACTGCTGAAATCGCCCTCTCTCACCAATCTCACCCAAACTTGAAATACAGTCTCAATGGAATTTTTCCTAAAGCCCAATTGATTTTGGTGGGCAACCGTAGCGCACAAAATTAATAAAGAAAGTAACTTTTCAACAGCAGTGATCTGAACATAGAGGTCAACGACCTGCGTTCAGCTTATTTCTTAACATTTCTTAACAAATGGACTGACTTTCACGGGTCAAAGGTCAAGCCTATTTGGGGATTGAACGAGCTGAAAGTGGGCGTGGCACTTGCGCTTGGTCAGTCCCAGTGACCCACGAAGCTGGAATGTGTCATCCAGCGCATTGTTGAGCATGTAGGCCTACGCCTATAATGGATTTCTATTAGAAACAGTGAATGCGCTGCTTAAAGTGCTTGCACGTTATTGTTTTTGTCTGTTTTGAAAAATGGAGTTTTACTCATGTCCAAAAATATCTACTGAAAGGTTCTCAATCTCAACTCAAGCGATTTCTAATGTCACCAGAGGAAGTCAAAAGCAAAAATGTTGAAGTCCTGTTTTACCACTAAATAATGAAAGAATTTTTTGCCAGTGACTTTAGGATCTCTATCAGGTACCAGATTGTATGAATGCTTGACACGGGTTATCCCAAAGTGGTTAACTATTATAAATTACCTAGGAGTGGTACTTTGAAGTAAATTCTCGAGTCAGTGAGGGGGGCCTATTATAATAAACTGAAATAAACCCTCTGAAAAATTAGTCTCTAAAATAGGACCAACACATTCGGAATTTTTTTTCGCAAAAGAACTTCATACATACTTCAGACCAAGAAAACAAAATTTTGTCCACAACACACTTGTGGCGTTATTGATATTTTGTGATGAGAAGTAGATTGTTCATTGCATAAAAACATAGAATACCCATCATTGTCTGGGATATCGTCATAGGCCTAGGAGGCAGGGGAAAAATTCTGGGAAGTCGATTTTTCATGCAGTTTCAAGCAGAACATTTTTGGAGTTTGTTTTTTTTTGGGTCAATTTTGGCAATATTTTTCAGGCAGCCCCCCTAAAATTAATTGACCTCCTACGTCTATGGATATCATAATGTTTCAAGTGAATTTTAATTTGCTTTTCACAAAAAAGGTTGACCTTGCACGGGATAAATTCAGAGCCTCCCCCAAGTATCATTTGGTTGGTCCTTTATGTCAACAATCTGTTAAACTTAGAGATTACAGCCTGTCACTTTGATACCGAAAAAGAGTGTACTGTTGCACTGCGAAAATGGCACTTTGTGTGTCAACATACTGATGATTTGTCATGATCATATCCAATACTTTCAATGTTCATTTGATGTTAGGAGACTTATCCCGCTTGTTGGTGACAGCCAAACGAAAGGATCATGCATCTGATTTTCACTCTAAAATCCGTTATGAGAAGTCAAATGGCTTTCTCTTGATCATGACTAATCAAACAGCCTCTTTGTTTCCGATGTTGAAAGTAGAGAAGATGACACTTCATCGGCTATCATGAGTCACGAAGTGCCATTTTCACAGTGCCACAGTCCACTCTAATCCTATATCAAAGTGTTTGGCTGTAAGAGAGCAAATAACAAGATGGGAAAATCTCAGCACATCCTGGTACCCGCTTTCCTGGGTGCATATGCCTTGGGCCAGGAAGGTTGGAACAAGGAGATGAATGCCTTCTGTGGCCATGCATGAGCAGTTAGCTACATGAGGACATTTCATGTTAATGATGTTCTAGCGCCCAAAGGGAAAACCCAGTAAGGCACATTTTGGAGTGCGTGGGGAAATCAACTTTTAAATTCCAGTCCTTGCAATAAGAAATGGACTTACTAGGATTTGCCAGTGTCATTCTGGGATAACAGGACATTTATTGAAATCTTAACTTCATAAATATATAAAAACATGTCTCAGAAGTCAGGAAGGAAATGCTGCCAGCAGGGGCGGTCGGACGAAAAAGGGCAAATCATATTCGCGCCAATTTGGATGACAAAATTCTAATAGAAAGTCAATGATGATTTTGAATATATATAATTACTAATTTGTGCCTAAAATTACCAAAAGAGGCAGAATAATGTGCCTACAATTACTTAAATAAGGTAAAATTAGGTTTTTATGAAGATCAAAAGGGCGCACTTTGCCCCCCTTGGACTAGGGCAGGAGGGGCAATTGTCCCCCTTGCCCCCCGTGTTCCGGCACCTCTGTCGGAAGTTCTATTTTGACCTTAACTCAATTTGGCCCAAATGTAACTTAATAGATTTTTCCTTTGGACGATAGTGTTAATGTTATACCAGATTAAATTATTATTTGGTTGGCCTACTTTCCATTTCTATCTTTTAACTGCTTATTTTGCAAAAATGGTCATGATCTCTTCGTCCCTAAGCGCACCTGTACACACCACTGCTATTTCGAAAGCAATCTCAGTGAAGGCCTTGGAATTAATTCAAAAATATCAACTGCACAACCCATTTATGACAATCGATTAGAATTGATTAGTGCCTATTTGCACAAATTCGTGGACTCCAGTACAGATAATATGGAATATTTGCTTGATTTAGAATAACTCAATTCATAAATAGACCTGAATGAGCAATTTTATTGATTGGGAGTGTTTACCAAACTGAAAATCTATCTGTTTATGATCTGTAACTGCTCATATATATTTTGACATACAATAGTTAGCTTTTTTAGTTTTTTAGTTTTGACCAAATTTAATTAATCAATTGTTAATAACACAAGAATAACGTTTTCATTGTCTATTCATGATTAAGTAATCCTTTATAAAAGTTGAGTTATTACGGCTAGAGAACCGATGAAAGATTTTAAATAATTGGTAATGATATTTTCAAGGTCACAATAATTTTTTCTGATAGACTGCCATGGGCTTACAAGCACTGATCAATTGCTCTCTCCTGGAAACAATTATTATTTTTCTAAAAAAGTTTTAAATTATTTTGTGGATAATTTGAAAATTTGAATCCTGCACCATTTGGGAGGCAGTAAAATGTTCATAGTTTTTCCTAAAGTAATAAAGATGTTTTCTTTCCTCATCCTTATCAAATCTCACCCCGGGAACTAACTTTAGTCCGAGCCCATGGGACATTAAATGGAGGCGGGTTGTATGCTGGGGCAACTGAAAGACCCTGGGCATCCCTGAATTAATAGGGTATGTGCCAGACTCACAGTCTTCTCATCTCATCATCATACGGTGATCGCCTGCCTTGATATAGCCCACTAAGGTGCTGCAAAGGCGTAAAACACAAACAAACAAACAACAAATCCTCATCCTTATCCTTATACAAAAATCCTTACCCTTATAGATCGATGTGGTAAAGCAGGGGCACACCATGATCTGTTATACAAATTACCTGTTATGAAGCAGACTTTCAGCCGAGATTTTCCAGCTGGCAAAGTTTTCAGCTGAGAGTCAATTTTTGGCGTTGAACTGATGAAATTTGCTGTTAGGTAATGAGAAGGCAATTGAGGCAGCTGGCTGGGAAAAAAATTGGTCATATCAGCTGGCTGGGAGGTGCTGAATAACGCTTGGGCTGGCTGGCAACCCAGCGTGCAGCATAACATATTTTTTCCCAGTAAGGAAAGACCTTACTTGACTCTGCTTATAACTAGTGAAACAAATGTGTAATGATTTAGATATAGGAGTTATGGACATTTTGTAAAAAAATTGCTGATGGCCTTCTACCCCTCCCGTAGGGTAAGAGCCCCCCCCCCCCATTATAATCCTATGGTAATTTCTTTTATAAGTGCATTCAGTTTGAAAGTTGTTTTTAAGGTTTCATCAATCTATTTTAAGGCTACTTATTTACTTCTCTTTAGATTATCTATTTTTTTTCTAAATTTTAGATTTTTTCTGTTGAGCCTTTTCATTTTTGCATACGTTATTTTCCATGTTTGAATCCGTGTGCACTTTTAGAAATGCCAGGTCTGAACTTCATCTCCATTCAAAAAGTGTTTGGAGAATAACATACAATTGAAAACTACTGCATAAGCTGAAACTAATAATAGAACTGAAGTGATTTTTCATATTACCACGAGGCTAATTGATGTCTGGTAAACCGACTGCCATCGTTGGGAAGCATTTGTCAGAGTAATGAGTCGGGATTATTGAGTCATCAATATCATGTGGAGTGACCATCGACTTGAGCGCTTGCTTTTATTGTCTTTAATCTGTTGGGAGTAAGAGCCCCATAAATTGCTTGTCCTTAATTAGGGACAACATAAGCAATATAGCCTGGAGCTACTGGAAAAAAGGAACATAAGTCAAATTGCTTTAACATTCTCAATTTTCCAACAGATATAATTTGTCTGCATCTATCTGATTCTGCAACTATTATTATTTACTATTGCTCATTACCAAGAAGACATTGATAGGTCTACATGCATCCAAACAAATAATCTGAGGGAAATTATTAATTTTCGGATGAAATTCATCCATATTAGATTCATTCTCATTCAAGGGAGTTAAAAAGATTACCAAAACAATCATAAATAATGATCACTGGAAAAAGATGCCAATTTGAGTGATATAATGATCTGGCATAATGGTCACTGGTATCTTTGTTGTTTTCTACTTCAAATGGTCAGGTAAATCGCCATGAACCATTGCAATTGGTTGGGCAGGGCAATGGCCTGACTCGTGCTCTAGTGACTCGTGCTCTAGTGACTCGTGCTCTAGTGACTCGTGCTCTAGTGACTCGTGCTCTAGTGACTCGTGCTCTAGTGACTCGTGCTCTAGTGACTCGTGCTCTAGTGACTCGTGCTCTAGTGACTCGTGCTCTAGTGACTTGTGCTCTATTGACTTGCACTGTAGTGACTTGTGCTCTAGTGGCTTGTGCTCTTCACTGCTCTAGTGACTTGTGCTCTGGTGGCTTGTGCTGTAGTGACTTGTGCTGTAGTTACTTGTCCTCTAGTGACTTGCGCTGTAGTGGCTTGTGCTCTAGTGACTTGTGCTGTAGTGACTTGTGCTCTGGGCTGAGATGAATATAGGGCATTCCTCAACAAAGGTCGCTTGTTTATATTAGAAAATCCCACCGATGTACAAAACCCCCTATGTACCCCATGTATAATAGATATTTAGCATGCTTTGCCAGAATGCCAGACTACCATAAATATAATTCAAATCTGGCCTTCCTTTTTGTTATTAAGCCCCACTCGCTAAGCTTTCAGAAGCTGTCAAAATTGTGAAAATTTGCTTAAAATGACTGAGTTTTGGGAAATTCGGCATCCCCTGGGTCATTTGGACCTGCTGTAAAATTGTTGATGGCAGATTTTAATTGCGCTCCCATTACCTCCCAAACTACTGTATGGATTGAGAAAAAGATACTGATCCTTTCACCTATTTTTGAAATATCTTGGGTTTTTGCTCATTCTCCAGTGGGGAATCACATTATGAACTTCAAGTGCATTCTGGCAATGACAAAATTTATAGAATGAGCCACAATTTTACAGGTGACTTCTAAACTGTTATACCGAGACAAGGACAAGCAGGATTGAAAATTATTGGGGTATCCTGAAACACCCTACTCTGTATGCATTTATGGACGATTAATGTATACAATACATCAGTCAGTCTTGATGTTAATTTGTCTCTCTCATTGTGTGCTTTGTCTGGCTGCTTATCTATCATCTAGTTTATTTATAACTTTGTTCGATAATATTATGGTGTCCAGGGTTATCTAGCAAGATCTTCCACAGAAACGAGCAGTTGACATCAGACGACCTTCTTGAAGACATTGACAGCTGGTCAATTTGTTACAGGTGTTTTCATTACCACGCGACTCTTGACAATCACAGTTGCCTGTGATAAATCAATGCTATACATGCACTTGCTACGTTTGCCAGATTGGCTGTGTGACGTTCTGTTGTTCCTAAACCAATCAGATTAAGCAAAAATGCTATGTATTTGGAGTGTATAGAATCTTAGAATCGCGTACTAATGAAATCACCTGTAAGGTGAAAGATAAGATTACATTTCTGCGGAATGTGCACTTTGTGTAGTTGATGATTGTGTCATGATACAATTTTTAATATGAAAACCATTGAGGCTCTTTGATCATGATTACTACATGACTTTTCATGTCAGATTTTAGTCGATGAATGATATTCATAATCCTTTGACTTGTCAAATTGTCGGACACCAACACACAATAAAAATTGAAATGCTATTGAAAATAATGTGTCGCTCATGACCAATCATGAGTATTTTCACAATGCAACATGCTACTAATTCTGCGATACAAATCGACATTCTTTAAAATAAAACCAGTGTAATATTCCACAGACCTGGCAGACTGTTTGTTTGTCCCTGTTTCTTTGTTTGCGCAGTTGTACAGCTGTCTGTCAACTGACAAGCTGCTTTGATTGTCTTCTCGTGTTCTTGCCTTGGTTTACTTTTGAAATTGTCAAGCTGTACCCAGTTTTAAAAGCAGCAAACAGACAAGGGATAGCAAAACTGTGGAGGCTCATGTTGTACTGATTATAACATGTTTTGTTTACCGTCAGTCAATTTGTTATGTGGGAAGACTGGACCTTTACATTGTGAAAATTGGACTTTGTGAGTCATAATGCTGGTTACACATCATGATTCATGATAAAAGCATCAATTTCAATAGCATTTTAGTTTTAGGAGACTTATATCAGAGTTACAGGTGATTTCATTAAAGTCAAGACATTTTATTTTGGCAGTAAGTTTTTAGCCAATAAAAGAATACATGATTAAGTCTGAGGTTTAATTTTTGGTTTATCAGGGTGAGTACACCATGACCAAGCATGATTTGGACTAAATTTATGTCCTCTGATCCCCCAGCTCCGTCATGCAGGCACTCACAATGCTAAATTACTGCTGCTCTTCAGCACATCTAGAGCTATTTTTAGCCTTCTGTTGTGATGTCATCAGCATTGTTGGCTCTATGATATCACTGAAACAATGGTGACGTCACAACAGCAGCAATAGAAGCAGTAGAAGAAAATGGCTTCTTCAGCTGTGTTGACAGCAATGTTATTCTAATGGGTCTACGTCAAAACCAGGACTACAACATGCCAATACTTCCAAATGTTTATGAAACTGTTTGGTCAAGGTGTGAGGAACAGGAGGAGACAAGTATATTTGTCAAGAGTAAGGTATGTTTTTAATTATCAGCCAAAAACTTACTGCTAAAATAAAATGTCTTGTCTTTAGTACACTATTCTCAGGTTCTTGGCCACGAAATACATAGCATTTTGCCTTGATCTGATTGGTTTAGAAGCAATAAAACGTCATGCATCTCATATATCAAACGTAGTAAGTCCCTGTTTAGCATTGATTTCTCACTATCAAGTGTGAATGACCAGAATCGCGTGCTAATGAAATCACCTGTAAATGTTGCTTGCTGGTGTCTGACAAACCAAGGGACTATGAATCTGATTCTTACACTTAATTATGTTATGACAAATCATGTCGATTATGAAAAACCGAGTGGCTAATATGAATCACAAAGTGCACACTCACAGAGAGATAGTCTTGTATTTTCACATATTGAATTCAAATATTTCTCAGGACACTTAAATTGTTTCTTATGCCACTAAGAAATGAACCTCAAAAGCACCTCGTCCTGGCAGACTGTACCTGTCCCTCAGTATCAAAAGCCTCCACCATTGATGGCTGGACAGTCTGAAATGGGAAATGCACACAACCAAATTAGAATGATCTCAAGCAGTCGCGTAGCTATGGGGGAGGCCTGGGGGGCCAGGGCCCCCCAATGGATAAGTGGCCCCCCACTGCCCCCCCCCATTTCAGATTTCAAAAAATTGAAAAATTATTTGAGCAAAAGCATGTCCGTCTGAGGTTGCCCACTCACTTATATACCGATTCTCACTAGAGTGACAGTCGACCGTTAAACATTCTGAGGAATACAGTCAACACAGAAATTATTTGCACGCTTTGATTTTTCATCATATTTTGCAGAAAAATGGTAGTATGATAAAAAAAACTGCCCTATGTTTTAGAGCAGTGTTAGTAGGTTAGGTTCCCATGCATTTAATTTTTTACCAAAATTCAATTTCTTGGAAAATGAGAAAAAACTGAATTTTGAAAACCAAGAAATATTTGCACGCTTCAGCCAACTGGCAGAAACTGAATTTTTAATGATGATACTCAATTTTTTCTTTGGAACTACTGTTGTTTATGGTATATTTAGCTCATTTACATCAATCAGACGTTATTTGGGGATCACAGGTGGGAATGCAGGAGTTACCAAGGGAAAGCACTCAATCCCATGTTTTTTTTCTATCTATGGCTATAGAAATATGGCTAGAAACAAGCAACTCGCATGAGACTGATTAGTAAACTCCATAATTGTGTCTATTTGTCTAAAAAAGTAATTTGGCAGGTATTGGTAGGTAATTGTGTTCTACATGCAACCGCAAAATGCCGGAAAACAGTAATACGAGTTGAATCAAACTGAAAAAATCTTAAATACAGGACTCAATTTTGCCCCTGGGGACTATTTTGACTGTGAGCTGTGAACTATAGGTTGTAATAATTTTGGAGAAAGTCAGCTGAGATAATTAAGACAAATCGTTTTCGAATTTTGCTCTATGTTATTACCGTTATGCAGCCTACAACAATTGTTGCTTCATATAGGGTACCCCCATGGAGAACCTCAATGAGTGAAAATTTCACAATAATGGGTTTCCTTTGTAAAAATAAGCTTTGAAAAATGAAAACTATTCACTGTCATAATAATTTAGGCCATAATTATTGTATAGACAAGCCTGGGTGGATCTTAATAATCGATGCATGACAATTCATTGAATATGCTACACTTACATACGAGTATATGCTAAAATCGAATAATAACCTAATTTGTGGGCAAATATTAATAAAAACGACTCTAAATATTCTTTCTTAACAACTATTGATAAGCAAGTGGTTAAATAACTCGTCAAAGGCAAATCATAAGTTGTATCTCAGCACCAAATCACCAAGAGCCTTGTTTTTTTACATTTCCTGATGAGATATTGAACATAGTTCTACACAAAAACCAGCATAAATTATATTTTTCTCACAATTTGACTATTTTAAAGGACTTCACAGACCAATTTCATGACAATTGCTATTTTTAAGTAATTTTTATACTTAAATGTATGAGAAAAACATGGGAATGGGTGTACTCCTTGAGTAACACCTGTAATCCCACCTGTGAACGCCAAATAATTTCTGACTGATGTAAATGAGCTAAATATACCATAAACAACAGTAGTTCCAAAGAAAAAATGGAGTATCATCATTAAAAATTCAGTTTCTGCCAGTTGGCTGAAGCGTGCAAATATTTTTTGGTTTTCAAAATTCAGTTTTTTCACATTTTCCAAGAAAATGAATTTTGGTAAAAAATGAAATGCATGGGAACCTAACCTACTAACACTACTCTAAAACATAGGGCAGTTCTTTTTATCATACTACCATTTTTCTGTGAAATATGATGAAAAATCAAAGCGTGCAAATAATTTCTGTGTTGACTGTATAACAACTTTTGATTTTGTTCGACATTATCTAGCGAAACGCATACCACGTGAGTACATAGTAGGGGGAGAGTGACTTTTTCTCAAATTTCTAAGTCCAGATGTAAGACTATTTTAAAAAATATTTTGGTAACAATTGGTTTTTAGTTTTTTTGCTCGAGTCTCAATGTTTCCCTAATTTTGGAGGTTCAGACCCCCTCTGGTATGCCTTTGTATATATAGCATTTCCATGTAATACTAAAAATATGGTGCTTTAGGGAAATATATCGCTTGCATTTGCTGAGCTCAAGAAATGTTGCTCCTTTGCAATTTTCTAAACATAGTAGAGCAGCTTCGCGGAAAAAATGGCCAAAATAGTTACGAGCCAGACAAAAGCGTGAAATTCTCGGCAGGTGTACTTTGGGACTTGCTGGATAAGATTTGCCTAAGCTCAAAAAAAAAAACTATGGGGAATGCATTTAAATTGGTTTCCAGGGCAACAAGTACCTATTTCGAAATTCCTTCCCAAAATATGATTAGAGTGACAATATATCAAGGATATTGATGCTGTTGTGATATCTTTTGGCAAAATAAAGGACAATCAAATTCTGCATCAGACGTAATATGAAATATCTTTATTTACCCAGGTGTGTTACCATGGCAACCACAGTTATATGAAAATGCTCCTAATATCTGCCTCATCAGATTAATAGTTTTATAGTTCAGTCAAATTTGAGTCTAGAACAATAATTTTTGTGTCAAATTGTCACTTATACTGTCTTCTGAAGAAAGGTAAACAAATTAAGGCAAGAACTCTGTTTGTCTTGTCACCATGGCAACAGATATCCAATATTCCAAAGTAACATTTTCTTACTATGTGAAGATGAGCAGTGCTAATAGAGGCATACTTATAATTCTTGTCAGCTTGAAGTATTGAATGTCAGTTATCCTCACAGGGGTTCACATATGGACAATTTTGAAGTGTGTTATCATGGCAACCAAAGATAAACAATTATAATATTTTGTTGTATGTCACACTATTGGGAGTATTCACAGGAGTTGCAGTAGAACAATTTTTATGAAACTTGGCAGAAAGAAGCATGATATCTTCAGTATGTATGTAGCAGTGTATTTTTGCAGCTTCGTGAACCCTGTTTGACTGTGGTGCCATCTACTTCCAAAAAACATGTGTTTTGGTATATTCTCTTAAATTAGTAAAATTTAAGCACATTTTTGACGAAGTTATCTTCCATAAAAGTGAAAATATTTCATGTTTGACGCCCATTCCCAGATATTTGGAAAGTATTCAATCAAACCATTATTTTAATGTAACTTTTGTTTACAAATATATGGCTGTTGGTTGCTATGGTAACTAAGATTTTGCTCTATTGGGGTAGAAGTGTTTTTTGATGAAATACACTTTAACCAACTTTATGAAAAGTGTACAAAAACATTTATTGAAATGTCTATTTTTAAAATAAGGGTTAGTAATTTCGAGTCACATGACCAAATAAGGTTGTTGTCATGACAAACTTATTCAAATTTGACATGAATTGAATCATTAATTTTTTTATTGATCCATCTAGCTAATTCACTCCTCGCATGTTTGCCATAAGGGACGAGACGCCTCGCTTCGCTCGGTGAGCCGGTGGCTCTGTCCCGTCTATAATGGTTGAAGATATGAAAGAAACTTCAAATGAGAAAGAGCCTCTGAAAAAAGCTCTTATTATTTATATATATATGTGTCTTTGTCACAAAGTCGGTCTGAATGTCAGATTCTCATTGCATTTAATTCATGTCCTTGATATAACGTACATGATCATTCTTAGCCTTAAAATGTGGTTTTTTTTTCTGTCAAATAGAAGAGTTATAAATCTAAAGACTTATTCCAGTGCTGCAGAGGTATCACTTTTTTGATGGCAGTATTTTTGGTCTTTGGCGAAGATTTGGTGACTGAAAGCCAAATTGAGACAAACTTCAACTTCTTTGAGCTACCTCTAAATATGCATTGATTTTTGTGAAACTTTGCAAATCTCATTTTTTGACCAAAAGGAAGATATCTGGGGGGTCAGAGCAAAACATTTTCAAGTTTTATTTTTTTCCATTGTATAAGGACCACCCTGACCATTATGTAATGATTCAGAGGACTCACTTTCCATCCCCCCCTTACAATTCCAATTCATGATGAAATCCATCAGACTGCTCTGCTGTTAATTGCTGTGTGATGTTGCCCCTCTTCTTCTTCTTATTGGCTTGATATGCAAAAAGAGTGGACTGTTGCACTGTGAAATGGCACTTCATGAGTTATTGTACTGATGACTTGTCATGGCCATGCCAATACATTCAATGTTAGTAACAGGTAAACAAAATGATTATGCATCTGTTAAAATCAGTTACGACAAATCAAATGACCTTCTATTAATCACGACTAACCAAATATCTGTATGTTTCCCACGAAGAATGTAGAGAAGATGACACTATCATGAGTCACAAAGTGCATTTTTTCACAGTGAACTGGTCCTCTCTTTTTGCATAACTAATGAATAGGCTGTAAGAGAAGCGCTTCTGAAGCTCTTGACATTTTTGTTTTTGTGCCAGATAGAGCTTTCTTGAAAAATAACATACGGCCTTTCATGAAAGTGCAAGTATTTTTCCAAGCCACATTTTTTAAAGTAATTAAAATGTGTTGGTACTTGACGTTTACTTTGACAAAACAGTACTAGGTAGAGGGTATTGCAAATGGAGTCTTGATCACTGATTACGACTGCTCTGGCTTTCAGAAAATTGTTCCCTCGCATATATGTATGTAGTTGAAATGATACCACCACCTCACCATCCATTACACCTTGCCATCCAATACACCTTACTGTCCATTACAACTTGCTGTCCATTACACCTTGCCATCCATAATCTTCCTTTGTCAAACCAATTTAGCCAAATTACATGCCAAAGATGCCAAAACTGCAATTCACTGTCGCCTCAAAAGATTCTCAGAACAGCCCTAATTTACACGGAATCCTTTCTGTGTTGCTCAAATGGGTTTGATGAATTAATAGACATGCGTTGGTGACATGAACAACTTTCAATTTGCACATGTAACAACTGCAAGGTGCCTCCAGGTCATATCCAAAAGAGCTAACAGGAAACCGATTTTAAACAATTACAAATAGACCTAGATACTGAAGTGCAAAACCTAATACAATTTAGTTGAAATCCTTCGAAAAACCGATGTTTCTAAAAGGTCTCAGAGCAGGATACACTCCCACATCCTCTCATAAATTAGGTACCCTAGCTAAACCCCTTTTACTGGCAGCTTACCCCTTTTAACCTATACCACCCTCAATCAACCTCATTTGCCCTCACCTAGCCTCTAATTCCCTCTACTTAGCTTCCCTAAACTACCCTCCGCTTCCCTCAACAAAACTCGCCTTCCCTCAACCACTTCGCATTGTTGCAATTACACTATGAGACACTGACTTGTCCAGTCCACTTATCAGCGGACAAGCATGTAGTGGGTGACGTCACAAAGCTATTGTGAATGAGCGGATGTTGATTACAATGTTTTCTTGACAAATCAAATTGCAGAAAGCAGTACTACCTTAGGTCATGAAATGCCGTTGAGCCCAAATTGATTAGACATAGAGCAAACATTCAAATTGAGTCATATGAGTGGCACCATCTTTAAGCAGTTGCACAGACCGTGCAACTTCGAGTGCACTCATAGATTGCCCAAGTGATACAGAAAGCTGGAGAAGTGTGAAATACAGCCCAAAAACCTCCCATCATCATTTTCGGAGGTTACCTCATGTGTTCAAACATCACGTCAATGCCTCTATTGACCGTCACAATCAGCTTTCATTACTTTGCAAGTGCTTACAGCCTTTCACTTTGATAAAGAAAAAATGAGGACCAGTTCACTGTGAAAAATGCAGTTAGTGACTCATGATAGCTGATAAAGTGTCATCTTCTAAACTTTCAACATGGGAAACATAGAGGCAGTTTGATTAGTCATGATCAAGAGAAGGCCATTTGACTTGTCATAACTGATTGTGGATTGAAAATCAGATGCATAATCCTTTCGTTTGGCTGTTACCAACAAGAGGAATACGTTTCCTTAAATCAAATTAACATTGAAAGTATTGGGTATGATCATGACAATTCATCTGTATGATGACACAAATGTCATGAAGTGCCATTTTCACAGTGCAACAGTACACTCTTTTTCGGTATCACAGTGAAAGGCTGTCATGAATGGTCCCGTCATCAGCACAAACAGTAGATAATGTTTGATTTCAATGCAATGTAGCAAAACTTGCTCCTTTAAATTTTGTGGGCAGTGTATCAAGGGTTGAATAATTGGACAGACACAGGTTGGTTTATAGAGACAAATAATAGTTTAAAACTTTAACATCTTAAATTTTCAGAGAATGAAAGAGGATGCTCCTGCTGTCCTGTAGTTGGATTGCAAAGATTTCATGTTGGAGTGAGGAAAGCAAACAAAACCTTGACTTGGCAATTAACCTAATGGCTTGCTGCCACCTTGACCTGCTTGGGATTGAATGTGTGCTTGTGCCCGGAAAAAGCGTTTGAAATGACAGAATCATTTTTGCTCAGTGCATTCAGCCATTACAGTTTGCATTCTCCTGTTGCAGAATGTAAGGCCAGACACAATTAATCTTTAGCTTATCAGATCTTCTCTAAAAGCAATTTTTGTTTCAGTGGGCAGGACAATAAAAAGAAACTGTTATCTCAATTATTATCACATAATATTAATCAGTTTTCTTACCATGAGGCAGAAAATATTTGTGTCAGTTGATCCGAGAAGCGAAATATTAAATGTGTCTGGTCAATTGCATTGTAATTGGCCTGAGAGGCTTGAACAAGATGTGACACATTCACAATGCACTGCAGACTTGCAGCAGAGAAATTGAGAGTGCTTACAGCAACACACCACTGTCACCAGAATGTTTCATGTAAGGTCATATCCATATACAAATTTATTCATATATGGCTTTAGTGATTACTTTCTTATTTATATATGGCTTTCGTGATGAATTTGCCTGTCTAAGAAATTAATCCTTTTCCTCAGTTGATTTGTTTTGGATCCACATAGATTTATTATTGCTTCTCGCAAAAGAACAATAGTTGCAGAATCTTATAGAAGCAAAGAAAACATATTTGTTGGAAAATTGAGAATGTTGCAGCAATTTGAGTTATGTTCCAATTTTTCCAGTAGCTCCAGGTATTATTGCTTGTGTTTTCCCTAATTAAGGATAAGCAATTTATGGAGCTCTTACTCCCAACAGATTAAAGACAATAAAAGCAAGCGCTCATGTCGATGGTCACTCCACATGATATTGATGACTCAATAAGCCAGACTCATTACTCTGACAAATGCTTCCCAACAATGGCAGTCAGCTTACCAGACATCAATTAGTCTCTTGGTTTACATGATAAATTACCTAAGTTCAATTATTAGTTTTAGTTTATGCAGTAGTTTTCAATTACAATTACAAGTACATTATTTTCCGAAACACTTTTTCATGGACACAAAGTCAAGACCTGACATTTCCATGCACATAACTTTTCTAATTTTCTTTGTCTTAGATTTTCCAAGGGGGGAAGTGGTGGGGAAAAGGGAACAACCTGATATGTACCCCCTCCAATATTGGGCCTGTGCCCCCAGATGCCTTC
The DNA here is from genome assembly GCA_026936325.1 of Platynereis dumerilii. NCBI lineage: Eukaryota > Metazoa > Annelida > Polychaeta > Phyllodocida > Nereididae > Platynereis > Platynereis dumerilii. The sequence continues at coordinate 61,469,271 of JAPTHN010000007.1, read as the reverse complement.
CATATGAAAAGGGTTGCCTGAGTTAAAATATACACTATCCCAATGGGCACAATTACATTGCAGCAATGTTGTGACAACATCATGACAATGTCGAAATGTTTTTCTGAATTACATAGAAAGCATGTTTGACATAAATGACATTATCAAAACGTTATCAAGTAACGTCTATGTTGACACCAAGTTGTGAAAAAGTCTCAGCATTGTGTTGTCGTTATGGAAACACTATTTCTACCATACATTTCCAGATGAACCCTCCTTCAGTAATTATTACCAACCTTGTGTTTATGCTATGTCACCAGTTGACATAAGATGACCTTCTTGAAAACGTTTACAGCCGGTCAATTTGTTATAAAAAAAGATTTAAAAAATGTTCAGTGGAATGTGCACTTTGTGTATAATATATGACGTGTCATGATGATATTTCCAGTATGATAATCATAGTTGCTCTTTGATTATAATAACTACATGATTTTTCATAAAATATTTTAGTTCAAGAATAATATTCACAATCGTTGGTTTGTCAAATTGTCAGACGACAATACGCAACAAAAGTCTCCCGAAATTGTAGTGCTATTGAAATTAATGATTTGATCATGACAAATCATCAGTCACCACGACTGTCATCAGTGGGATGACTAACAAACTTCAGTCGCTATAATCCATTACTGCGAAACACTTTGATATAGACACAACGAGGATCAGTTCACTGCGAAAAATGCATTTCTTGACTAATGATAGCTGATGAAGTGTCATCTTCTCTACCTCAACATGGGAAAGATAGAGGCTGTTTGATTAGTCATGATCAATAGAAGGCCATTTGACTTGTCAAAACTGATTTCAGAGTGAAAATCAGATACGTAATCCTTTCGTATGGCTGTCACCAACAAGTGGGATAAGTCTCCTTCAATCAAATTAACATTGAAAGTATTGGGTTTGACCATGACAAATTATCAGCATGATGACACACAAAGTGCCATTTTCACAGTTCCACAGTCCACTCTAATTCTATATCAAAGTGATTCACTGTAAGTTGCTGCAGAGACGTAAAACACAAACTAACAAACTTCGGAAATTTTCACTGGGCAACGGGCCGCTCTGTCAGTCCTTCCACAAACATATTGAACAACTCTAAAGAAAAAACAGGTGTGTTTATCCCTGTTTCTTTGCCTGCCCAGCTGTACAGCTGTTTGACAACTGTGACAAGCTGCTTTGATTGTCTTCTCGTGCTCTTGCCTTTGTTTACTGCTGAAATTGTAAAGCTGTACACAGTTTTGAAAGCGTCAAACAGACAATGGAAAGCAAAAATTTGGAAACTTGTTTTGCTCAGCCGATAATCCAACATACAGTAGGCCTACAACCCAAAATAAAGTAAGAAGCTTTTCTGTCAGAAGTCCTCGTTTTACCTATTTTGCCCTCTTTTCTCCTCTCCACTCCAAATCTCCTTACAACTCCTTTTGACTCCTTACAACAACCTTAGCCCACATCAAGAACTCTATTTAGACACCTACCAATATAACTGCAATAAGCAGAGATGCAAAATATCAAGTAAATCAAACACAATGGGGGTGATTCAGTTTGAATGGGTATTGTTTAAATGTGATTTTAATGTAATTTTAAAAGGTAGTTTCAAGTAGGTAAAAGTAGGAAGTGATTCCGAGGTAGTCAAAAGGTGTGAAAGGGTAAAGTAGTGGCGGATTCTTCCTTCCTGCTGGGGTAATCGTACTTTATTTTGGGTTATACTGTATGGTTTGTTTACAGTCGGTTAATTGTCAAGTGGAAAGATTGGACTGCCAGACAGTGAAAATTGCTCTTTGTGATATGCGTGCATAGCTGACTGACATAAAAATATTCATAGGCTTGACATGAACTACTGCATTGGAGGTTCTATTAGGGTTTGTCACTCGAAGTACTTTACTTGACAATGTTCAGTCTGAAACAATTTTGTAACACAAGACAACTGTGACCCAAGTTGACTGATATTGTTTAGCAAACTATACTGGATTATAAAGAGTATAAACTCATTGTCATTAACAACAATCTCAAATGCAATTGGTATTAAAATTATGTTTATTTCACCTTAAAGTTGAATCCCACAGAATACAATTGCTCCACCATGTACTCCACGTAACTAAATGGTTCAACAAAATTGCCCCAGCTGGTGGCTCCCCGCTTGGTCAAATTGTTCATATGCATTGGAAAGCAACAGATTTTTGAAAACAGGGGTAGGCTCACTCGAAGGCTGCTGACTGAGCCAGGAATAATGGCACTAAGCTATAAACACCCACATTTTGGGTCGATATACAGGCCTATAATCCAATTCAACTTTCACAAAAATCGGAGAAGGAATCTCTGAGATGTTTAAGTTTATTTTAAGGGGGACTCATTTTTGTTTAACTGTTTTTCATAATTTTCCAATATTGTACACCACGTAACACTCAAAAAACATTGGTTACCCACCTCTAAAGACATGTTTTTCTATAAAGTGTATTTTTAGCTATATTCCTTTAATTTTTCATAATTATCTCTTGGATATTGTTCGAGTGACATTGCTTTTCATTATAAATCCCACAATTTCTTAGTATTTTACTGTATGTTTTAATGTAATTGCATAAGATTTTGAAAAGCTCATAGTTCGAAAATTATGTTGGATAGCCCACCCATTTTTTTTTACATTGGAAAACTTTCTTTTTGAAGAACTTTTTGGCAAAGTTTCATGAATATCTCATGGATTTAAGATTTCTTGCCAAGTGTGGGATTCAACTTTAAAGTATTGTTTTGTTGTGCTATTTCTCTGGTGTTTGTGAATGTCAAGCCAGTTTAAAAAAATTGCATGCCAAAGATTTCCAAACTGCGTGTCACTGTCACCTCAAAAAGATTCTTAGAAGTTAGAACAGCCTACTTTCAGCTGGAAGCCCTTTCTGCGTTGCTCAAATAGGTTTGATGAATTAATAGACATGTGTTGGTGACATGAACGACTTTCAGTTTGCTCACGTAACAACTGAAAGATGCCTCTTGGGCTTGTCAAAAATAACTAACAGGAAACCCAAGTTTAAACCACTTCAGGCTGACCTAGATGATGAAGTGCAAAACTTTATGCAATTTAGCTAGAGACTTTCCAAAAAGCTACTAATTGCTTAGAAGGCCTAATTGTAGGATACTCGCCTCACATCCTCTCCTTAACTTGGTACTCTGAGCTGTACCCGTTTTACCCTCAGACTACCCAATTTAAACTCCACCGCCCGCAATTAACCTCACCGAACCTCTGATTCACTCAGCTTCCCTGAACTACCCCATGGCTTCCCTCAAATAAAATGCCTTCCCTCAACTAAACTCGCCTTCCTTCAACTAAACTTGCCTACCCTCGATTTCAATCAAATTCGACTTCCCTCTATTTAACTTGGTTTCTCTCAACTAAACTTGATTATTTTACCCTATAAATCTCATTGAATTGGACAGACAGAGGTTTGTAAAGACAAATAGTATTGTAGTTTCAAAACACAAATAATTTTTAACTTCATTATCAGAGAATGAAGCAGGGTGCACTGCTTCAGCGCTGCTGCTGTCCTATAGTGGGATTGTAACAATTCACACATGTCTTTTGTCAGCTCTTTTTATTAAATGATGAAATACTATAGGAGCGAAGTATTTCATGTTGATGTGAGGAAGGCAAACAAAATCTTGACTTGGCAATTTGCCTAATGGCTTGCTGCTGCCTTTACCTGTTTGGGATTGAGTGTGTGCTTGTTCCTGGAAGAAACATTTGTAATTACACAATAATTTTTGCTCTGTACAATGCGCCTCAGTCATTACAGTTTGCATTCTCCTGTTGTAGAAGGTAAGGTGGGACATAACTGTTTTTAGCTTCTCCGATCTTCTCAAAGCACCTTTTTTGGTCGGTCAGTAGGAAGATCAAAAGGGTGTGAGTAGCTCTGTACCCTACCATATATTGAAGGACATCCAGTCTTGGTGCTTAGTGCCAAGACCTTGACATCTCAATAATTGTACACAGTCGATAATAATATTGACCGAATTCTCACAAGTTGTGGGTTTTTACTATGGTACTAAAATTTATTAGGTTTGCAATGGCTAATTTCCAACTCCAAGATTCTCTGGAAAACCCTGGAAAAAAAGTAACATATGCACTCATGAGCGGTGAAAATTTCTAACACCGCATCGGGTCATCGGCAAATATAGGGACTCATGGAGTCTGGGTCAATATAAACATCTCAAACTCCCAAGTCTGTAGCTAAGTGTAGCTCTAATATTAACGGTACCAGCTGTAGAGCGCAAAGCACCCGATGCGGTGGTGTCTATACTGATCAGTTTAAAATGATTGTCATTAATTTGCTGATGAATAGCTGTTTTGTTATTTTGCTCAGTATTTTAGACAAGGAGAGCACTGCATATTGTTAAAGTGACATTGCGAACCAAGGTTTAGCCTCCTTCTTTATTTTTTTTAATTCCCCCCATAACTTTTTTCCCAAATATATTCCCCTGAATGCTTTTTCCCAAGCAGATTTTCCCCCCTTCTTTTTACAAACTTTTACCACCATTTATTTTTTCAGCAATGCTTTTTTCGAATGTTCTTGTTCCACTCGATTTCTACTTGTCCTAATTTTTTTTTTCAAAAAACGTTTTATTACTGCAATTTCGACAAGTATGAGTTGCTTGGACCACTTGCTACGTAGTTGCTAAGCAACCTCTAATTGGCTAGTGATCAGCTAAGGACCAATCAAAGGGAGTTAAAATTCTACGTTGCCAGTGGCCTTGCACATCATACTAATTGAAATTGCAATAATCAACCTTGAGTAGTATGCATGCAAATTATACCAGAATGAATTTTAAGAAATATTATAGCCCACTACAATCTAGAGTCATTAAAATTTATTTTTTGGGTCAAGGCGGTGCAGTCTCCATGCTTTAGCATATTCAAAAAGGAAAATCGATCCTCGAATTTAGTGACTTTGAGATGACCTGTCAATCCGCTACTTTAAGCTTAAAAGGTCAGAAATATTTTAAGGAATCGGTACCTACACTAACCAAGGCAAAATTTGTGAGCGCTAAAGCATATAAAACATAAAATAAAAATTATACTGCAGGAAACAATATGAACGTCCATATTTAATTCCGAATCCTACTGCAATTTCAAGAAGTATGAGTTTCTGCAAAAGGACAGTAAAACTTAGCAAATGTACTAGATTAGATCTATGTGATTGGATGAGACACTGAAATACGTGGCATAAAACTAATTTGAATACCTTAAAACGTATGTCAAGCCCAGAAGACGTGCCTGTTGGTGGCTAATCTTACAAAGGAACCAAACTCTGCTGCTCACTGAAGCAGAATATTACATTTTTCACAGCTTCTAACGTTCAACATGCACATTTGAAGGACGTTTTATTGCTCATATACCAATCAGATGAGCTTAAAATGCAACGTAGATGGCTTGAAAACTTGTCCAAGCAACTCATACTAATTGAAATTGCAGTAATAACAAGTCATAACGGTCGTAAATATGTGCTCTCAAATTGTAATGAAAGGGGCTCTGCAAGCATTATATTTTAAATTCGTAGACCACTGCGTCCTAATAAGCCTATCCAGACCAGTGTATAAAGACAGGACATAAAGGCCGAATCGAAAAGGTGAGGTGCCGCAATAATGATTATTTCAATGTACTTCAAGTATGTTGTGCATTGAATACATGTACAATAGCCAGACTCTTTTTATGCAAGTGCTCTTCTGAAGGATACCTAATTTTGACAGGCATTGTCTGTCCAGCTAATTTGTAACAGCATATATATCTCTTCCAGCAAGCTCATAATGAGTCAAGACTTTGCCTCATGAGGCTCATGTTTCATAATAATTGGTATAACTTGTAAGAAATGTGGAGCACAGGCTGAAATAGAACAGCTTGTATTTCGCAGTTGTAATCACTGGAATCTTGTAAAAACAATCAGGTGGAACAACAAACATTTCAAGTTTGCAGCGCAAAAGCAGAGTGACCAAAACCGAAAGGAATAATGTGATAAAAAGGCAAACTTGTAAGGGTTTATTTACTTTTGCAATGGGTTATTTTTTCATTTGAGATCAAAGGTCAAAGGATATAATTGCCTGACATGGAATTTACTTGAAGATCCTAATAATTCCAACAATTTGATCAAGTGTTTATGTTGTTCCTGTTCTTGTCCATAATTTGAATCCTTAGCTTTGTAACTCGAAGAGTGAATAGACAGACAGAAAGACATTCATAAAGTATATAGTCTGCCATTGATGGACAGCCAAGCTTTGCCAACAAGCTGATAATAACTAAAGAATAGAAGAAGATCAGCAGCTGAAGATTGACAAGGCACCTGCACCTGACCAGGTATTAGCATTTCCCATTAAGCAAAGTGTAAACCAGTTGACGCTGTGTACCGTTTGGTCTATGCGAAGCGACCTAGTCAATCATAAAATCTTAAATTTTGGACTAGAATCCAATCAATTACCACATGACATAGCCAGTATGCTGTATTTCAGTATTAGACATCTGGTGCAATTGTAAGCACTAAATGTTCAACAAAAAAATATTTGGCGATTAGGCCTATAGTAAAAAATGCATAATAATTTACTAAAACTGCCTAGTCTCCCAGAAAACTTAACTGATTGATTCCAAAATATTTATATGCTTATTACTTGTACTATAAGACAGCACACTGGCTATATTGCCAAATTTGTTGTTTACTCTGCACATTATGAGAACTAGCAAAATGTAATTAGGTCACAACCTGACCCTTCAGCTCATCTACCATCACTTCTTGCATAAAGAGTAAACCGGCCTCAATAAGCCAAAAGAAAATCTTTATAGCATTCTTTATGAGATGTCGTGCAAGATTAGATTCATTTTCAGAGAGAGAGGGAGAGAGAAAATCTTTTATGCGTGAATGGGCTAATAGCTTCCGCTTAGCCCCCAGCCCTCTTGCAAACAACCGCTCTTACATGTAATCAGAACAGTGAACAAAAATACAGAAGTTTGTTGAAATAAACATGGAATAGAAAAATATATATCTCATTTATGTAAAATGTGGTCTTTCAGAAGCAAAATGTGGTCTTGTCAGAAGGATGCGGTCAGGTAACAAAGTCACCGTTAGTACTTTACATTGTTTGTATTGGACTTTTACCCTGCCCTACAGTACATGCATGGGTACTCCAACTGGAGGACTACTAATTGAGATTGGCATTTAGAAAGCTGTTCCCTCAGCTGCATAGGTGCCATCATCTTGTCTCTCCATTATCTTCCATTAACAAGTAAGTTACACTCCAAAAAAATTCAGACAAAATTGGTTTTTAGATTCAAAATGATTTTTTGAAAAACCAATTTCAATGCAACAAACCAACGTGGATTTTTTTTTAAATCCATGTTGGTTTTGCATTGAAATTTGGTTTTTCAAAAAACCATTTTGAATCTAAAAAACCAATTTTGTCCCGTCATTTTTTAGAGTGTAGGCAAAATTGCATGCAAACATTTTTAAACTTTGCATATCACTGTCACCTTGGGGAGATTCTCAGAATAACCTCATTTTACATGGGAAGCCATTCATTGTTGCTCAAATAGGTTTGATGAATTAGTTGACCTGTGTTGGTGACATGAACAACATTTTTAAATAACCACTTTTATTAATAACAACTGCAAGATGCTGCCAGGACACATCAAAAATAGCTTTCAGGAGACCTTTTATTTTATTATATAATCAATGAAAATAAAATTCCGAGTGACCCAGGCAGTGTGCACTCACTTCTCAGTGTGATCTTTTTGAGCTTACCCTGACCACATCATGTACAATTTTGTGAAGTTGGAACAAAAAGATTAACTCTCTTATGGTGTGACAGACATAATTAACAGTTTGAGAATTCTAAAAGCACTTGAATGGATGGTTGAGTGTTTTGTTCTTGCCTGTGAGTTATTTCAATGAGTTTTTTTGTAGAAAACCACAAACATTTAGAGAACAAGCAACAAACAAATCTGTACAGCCAGTTTGGTGTCTGAGGTATAATATAACAATAACACTACTTTTGAGGACACTATACTGTTTGAATGGCCCTAGGTCATGTCCAGCAGCCCAAGTAATTCAAAGCAGCACGAGCAGCGCGAGGGCTGCTGTGCAATCAAGAGGGCTGCTGGACATGACCGAGGGCCATTCAAACAGCATAGCGCCCAAATAAAAAGTAGTGTTATTACTATTATTATCCACTTACTAGGTTAGTCTGTTCTTATTTACCACCAAGACATGTCAATTCAAGATTGGCATTAAGTGAAATGAACAAGGGCTGTTATTGACTATAACGGCCCTAGGCCTTATAAACAAGGGCCGTTATTAACTATAACGGCCCCGGCCTTGTAAACAAGGGCCGATATGGAAAGTCAGCAGCCCTCAAAATTTTGCTAATGCTCTAGTGAACGCCCCTGCAAGTGGATGATAATTATATGCTGCAAGAAGTTCGAAATGAAACAGATAAGCTTTCTGGCAGATTATGCTGATTTAGTAAATTTAAGCGCGTTTTTTATGATTATATCGCCAAATTATTTAATGCCTGTGATTTTTCATAACATCTATAGATCAACTTTTTCATAATATAATTTGACAATCATTTAATTCCTCATATAAACTTCAACTACCATTTGGGTGAGGGCTCTTGGAAATTGACCAATTTTTCAGTTGCGCGAATAGGGGATTACGTTGTAAACTTTAGAGGCTTTGTGCAACCTGTAAATGCCAGTAGACCGCAGATAGTAAATGGAGCCATGTGGTCACACAATGGGGTTAAAAATACACATGTATGTATTTTTGACAATTTAAAAAAAAATTGAATTATGAAATCAGAGATACGTTTTTACCGTCAGCCATGATCACATGGCCTGGGTATTACTGAGGGTAATGGCATCTGTCTGTCTGTCTGTCTAGCTGTTCACCATCCTTGTGTACACAATAACTCTGTTTGTTTTGATCCTAGGATGATGAAATTCACAGGGATTTTGTATCACTATGATACCTTGAGTGAGTTTTGAAATGAGTGACCTTGACCTACTTCTGTGACCTAGGCTGCCACATTTGTGAAAATCTTGCGTATGCGATAAATTCACTTATATTGACCCTAGGACCACCAAACTAACATGGATTATGAAACCCCATAAGACCTTGAATGAGTTTTGCCATGAGTGACCTTAACCTACTTCTATGACCTTGGCGACCGTATTTGTGTGAAAAGCAATAACTCCACTTGCATTGATCATAAGATTAGCAAACTCACAGGGATTATCAATCACCGTAAGGCATTGAAAGAGTTCTGACAGAGTGACCTTGACCTACTTATGTGATCTTGGTGGACATGTTTGTGAAAGCCTGTGTACATTATAGCTACACTTGTATTGATCGTAGGATCACCAAACTCACAGGGATTGTGTATCATGGTACGAACCTTAAGTGAGATCTGACATGAGTGACCTTGACCTACTTCTGTGACCTTGGAAGCCATGTTTCTGAAAAGCTTGTGTACTTTATAACTACACTTGTATTGATCGGAGAATAACCAAACTCACATAGATTGTGTGTCATGGTACGAACTTGAATTAGATCTGACACGAGTGACGCAAACAACACAACACTGCTGGGCAATTAGCTTAATGGTTTGCTACTACCTTGACCTGTTTGAGATTAAGTTTGTGTTTGATCCCTCAAAACGCATTTGTAATGGCAGAAAGGTGTTTGTTTCAGTGCTTTCAGGTATTATACCTTGCATTCTCCTGATTGAATTCATACCTTGCATTCTCCTTTTGCAGGTTGCATTGCATTTCAATCAGGCTAAGAGCCTGAAAAAAGGTGTGACAATTTTGAGATGTGTTATTAGCCATTCAGGATGTACAGATATATACAAAAAATTGTGGTGCATTGCAAGAAAAAAGAATACTATTCAAAATATCCGCTTTAGGATTATTTCCAAAACCTCAAACAGAAAGGAACATTGCTGAAGTTCGAAAAAGGTATTTTAAGCACTCGGGTAAAATGTCTGTCCGCCAGGTGGGCGGGCAGATACATGTAGATCATTTTCAGTCCAAAACTCAGCCATATCGAATGTACATGGATGAAATGTGTTATAAATAGCCTTTATTATCCAGTTGTGCCTTTAGATGGTTGATTGGTGGATATTCTAAATATCTAATTTTTGAGACATTGAGGAAATACATAATATTTTGTCTTGCTTACTATTACAGCACATACATGCAATTTGATGCCCAATTACATTGGCTAACCTAGCCTTGACAACTGATAAACGAAGAATGAAGTTGTCGACAAGAAATGCTATTGGCCACCTTACTCACAGCATCATACTTACAAAACCATCTTCCTTTGTGTTGTACAATAACTAAGATAAGAAAGATTGCCCGATATCCCTAAAAATGTATTTACAAATGTATATGAATTATAGTGATTCTTTTTAAATATAAAGCAAATATTGCTTGTCACGATGAAGATTATCAATGACCTGGAAAAAATACACCCTAGAGTTTAAAATTGAGCCAACCAAGTGTGCAATTAAAGATAATCTCTGGAAAAAAAAAGTTCTTCCAGTAACACCAACATTTGGCTACGACTGCCTGGGAGGCCAAATAATTCCACTACTATATTATAAAATGCATGGCTCTTGTATGTAGCGAGGCCTGTATGCGGTATGTAAACAAGAAAAATACCCTTTAAAAAGGGTACTGTATCGATCTTACCATGAACCTGAGGGCATAAGGCATGTAATAAAAAGTTTTGATATCTGAAAGTAGGCATTTCTATGAATAGTTCGCCACAGAAAAAAATTCCAAGACCCCTCCCTTTGTTTTATGAAAATCTGACACTACTATAAGGATTTCTGAAATAAAATTAACTTAAGTTATATCTCTAACCTATAAAAAAAGTAAACTCCATTTCTTTAAAAAAAATGTTCGCCAGAGAAAAAAAATCCAAGACCCCTCCCTTTGTTTTATGAAAATCTGACACAACTATAAGGATTTCTGAAATAAAAGTAAACTTAAGTTATTTCTCTAACCTATAAAAAAAGTATACTCCATTTCTTTAAAAAAAAAATTCTCAAATGTCTCTCCTCCAAAAATAATCCTGGATTTGCAAATAAAAGCAGAAAGTTTGTTGTTCTCACTGGTTTAAAAAATTTTGCATCCTCACACCGTTATGCGCCGAAACGCATTTTGCGAACTTAATATTGCAAATAGAGCAAAATGAATGAGTGCAGGTTTTTTAATTTTGAAAATCGGACGTTTATTAAGGTTTTTATGGCAAGTTTTGCATTGAACATGATGTACACAATCTTTGATGACGTTTCACTCGGAAAAAATAATAATAGCGAAATTCCTAATCTTGTTGAATCGATGCACTGTTAAGAATACTTATATATTAGTTTTTTATAGGTTGAGACTTCGATACAAAAAAGTGTGCATTTATACATAGAATCATGAAACTTGGCACACTTGAAAAACATCTTTATAAACATAGTTAGATAGGGAGCCTCGGTAGATTTAGCTCAGGTGGCTATTGGCAGCCATTTTCCATAACTGCGGTCAATTCTTCAATTTTCCTGCTTTCTGTGTAATTCTTACAAAAAGAATAGGCCTACATGCAAATAGTACTTGTTATTCCTTCTCTAGGTATTCAGAACATAACAATAACATTTTTTGGTAGCCTGAACTTTTTTTCATGCTTGTTAGAATCCATTTCAGTAGAAATATTGATTCATTTTACTGGATTATCATAGTTTCGCATCGTTACACCAATTTAAAAAAAATAAATTTCAGAACTGCATATTTGAGTTCCTTGCAAATTGACCTTTCAAATGAGTACCCACATCCATGGGTTTCGTAAATTCGAAATAAAAGTGGTAAAATGAAAATAAATACTTTTTTGAAGATTTCGGTTTCCAGAGCTGTTCATTTCAGTTCCCAGGGTCGTTTTGGAAAAAAAGAAGATACAGTTTTTTTGGAGATTCAGTTTCCAGGTTCATTTTGACAAAGAATTCATGGAAACTATTGATGTTACCATTCATTTAATTAGTACTTGTTACAATGATTCAAATGTGTAGTCTGTTTAAATATCAATTGAGATTTAAATGTGTAGTCTGTTTTAATATCAATTGAGATTCCAAGAAACTATGGGAAACCGCGAAAATAATGCATTTCCTTCAACAGTTATCCCAAAATGTACCCTGGTCACCCTGAAAAACCTCATTGCGATCCAGAAATCAAATGGTAATGTTTTTTTTAGATCTTTAGAAGGAATGATGAGCACAGTTTTCATATGGTCAAACTATAAGCCCTTCACAGAAAGCAGAAAAATGAGAGATTAGCAGCCATTTTGGAAAATGGCTGTCATGGGTTGACCAGGTAAAATCTGTAGGTAATGGTTCCCCATATCCACATAAATTCTTTAAGGGGTTTTCAAACTGCGAGCCAAGTTTCATGCTTCTATATATAAACGCTTAGTTACTTCAAATTCCATATTCATGACAAATCTGTCCGTCATTCGGGTAAGCCACCTTTTATGAAAGATATTGCATATCGTACATGCCGATTTATAACTTCATCTTTCTACATGCGCATGATTAATGATGTCTTGCATTGAGGCCAGGACTCACGTTTCATGATATTATGCAACTTAACAAGTAGGCAACAGTAAACTGGTAAATATTTCTAAAAGTCTCCTAGAGAGCTTTGCGGATTAGCGGTCCACACAGTTTCAAAATGAACAGTCAACTTGCTCTTGTGATTTCACTGGCTTAAAGATGTTTTAATGATCTTGTTTGTGTCAGTTGTCATTTGATCGGTTCATTCAGCATATATATCATATCTGGCAGCATATGTGCGAATAAAGAAACTAATTCACTGGTTTGGTGTATGTACCCAATTAGGAGATTTGAAAAATGCATTTCTTGACTAATGATAGCTGATGAAGTGTCATCTTCTCTACTTCAACATGGGAAACATAGAGGCTGTTTGATTAGTCATGGTCTATAGAAGGCCATTTTACTTGTCAAAACTGATTTCAGAGTGAAAATCAGATATATAATCCTTTCGTTTGGCTGTCACCAACAAGCAGGATTAGTCTCCTTAAATTAAATTAAAATTGAAAGTATTGGGTATGATCATGACAAATCATCAGCATGATGACACACCAAGTGCCATTTTCACAGTGCAACAGTCCACTCTTTTTCTTTATCTAAGTGGAAGGCTGTACACAAGAGATACATTATTGGCTTAATTGCAATGTATACAAATAAATAGAAATGGATAGTTATAGATAGCTATATGGATAAGTCAAGCTATGAATAGCTATAGCCAAATTTATTGAGCTACATTGAAAAAATTGTACTGTATGTTTTGCAAAAGCTCAAAAAGGCTGCAATGTCACATCTTGTACATCGCAGTCTGCAATCACAGGAATAGCCTTATTAGTTCCAGGTAATGGTTTAATCATCCAGGAAATTAATTTGGTGTAAACAATGACTGATAACGCATCCTGACAAGCTGTGATAACTTTGAAACTAGTGTAATTGTTCAGCATTAATCAGATAATGATACTGGGGAAATCCCAATTTGTACTGCTCTCAGCACTGTCTCTCAAGTCAACATTTGTGTACATGTCTGTTGCACTGCAGCTGTGATTACCAGTGATAAGGTGCATTCATTAATAATGTTGGCTAATTAAAAAGACAATGAAATGCTTTTGGTTCAGTTATAAGAAATTTTCTGGAAGGGACCCTGCTGCACCAAAAGCAAATTTTTAATTATTGCTTATTGCACCTAGGTGTGCCAGTCCACTTTCAACTTCCACGTGATTATGAGCACTTGTGACACTGCATTTTGTCAGGCTTGGTTGATTTTGATTGTCTCTATGTTTATATTTCACACCTCTTTCAACACATTCATTATCCAGTGGCATACAAACATTTAGGAGATTCAATTGGGATTAAATTACTGTCATGCACAGAATAAACAAATTAAAATTGCCCAGTCCCAGTCAGTCAGTCACGATGAAGGGATGGACGATTTGGGCTTCATATCCTATATTTACTTAAGATTGGTAGGCTAACACTTGGACAGGGAGAGGACTCAGTAATGAGGTGGAGGATGAAACTGCTGTCCTACATAGGTCAAGGTGATCCAGCCACAGCTGGATTGGCATCTAAACCTATGGTACCAGTTTGCAACCCAGAGGTCTACCAACTAAGCTAACACCCCCAACCTGACAATATTAGGCAACCAGTCACTCAAACTCTTGTGATGTAACCAGTGAGCCAGTCAGCTAGTCGATTGGTCAGTCAGTCAATCAGTCAGTCAGAATATGAATTAGGCCCTAGAGGCCTTGATAGATAGGTAGGTTGCCTACATAGGTAGATGGGTGGATTATTCAGAAATTATTTTTAGAAAGATCTTATAATATAATAGCTAAATTGATAATTTTCCTTATTGAGTTTCCTCCCCCCCCCAACTATCTGACACAGCTACTCCTCTGAGATTGATAGTTCAATTTCTTAATCCTTTAGATTGTTTTTGTTTGGAGTGTGGTCAGTCAACTATGAAATTTTGAAGAGTCATCAGGGCCACTTGGCAAGTGAGCAGTTGAACTGACATGGCACGCCTAGGTGCATGAAGCAATAATGTTCTCATACATGGGAGGCATCTGGAGTGCGCTGGGTTGCCTGGGCGAATATGTGGGCCAATATGGGGGGGGGGAGGAGTGTATTCCACTATTTATAAGTGATTAGGGCATGACCATTTTTAATATCTTGGAGTTTTTTCAAGAATGATCACTTCTTGCTCAGGATAGGTGAAATAGATAAATAATTTTTCGGCAGTCTTGAAATAAATTATTTCTGCCAGGGGTATTTCTCTATTAGGCATTGTTTGATTAAATTCAGGGACTACGCGCGATTAATTATTATTTATCTACGCAAATTTTCAAGGAGGGCAAGGTTTTTCTGAAATGCTGTTCAGGTATGGAAAACATTAATTTCATGATGTTGGCAAGTGTAGAGAGCAAAAAAAAAATCCATCACGACACATGCTAACCTTGACTAGGCAATTAGCCTGATGGCTTGATGCTGCCTTGACCTACTTGGGATTAATTTTGTGGTTGAGCACTCCAAAATAATGCGTAATAGGAGAGCAATTTCCTTCTACCTTAGGCTAAATGTTCTCCAGTGTGAAATACAATGTTTAATTCGGGTAGAGATGGTGCAACCCCCCCCCCCTCCATAGAAAAATGGAAAGGTTAAGGCTGGCCAATCAATTTTGGAAGAAAACAGAGGACCTTGCTTACGTGAAAAAATGAAAATTAATTTTGTGACTTATGATAGCAAATGATTTGTCATCATCGTACTTAAAACATTACGTCCTTAGAAGATATTTGATACTTATTATCAAGAGGAGGAACTCATTTTGATTTGTCATAAGTATTTTTAGTGTGAGAATCAGATTCACGATTCTTTCATTAATTTTGTCAGACACCAGTTATTGGCAGTCCAGCACTACATGACATTGTATATATCGTATAGGCCTATAGTTTCTTTAACTCAAAGTAGGAGCTGTGTTGAAATTAGTCTGAATACAAGTAACTGCATTGTGTAGTCAGATTACTTAAGGGGGGAAACTAAAGTAATCTATTCGATTTCTTGCAAAAACTGTCATACATTATGGTTACTTTTTTTTTGGTAAGTTACTTTTTAGTTACACTTAACCAAAGTAATCTAACTAGTAAAATTTGTTACCTCACTTTCACAAGTGACTTGTAAGGTAGTCAGATTACATTTCTGACGAAGCTTTTTGAAAGATTGGTTTATCACTGCAAATGTTAATTCAATCATTTTCATAATTAATAATATATATGGCATAATAATGTCAGGGGAATGTGCGAAAACGTGAAATAAGATGACTTCCTCGTTATCAACCACAGACATATTTTCTGAAATTTCATTAATTTTATCTATTGTTAAATTAATTAATACAGCATAAATGATGTCTCATCTCGTGAGAATGAAATTTACTTCCTCGTCATGACCATTCAGATTCCCATCAATGCGATCATGTCGGTTGATTGACCGTGTCCAAGTTTTGCACTCTAGGAATTTTTTAACTGGCACGCTATTGGACAATGGAGGTTATCATCTTATTTCTGTCCGTCATCTCATCTGGCTTTTTCCTTCAAGGTGATCTATAGTTTCTTCTGTTTTCCTGAATATATTATACTGAATGTGTTGAATATATTATACTGAATACATAGTTTCTGTTGTTGATTTATTGCATAAAATTAGGAGATTTCATAAGATATTAAGGCTTGCTTTTCCTGGATGGGAAATTATTTGACAGGAACAGTTTTCGGATTTCTTCCAGTTACTCCATCTACTCCTCCCAAAAATGACTGCCACCATCTTTGTGGAGGGAATACCAGATGTACTGACATTGGCAATACTTGTTATGTCCACTTCCAAGATGAATATAGAACTTGGCATGAAACAAAGAAATGGTGCAGTGATCGCAACATGAGTATGGTGTATCTTCCTGAGGAATCCTATTCAAATGCTTCACTAATTTCAGTGTTGTCATGGTTTGTTGGGCCGCAGCATGCCTGGCTAGGAGGAAGAATTGTCGATCTTGGAAGATGGACTTTTGTCAATGGCAACTCTCTCAATTCTGAAGACAGCTTGCTGAAAGTTTTTGACGGTGAGTTTTTAAACTGAAAAAAAAATCACTTTGAGCAATTAACAGTTCATTTCAAAACCTGATTTTTCTGTCACATAACAATTAACTTTGGATTTAAGGTATGTCCACATAAACCAGATGTGGTGTTGTCAGGATGACGTATATGAATTCAGCTCAGTTAACCACTCTGAGTCACGAAACATGCTATGAGAAATTGCCATTCATCTGTCGATCAGGTATAAGAAATGATCAACCCACCATGTCCCACAAATTTTTGACAACGTCTTTCGAGAAACATCAATTCGATATCAATGAAAGGTATAAACTTCTGATGTGCTTTCTTACAGGAGGTAACATACAGAATGCTGTTTACTTACCAATGGTGGAGACAGTGAACTGGTTTAAAGCAAGGCAAATGTGTCTGGATGGAGGAGGAGACCTCTTTTATGCTGAAGAGGATGAATCCATGAAACACATGCTCAACAAAATACGACAGCTAGCACAACTAGTCCACGCTGTTTTCTTCATCGGCCTGAGACATGAGACATGGAAATGGCTAGGTCAAGTAATGTTATTTTCACAGAGGTTATTATGGGGCAACCATTAGATATGCGGGCTTCTGACAGAATTTTTACATAAGAATGATCTCGGTAATATCACTCTGATATCACTCTGATTTCCAAAATTTGATGTCAAGTTAACCCAAAATGCGCACCTGGTCAGGGCAGGGACTTTTGGGGGATTTTTCTTAACAAGAATTTAGCGTCAATATACGTATTTTACGGAAACGTGGCAAACAATTATTAAATTTTCTCTTGAAAAAGTGACATTAAAACATATTTTGTTCGGCGCAAAACAGCTGGTACAGATAAGAACTTAAGCCACCGCAAATTATATATTGCAAGACTGTTGGGAAACAGAAAAATTTCATAGCGGATCAAAAATAGCTGCCGGCAGCTCAGCATACCATCAGGGTGATAAGATTTTCATGGCGTATCAGATGAATTTTTAACTTTGCACCGATTTTAAAATACTTAAATTTCAGACAAAACAACACAGTGTGAGAAACACCCAACCCTGTCAATTCGAAATTTTGAATCAGCTCAAAAGATTGATTGACAAGTTTGTACAATTGTTTGAGCCGAGCTAACACAGCTTGTTGTCTTAGGTTATGATAATCTTTCCGTTGTTATAACTTAAAACAACACACTGTGTCAGCTGGAATCATTGCATCGAAGCATAATGTTACAGCTCTCGCAATCGCTCTAAAGATATCACTTTTTGTTTTCATGTGGACCTATGATATGGTGTCATTACTAAAATCTGCAGTGCCAGGCATTGAAGCATTCAACAAAATTTTCTGTTTAGATAATGTAGTGTTCTATCTTCCTACACCCACTTTAAATTTGGCCATATCTAAAGCCAAAATTGTTTATGTAAAACCTGCCAAACCAACAGTTAAACTTCGTACTCATTTGCATTATACCATTCAACACCTCTTTCAGCCAATCACATGCCAGTATTGCAGGGAAATAATTCCCATATTCTTTGTTGTTCAATTATCCTCTCATGTTTGACTGTTTGTCATGTGTTTGTCTCACTATTTTTCATTGCGATGTTTTCTGCATGCATGGCCGAAGTATCTTCAATTTACAATAACTTAATTTGGATTCCTAAAAGATAAACAATGATAACATCATAATAAGAGAAAAACTCAGTTACACTTGCTTTCTTTCTGATACAGTGTATATAATTTGCAGATGACAGTGAAATCACGAACTCAAATTGGAATTCCGTTGAACCGGATGTCTTCAAGAACCAATGCCTGATGCTGGTAAATCGAAAACTAAGTGGTACCAATTGTGGTTGGGCCAGCCAGGTCGTGTGTCAAAAAGGTCAGTTGACAAAATTAAGACTATTGGGCCCAATCTACTATAGCAGCTACCAGTCTATTGTCCATACAATGTAGAAATCTTAGGCTAGAAAGTGAGATCAACTAAAAGACCCAACTTCGTGTATTTGAGTAAATCACAGTCAACGAAACAGAAATGATCACTTCTGGCCATTTAGGAAAGGCTTGTGATGATATCACCCGTGCAATGTCACTTATTCATCGCGGTATACTGTCTGCTTGATTAAGAGAGGTTTTACTGCACGTTTCTGTGTCCAATGCATGTACGACTGTTCGTCATAGCAACAATGATATCAAATAGCACCTGCAAACGTACACATTAGGGTGGTCCAAATTTCTACAGGATAAATCAAATCTTGTAAAACCCCAAATTTGAAAGTGGAAATTGATGACCACATAAGTAAAACAAACACATGCACAATTTCAGGCAAATCGGTTGATATTTAGAGGTGGCACAAAGTCTTTGAAGTTTATCATGTAATTCCCCACTGGCGCAACTCCAAAGTGAATATTTTTTTGCGTTTTTTCAGTATATGATAAAGTTGGCATGGCAAAGTATTATCTGGAGGTTAGTTCTGGTTTATTATTCATAGTAATTGAAATATTTACTTGTTTTTATGAAAAAATGCTTGATACTTAACCTATGTAATATCTATTCTGACCTTCTATAAAACTTTGTAAGCCATAAAGAATATCAGGACTAGATTGGGCATCCTTGACATAGCAAATAAAAGGTTATTTGATCAAAATAATTGGTCATTTTTGTAAGATTTTCCAGTACCGATGATTTTGAGGTCTACTGCAGGGGAATCACATGTTAAATTTCAACGGCTTTGTGCCACCTCTAAATATTAATTGATTTTGCTGAAATGTTTACTCAATACCTTCTATAGGTATAAGATCACTATGCAAGATTCAAATCAGAGACATTTAGAAGAAAGTGTCTTTGGACCACCCTAGTACACATCATACGGACCCTTTACATTATGCAATGTCACAGTTTCTTGTAAACATTTTCTGCAATATTGTTCAGCATTAAAATACGGACCTTATACAGTTTAGATGTGTCCAAATGTTCTGTAGTTGTTCAAATGGCGTCTGTCTATGTGATTGCAGTATTTGACATATCAGAAACTTCTGAAGCCGTCACTGCATTTCCGGACGAACAAGGTAAACTTGAAAAAACTTGCCATCATCCAGTAGCATACAAATACTGACTGATTTCGAGGGCATTAGTCAAATCTATTTCCCTCGAGGGTGTGTAAGTGAAAACTATTTCGCCAAATATTTGGAAAAAAAAAGCTTGAAAAAAAATTTTTGGAAAAGAAAATTTTGGGAAAATTTTTTTTTCAGATTTTTCTTTTTTGACTGATGCCCTCAAAATCAGTCAATATACTAAAATAATGACTGACATTTGACGGTTGTGACCAGCTCTCAGCGAAGGACAGCTCTGCTTTCATGTGGGAGGTGTAATAAACTATGATGTTGTTTATGATGAATGGATCTTGACTAGTAGGTGCACAATTTTCATGCATATGAAATGGGGAGCTGCGTAATGCGACCACAATCAGCCGTCGGATCCGCAGACCTTTTTACATTCATCAAGTTGGAACGTTCATATGTCATGGTCCACTTATCAGCAAAGAAAGTGGGGGGGAGATGTCTCTCCTGCCCTGGATGCCCCTAAAAATTGAGTCTATGGGTCAGTACCACAACCCAATTATGTTTTCATACAAAAAAAAATTGAGAGGCATTTCATAATATGTCCCCCGAGGTTGAAAAAGTGGGTGGGGGGACATGTACCCCCAGTCCCCAACCATATTGTGCCCCTTGGTACTACAATGTACAACAAGGATTTAAAAGACATTCGGTGTTTTGCAAATCTGGGCAATTTTCTCTTCTTACATTTACGAATCTTCTCATGCTGGCAACACTCAGTGCTCCATAAAGTTTGGTTGCAGATGTGCCCACAGAATACTTGAATTTGTCTTCAGTTCTGAACACCAGAAACGATGGAGGTACCTCTTTGAACATATCCTACATGTATTTCATAGGTGAGCATGTTAATTCTAATGTAAGAAGTTGGCTGGAGGACTGCACTATTAAAAAAATACCCTTCATACTTCCTGCTTATGCTCCTTATCATGCACCCACAGTTAACTTCACAACCAAGGTAAAAACTTTGTAATAACATTATCTGAGAAAACTGTTGTTTCAAATGAGCTGTTTTCCACTGACAATAATCTTATTTCTGAAGCATAATATAACATGTCTTTGCTGCATTTTTTAACAGCCATGGCGTCGTCATTTGGTGGAATTCTCATTTTGATGTCTACACTTTTTGCATTATTCGTTTGGGCGATGAAAAGGTGAGAAAATTTAATGTTTGACTCTATACCATTGGACAAATTGCTGTCCTTGTTTTACTTCAAAGTTCTCCGTCTTCATTTTAACTGTTATATACTTGATACAGAACATAGTAATCTGTTAGGCTGGCGCTTAGTTCCCTCTGAAATATTTTTAACCAAGGGGCTGCCAATCGCTAGGTCCAGCGTTCGAATCCAGCTCTCGTCGGGTCTCCTGGGCTTAAATTGGATGCTGTTTCAATAACCTCATTACTGTCCCCTCCTCCTGTCCTAATTATCCTACAAAGTGCATAAAGGACATATTAAGCCCCAATCATCGATCCATCAAAGCATATTTTAGTACTTTCTTGGCAAATGATGATATAACATTCAGCAACTTGTTACATTTAGAGGTCTTGAGCCAACTAAGCTCGAGATGGACAAGTTATCACCATTATAATTGAATATCTTTTTCTTGTGGTTATTCCTCGTTACTTTTTCCTTGATTCTACTATGATTGAATTATTTACATGTATTTGACAAAGAGTTTAAACATTCTTCCTTTCATTTGTCACAATTTGCAGACTAAGAAATAAAAATAAAGTGAGGATGAGCCAGGTGATGGAAGAAAACATCTACTGTGAAGTCACCCTGGATAGATTCCCGCTTCGAATCGGAACGAATCAGAATGAAATGAAGCAAGATGACTGTGAGACTGTTCCAGAAAACTTCAATCGAATTGTCACAACAGTCCGGTCAGATGGTGACTTCAATACTGGTGTGAGAACACCATTTTCCAGGACTTCGATGGATGACGTTGTTATCATGGATAATCATCTTTACGGAACTTCAGAGGAAATCGCTCCAGAGCGTGGATTTGCCGAGAGGCCCACTACTTTCCCGAAGGAGAGAATTTCAGCATTATCCTCGGATGAAACGATTCTTAACGATAATCATCTTTATGGAATATCTGAGGATGTTATTGAGGGAGATGGTGAAAAGTAGGCTATAAAGTTGACAGTGTCATGGGCTGTTAGATATAGCCTGTCATCAAGGATTTCAATGTAAATGACAATGCTAACTATATATATATTAATTATATACTGATGGAAAACAAATATTCCTGAATAGTGTTTATAATATACTTTCATTTTCATGAATGCTTATATGTCGCAAAAAACAAAGTGCTCTGTCTATCCTTTTAGTGGAAATGAGATAATAAACCATTATATTATTAGTCAGTGTAAGTGTGTCATTTCATCTTACTTTGAATGAAGGAAGCTATGTCGTCGCTTTTTTTTAATAACGCAAGCATTTGACAGTTGAGTTGTTTCAAAGCATTAATACCCCCCTTAATTATCATATTTATGCAGAAACAAATCTTTAGAAGGTTTTTAATGGGAATTGTCAGCAGACCAAATTGCTCTGATATACATATTGTACTTATACTTTCCACAGAGCAGTATTAGTCTCCTTATATCAAATTACTATTGAAATAGTTGCATGATCATGACACATCATCAGCACGATATATATATATATATATATATATTATTAATTATTATTATATATTATTATGAGTTAAAGAATTAGATTTTCACCAAGAAATTCTCATCTCATTACTCACACGATGGAACAAATTGACTGGCTATAAATAACTTAACAAGAATAAATACAAGTGCTCCCAGGAATGCACTGGAATGTTCCTTCTGAGGTCATATCCCTATTCATGCTGTGTTATTCTGTACGACTCACAAGTAGTTTTAATGAGGTCACATCATATACTTGCAATTTTATCAGACAAGTCACACCACAGGGGCACCCCATGATCTGTTATACCAATTATCTGTTATGCAGTAGGCGCTCGGCTGGCAGGCAGACTGTCAGCTATGATGTTCCAAGCTGGCAAAGTTGTCAGTTGGGATCCAATTTTTGGCATCCAACCGATGAAATTCGCAGTCAGGTAATGAGAAAGCAGTTGAGGTGGCTGGCTGGGAAAAAAAAAATCTAAGTGTCACAAAAGATGTGCAACCAGGAGCTTGCACTGTCGTGAGGTGCCTCTGACACCACTCTCCAGTGGAGTCACCACCGAGCCAGAGTTGACAAGTTACTCAATTACAAATAAATTGACAGTTCATTTTAATGTGATGGAAACATGTTGTGATGTCATTGATGGCTAATGTATGTACTCGTAAATTCTTCGAAGGCGAATCATATACTCAAAACTGAACATGATAAACAAACTTCCTCACAAACATCAATCACATTTATTCCTTAAAAGCGACATGGTAACAATTGTTTTATAATGAAAATACATGTTCAACATCCTCTGAAAATTGGTGGAGCTTCCTCATCTTGATTTGATGCATCCAAAACAAGCAAAGCAGCTATAAGGAATATGGAGACTGTCAGGTTGGCAGTCATATTGATGCTGCTGCTTTCAATTTTGTCCTGTTTTGTACTTCAAGGTAAGTGTCACCGTCTCAAGCAGAACAATCTTAATAGGGGGGATCCCCCAAATACAATCTTTCTCCTGTGACTGGGCGTACCAACACATGTAGAAGAGAGTCATCAGTTTGTGTATAGATTCAGGAGTTTCTAAATTTAGACCTTTGATTCATGCTCAATTGTGAATGTATGAATTGAATAAGGTGGATCATTATGGTTAAATGTGATTTTTACATCAAATGTTACTAAATGTTATCAGCTGAAGTCCATGAATAAGCCATTCTTCGTAATGAGAAATTGACAGCACATTTCCATGTAAAAGAATTTGACATCAGTGTCTTTAAAAAAATTAATTCAATCACTGATACTTCCGCTGTTGACAATGTAAATTTTTTTTTACATTCAGCTACTTCATTCCTATGTCTATTTTTCTTGGATCTCTATGAATTTCTTCTTTAAGTTTGTTTATTATCTATCACTCCAATAAGTTATTTTAAGGGAAAATATAAGAAGGTGAAAGACTTCCTGCTCTAAACACTTAAATGTTAGGAGTTCATGCTATACTGTGACAGCAAAGACTTGTGGAACCTTTTTAATTGATACAAATATAGGGCTTTTCAAAGCACTTTCTCATTTAGTTTCTTAACCTTATATTACACAAACTCAACATCATATATTGAAATGATTCTCATTTTTTTCCAGTAATTTCAACCAACAACGGCTGCCAGAGTCTCTGTAGCAAGAATTACAAGTGCAACACCACTCGCATTGGAAACACATGTTATGTTTTATTCAAAAGTGAAAGTAAATCATGGAAGGAAACGGAGAAGTGGTGCAAGGAACACAACATGGAGATGGTGAATCCGCCAAAGGAATCGGGTGCATCCATACTTTCTAAATTGTCTAAGTTGGTAGAGTGGCATTATGTCTGGTTGGGAGGAAGAGCATATGATCTGGGTAGATGGACTTACGTGAATGGCAAACCTCTGAATACTATGGAATATCCGAGGTTCAAATGTAAGTGCTGAACACATGTAACGGAATATGCATTTCTTTTCTGGTCAAATCCCTGCCCTCATTTCTGTCACTACTTCCTCAATTTCTAAATTGCAGATGAAACTGATCACCAAAAATGTGGGGTTGTTATACAGGAATATACAGTAGGTGTTCATGACCATGAACTTGATATCAAACCATGCCACCAGGAATTCCTGTTCATCTGTCGCTCAGGTACGAATCATTTCAATTACAGGCGATTTCATTACCATGAGAATCTTGTCATTCACACTTGGCAGTGAGAAATCAATGCTAAATCAGCACTTAATACGTTTCATAAATCAAATGTGTGACGTTCTGTTGTTTCTAAACCAATCAGATTAACTAAAAATGTCATGTATTTGGTAGGTCTAGAACCCAAGAATCGCATACTAATGAAATCACCTGTAAAAAGAGAGTTATCAATTCACTAATTAATTACTGTTTTTCCTGGCAAGGCAACCTCTTTTGGGCTTCGGTAAAGCAATAGCATCAAGGTCATGACTTTTGCTTTTGACACTTGTTGCTGATAAGATTTTATGGTCCATCTGTTATAAGATTAACCAATTGATGCAGCTTTCATAAGGACTATAATGCCAGGTATTTGAAATTATCACAATTATGCTCAAAGAAATCACTACGTTTACACATTTCAGTAAGTGGCATAAATCCTGGTCTGTATCGTCCCATTTCAAAAGGGAACAACTGGTTTGCTGCAAGGCAAAAATGTAAGGATACAGGAGGAGACCTGCTCTATACCAAGGAGGGGGAGTCCCTGCCTGAATTGGTGGGCAACCTGACAGAAGTAGTGGGAAACATCACAGCAAAATTCTTCATTGGTCTTAGACATTGGGCATGGAGATGGCAAGGTTTGTATTAAAATTACCAGCCTCATTGTTGTGCTTTCATTTAGAGAATAACGTTTATTTATTTTTATTCCCGTAGATAAGGGGGATTTTTTAAAAATCAACTAAGAATTGTTTCATTTGTAGATGGAAGTGAAGTCACAAGTTCACATTGGCATTCCCTAGACCAGCATTCCTATAAAAACACATGCCTGGTTCTTAAAGGAGAAAAGCTGGGTGGAGGCAACTGTGATTTGAAAGAACCTGTTGTCTGCCAGAAAGGTTTGTTTTCAGAGGTTTTAAGTGCTTTGATTTCTTCTGTCTAGGTAGAACATTATTCACCCAACTGCACATAAAGTTAAGCATGATGTGATGCTGAAATGCAGTTTCTATGCGGGATAAAAAGGATAGATCTAATCGATTTGACACATTTGCACTGATAAATAATCTAAAAAATTCAAACTGTGACAATCTCTCCTTTACAGATCCTTTCCTATTTCCCATGATTTTCAAGCCTCGACGGATTAATATTTCAACTGCCTTGTTAGATTTTAGGGAAGGTATCTGTATATATTGCGTAACGACTATAATCGATACTCCCTACTTTTTTCTGAAGACTGTTTGCTCTTTGTTTGTCCATTCACTTGACAGTTACAACGGAGCAATTATTGGAGGCGATTATCAGTCAATATATATCTATACCCTTACATTTTTCAAGTCTAAACAAATTGCATTACAAAACACATTTACAGCAGAAATCAAAAGCTGAAATTAGAGGTGGTTGAGTAGTGGCATGAGTACATCATGCTTTTAGATGGGTCTTATTGTATGCATGCATGCAGGATGTAGTATACCAACTCGGATTCTGGAGAGGTATAAGCTAACTGATTCTCACAATATGACAATAATGCTTAAGCGACCGTCCAGAATTTATGACTAGGGGAGGGGGGTTGGAGCTTTGCTGAGGGGATATTCACTTTTCACATGTGTTTCAAGGGAGGGGGGGTGGTATTAATTTCTGACAACATTTCCAAGGGGGGTAAGAAACTTTAACAAAGAAAAAATATTATAAAACACACATACACTCACTTTATCCAAGCTTTTTTATATGCAAAAGTCCGGAAATTGTATGTGTGACCATGTATAACAGTATATATGTCGTTATTGCTTTGTATGTTGAGTAGGCATGAAACCTATGGGTGGGGTACTAAAAATCTGGAAGTAATTCAAGGGTGGTTTTAAATTACAGCAAAACTCCCACCCCCCCCCCCCCCCAGTCATTAATTCTGAACGGTCACGGTTAAGTACCATCTTTCTCTCGCAGCTACAATATATCACTAACTGAAGGCTTTGTCTTATTGTTTTTAAAAATTTTGCAGAGTTATCGAAATCCATTGAAATAACACCAGAAACTTCACTCATCCAAACTACCCTGAAGCTTGAACAGCTGACGTCTTCTGAGCCCTCAACACCGTTGCTGGCTGAAGATCTGCTGACTACATTTACAGTATTGCCTCTATCCAAGGACGCCAAACAGAGTAATCAAGGTCAGTCATTGATTTGTCTGTGCTAGTAGGTTTTTTTTTACAATGACTACTGGAAGGTTCTAATATTGACATATTTTGGCTGGTACTTTGGTTTTTTGTGACCAGTGGAACTGAAGGTGGCTACCCAGCATCTATTGCTCAATTTCACCTTGTAGAGTAAAAGTATCCTCCTTGTTTCATAACTGATATAAGTTGATATATTAGTCCAACATTTCTTTTTGCCCGACTAAGGATTTTTTGCACAGACGGATTTTGAAACTCTTTCAGACCTGCTGATGCAATATTGTTTCATTGTGTATTTCATTATTTTGAATATCAATTCAATTCAATTCAATTCAATTCAATTCAATTTTATTGACCATTTAACCACTCTACATGAAGATAAACAGGGCTATCTAGAACAATAATTAGTAGTCAGATGGTAGGCTGACGCCAGTACTGGCGTATATACCTTTACCAATAAGTTTATAAACAATAGTCTCATACATTGCATACCAGTCAAGTTACATATAAGAATATCAATCATAATAAAATACATGAAATGTGGAATTAAGGATAAGTAAAACAAAAAATTAAAAAAATACAAATAAAAAAAAATAGAAAAATAATAAATAAATAAATGATAAGTCGGATTAACTTATTTACAAGAGAGTGAAAAAAAAAATATATATATATATATATAAGCCATAAGCTGCCCAAACAAACTGCGTACATAATTCTCAACAGTATATAATGTAAACCATTGTTAATACTCATGTCCCATTATCACTAGCCAAAATTCCATACACGGAGAAATTCACAAGCACTCAGAGAAACACATTTGGTCACAGACCTGCATATTTAATATAATTTTTAAGCTATAGTACTGTACTGGATGCCATGCATAAGAGGACTATCGAATAACGTTTACTGCCCCTTGGGGCAGATGGGGAAATCTAACCCGACAGTCCAGCTGGGAATCCAGTTACAGTTGTGTAGTATCTGTTCTGTAGTGATCATCAACAGTATACATGCTATCATACCAGTACTATGTATTTCCTCAATCACTTTTTAAAGGCATGTAGACTACATTGGTGATCAATTGCAACACTGTACTTATGTATTCCAAATTGTTGGACCCTGATACTTAATCGATTTCTTATACAAATTGGTTCTACAGAGGGGTATTGCTAACTTGTTGGAGTTACGTGTTGATCGACTTGTTATGTCACAGCTTCTTACAAATAAGTCATTAAACATCGATGGAAGCATTCCTTTTACAAATTTGAACATTAGCATGGCAACTGAACAGCAGTATACCTCAGACAACTTGAGAATTTTTAACTTCTTAAATATAGGATCTGACTCTGCCAAGTACTTAGCGCTTGTTATAATTCGCAGAACCTTTTTTTGCAATTTGAATAGGGATGTCAAGTAAACCTGACCAGTATTTCCCCAAACCTCAATACAGTATATGAGGTAAGGATATACCATACTATAATAAAGAGTAGTTAATGTGTCCACTTCTAATAACTTTCTTGCTTTGCAGATAATTCCTATTCCTTTTGCAATTTTGGTTTTAATCATATTGATATGATGATCCCACCGCAAATCTGAGTCTAAGATTACACCAATGAATTTTGTTTTGCTAACAAGATCAACATCATTTCCATCGATACAAATCCTAGGTGGAGTGACAATGGTACGATTTTTTTATTTGAATAACATGAAGTGCGTTTTTGCAATGTTAAGAGACAGTCTATTTGTTTGCAGCCAGGTAACTATCTTGCTAAGTTCAAGATTCATTTGCTCAGCTATTTCAATATATCAATATCTTTAATCCATTTCCATGCTTGAGAATAGTCTGGTAGCTCCCAGGTAGCCAGGTCAGGCAGCTAACTCTACAAATTTTCAGCAGGTTTTACAAAATTTTGAGTTGCTGTCAGGTAATTGTCAGGTATAGCCAGGTCACTGTTGACAAACCATGCCTGCCTCCTTGTCAGGATGTCGCATAGTATATGGTCCTACTAGTCAGGGTCCAACTGCAACCTAGTACTACACGATGATTTACGACAATGTCATGTTTTTTTCAGTTAACTTTTGCATAAGCGTTGTTTCAATTGCTGGATATGTTGTGGGTTGCTTCGGGTTGATTGCAGTTGTCAGTGTGGTCTGCTGGACAATTTCTTCAGGTAAGACAGTCTCTCTTGCAGTAGTACTGTATACAATTTTGCAGACTGACTTTACATTATCTTTACCTGTAATCTATTCCATCTTTTTTTCCAGGCTATAAAAGAAGGTAAGTTTTTCTGTTCAAATGTATAGTTCTGTTTAAAAAACAAAAGACCTTGCAATTCATAGGAGTGAACCTCAAAACAGGAAACGACCAGGATAAAGACACAGTATAGACCTTGACCACTTGCGTGTTTCAAGGATGGGTCACATCGCCATCCACAGTGGTGCATTGTTTGACCAATGCATGCGGGGATATTCGATAGTTGTAATTTAGTGGACTTCTTTGCATTGCCGGTCTTCAGGCGTATTCAATTGGTGAAAGTCATGTTCCAAAGCACCGCGTATCTTCTGTTCAGATCCAATGAAAAAGAATTAACAGTGAATCCAAGAGAGAGTGGCATACGCTAACTAGTTATATGTATAGTGTTTTATTAAAATCAGGCCTACAAAACTGACTGTGGCTAGTCATTGCATCGCGAATCCCATGGCTTTGCCATTTTCATATCGTTACTGATCATAATGTCTCCCCATTCAAAATTTCTCACATTTGTCTCAGATAAACATTATGCAGAAACACATGTGTGGCAAACTGAACCATCTATTTAGTATTGTTGAGCAAATTATCTTCAGATTTGGAAAAATTATGTATGTTTCAGGAAAAGTTCAATTAGCCGAAATTATGAAAGTAAGTGTGTTTATTTATTGTTGATGCATGAATTATTAATTGACAACGAAGTCAGAAATATATGTTTAAAAAGCAATACATTTACTGTGATGTACATGAGGAACTGTCTGTCTAATGATTATCAAATAGTTTTAAGGTTTTCTCATAAAAGTATTCAGTTCTGTAGGATTTTAAGACGATGAATGCAAAAT
This sequence comes from Platynereis dumerilii, assembly GCA_026936325.1. Lineage (NCBI taxonomy): Eukaryota > Metazoa > Annelida > Polychaeta > Phyllodocida > Nereididae > Platynereis > Platynereis dumerilii. Next base: position 61,439,320 of record JAPTHN010000007.1, on the reverse strand, counting down.
ACTTTTAGAATGTTATGGTTTGTACACTGCATGTGTGTTCATTGTTTAAGATTCAGTGAATGACACATCACAAACAATATTCCTGCACAATCAAATTCAAATTTCTTGTCAAACAAAATATATTCTTCCAAACGAGTTACTGATATTCTCCAAAAATGTTCTGGTCACTGAGCAATGATGAAGGGTCACAGCAATATTGTTTCCAATTGATGATGATCTTAAGTATAAGCTGTTCGTAATGTTTCATAAACGGAGGCATCTCCCAAACAAGTAAAAAATCGAAACGAAACCTGATGAATTATTTTCTAGATTGAAACAAATTCTACCTCAATCAAGTAGGTCATCGTTGTTGTTGGTCAGGTTATATTGGATTAATTATGATCCAATGCAAATTGCTAATTCTTCATCAGCAAAGAAAAAATAAAATAAACAAAAGCTAAAATTTTATATTGGCTTGAAAGATTTCTCAATGTGGCTAACTTGATTTTTTGTAGGCACTTAGTAAAGGGGTCCAATGCCTCCATGATTCTAAGGTTGTGACTTCACAATGGGTCGTGAATAGTAATTGTTTATAATTAAGCTTTATTTGAATTATTTCTATTGCTTTTTTCTCATTTATTTGGACCAAGACCAAATTCAGCAAAAAGCTTTCAAATGCTGATATATATTTTACGTACTCTAAAACTTGTTTTGATTTAGAGTCCGCATATCATATGCTATACTTTATAGTTTGTTTTTTTTCAGATTCAGTTCACTTAGGTTACACTCAATTATACATACCAAACTTTGTTTGAATTTAGTGACTTTCAAGAGATGTGTTAAAACGTAATACTCCAATTTGCTTAATTAATTTAAGATGATAATACTTAATTATTCCAGATCGTTATCAAGCCGAGGTAAGAATTCATTTTCTCTGTATGTAATGTAAGATTTGTCCAGGACAGTGTCAATTACAAAATGCTTATTTCTTAAAATGGTTCATTCTATTTCAGCTGAATGTTTAATTTTTGGATGTTAGATGATATTTTGGTCTCTCTTCATGCACTGTAATTTCTGTTTTATCCATGATAGTAAGTGACATGCAGGTGAATCCAGAGAAGGTCGGGCCTAGTTTGTCTACGTGGTTTTTTCTTTGTTTCTTTTTTTTCTTAACAGAGAAAACAAAACGTTCGGAGGAATATACATTCTGGATTTCCTGAATTTGTCAATACTTATGAGGACCTCCCCGACACACGGTTGGAAGGTTTGCTTGATGACTTTTTATATCAATTTAAAGTAAGAGGTAGATTGCTACATAGAATCTGATGTCATTGGTTAGCCAATGAACTTCTGTAAATCAAATGATAGCAAAATAAACAAATATACACAAGAAAGTTTGACTGCAGATCACACCCATCTTGATTTATCCATGGAATAAGAAAGTAAACATTTCCAAAGATGCCCTGGGTTAAACATCATGTGGACATCATGCCATCATTCTGCAAATCCTCAAAATCATACTTGAAGAAATCGATAATTATCCTGGTTCCTCATGACGTTACTTTATTATTTTTTTCATTGAAAGAATATTATGACATGTCATGTTTAACCAATCTTAGCCAATTTTATCGACATATCTGGACAGTTAAATGAATTGGAAAAACAGCCCAAGTGATAATGTAGAGAAGATCTCGACATAGTCCATCTTCTCAAACTGCGAAAATTTAATTCATAGGAATATCTCTGACGCAAAGGACCTCCTCTCCCCCTAACCCACCGCCTCTTCCAGACGTCAGTGATTTGCCAGATCACTGCCCTGAGACTGAACAACACTATGAAAATCGAACAGCAATCATGGCCACTAGACCCTGCAGGCCAAGAAAGCCGCGTCTCAGCATTGCTCAGATTGGTAAGTATGAGAATTATATTTGTCAAATAACAAAATCAAAAGGATAGCTATGATGTGCAATGTCAATGATTGCAAACATACTATTTGTGCTCTATTTGCAATATAGCTATGCTTTCAAAAGTTTCATAGGCAGCAAAGCATTGATATTTGTGATGTGACATGAGCACCATACACTCAATCATTCTGATGCACTTACCGTTTACAGCGAAACACTTTGATATAGAATTAAAGTGGACTGTGGCACTGTGAAAATGGCACTTCGTGACTCATGATAGCCGATGAAGTGTCATCTTCTCTACTTTCAACATGGGAAACATAGAAGCTGTTTGATTAGTCATGATCAAGAGTAAGCCATTTGACTGCTCATAACATATTTTAGAGTGAAAATCAGATGCATAATCCTTTCGTTTGGCTGTAACCAACAAGTGGAATAAGTCTCCTTCAATCAAATTAACATTGAAAGTATTGGGTGTGATCATGACAAATCATCAGCATGAAGACACACAAAGTGCCATTTTCACAGTGCCACAGTCCACTTTAATTCTATATCAAAGTGTTTCACTGTAAGTGTATTAACACCTTCAAACAAACTTTATGTGCTATCTCTTCAGCTTTTGCTTATGGTAAGACCATTATCAACTTCAAGGAATATTAGGTTGTTTTTCAATGTTTTGACTTACCTTTCTTTTTCTTTGCCAATGTTGTAATTCAGTGTAATCATAAACAATTTTCCAAATAGGGGGTCAATTATCATGATAAATTTTTAGTTTAACCCCTGTAACATGAAATTTTGCAGTTAAGCATTTTGTCTATGTGAACTGTCTGACTTCGTTACAACTTGTCATAAGAAACTGTAATGCCACCTCATCCCACAAAATGCACCCAATTTCAAAATATTCAGCAGTTCAATTGATTATCTCATTTCACAGAATCACTGGCAAATCTCCTAGCATACTGTGAAGATAATTATGGGGCCAATTCCAGCAAGTCAGACACAGAAGATGGAACACCAGTACCGAATAAATCTTGCTTATTTCATCACTGATCACTGTGTACTTTTAATATTGAGCTTCAAACATTACTAGCATTGTTTGGAATTTTGATTGTATAATGTAAATGACAATGCTGACATAAATGTTCAAAACATTTGTTTCTTTTTAAGAAGGATATGTGAATAAGAGGGACACAGTTGATAGAGATCAGGTAACTATCAGAATTTATAAATACAATTTTTGGAAGACTGGACTGTTGAACATTGTTGAAGAATGAAATGGAATATTGTAATATAATATTTTGCATTAGTTATAGCGTCTCCTATTAAACTGAAGATTGTAATTAAACCCTGCTAATCAAACAAATTATGTACAGTACAAACTCCTGGCTTGCATAATTGTGACACACACATTATATATTTCTGCATAATACATTTTTATTTATTTTTCTTTCCACAGAGAGACAATGACAGTGAAATACCTACTGAAATTTCTGGATCCACCAGTGATTTTGAGAAAAGCCCAGATTTGCCAATTGAGGGAATAATTGGTTAGTTTTACATCTGTCACTTTGACTTGATATTCCCTCCTATAATGTTCCTGATCGGGTCTTGTACTGCACTGTATCTCTGGAGCGTGATTGGTAGTTCTTCCTTGTCATTATGGTAAAAGAGTGTTTTTTGTGCTGCAACTGGCTCTGAGGACCTGGCTTCAAATCCGAACTTAATGACCCTGAATTAATACAGAATGTGCCTGACTTCCAGTTGTCTCATCTCCTCATCATAATGGGGTCACTAACAATAAATGTGCAGCACCTTCAACAAAAAAAAGAGATCCAGTTTATGCCTACACATTGCAATTCAGTCACGTCTGTGCACGAAGATGGCATAGGCCTCCAACTAATTATTTTAATTGATGGCGAAAGTGTGAAACCTTGCATGCTATTTTAAAAAATGTAGTTGCCGGCCAATGCTATCTGTGAAAGGCTGCAGCGAGTTATTGCATATTAATTTAATCTCCAAAGTCCCGCCCTTTGCCCAAACGTATATTAATCTATTTTTCAAATTCTGACTTTTTTACACTGCATCACTTCCAAGCAATATACTGACTATCTGTGTCAAGTTATTCAAAACAGCGACACTCCTCATTACGTTGTCTTAAGGATTATTTTGGCATAAGAGCTGTTAGTCAGTAAAATTTTATGCATTTTCAAGTGCAACATTGCATTAATTTATTAATATCCTATCCCACAGAATCCCTGGCAACTCTCCTGGAGTACTGCAAAAGTAATATTGCAGTCGGTCGCAAGAAATGTGAAGGAAAGGAAGAACGAGAAGATCAGGGTGAAATATACTTATGTTACTTATTTCACTAATATACTGTAGAATGGATGCAATTATCTTGAGTTGTCAGGATGCAAAACTTGAATTTATACAATTATTGAGACATTTGGGTCTTTCTTACTTGCTCGAAAGAAAGTACAATTTATAACCATTTTAGCTTGTTGCATTTTAGAGCTGTTTGCAGATTGGCAGTCCACTGGAAAAATTAATTTTCTTGTTTTCAATTCACAATTTTCAAACATCTCTAATGATGCTCACTGCTCAGTGAAGTTTGTTTATTTCAGCGTTGTGTTACACCCTCATGTGACAATCCAAAATCAGTGCAACAGAAAACAATTATTATTCATTTAAGTGTTATTTGGTCTCAGAGATATAATGTAACATCTATTCTTGATATTACAGAGCCATTGGAACAAGAGTTGGAGTCCAACAGAGATGACGATGTCTCCAAGAACAAAACCACAAGTGAAAAACCAGCCTCTCATGGTGATTGTTGCATTCTCGTATTATTTTCTATAATTTTGTTTTATACAGTTTGGCATTTTTAAAAGTTAAATTTCATTGGCCATTTCAATGTGATTTACTTCCTTTTATTGTATTTCTAGTTGGCTACATGGACATGCGAGGGCTTGTGGCTGATAATTAAGAGCTGTAAAATCAGCAGAATTTTAATGTAAAATAACAATTGCATTGATTCCTTCAAGTTATCTTCAAAGGCCCCAGTTGTCATGATGCAACCATATTGGCTCTACCGGAATTAGTTCAAATTGGGCAGTCGACATTGCTAAGAAATTACCAAAATGTGTCAAAATGTTATAGTTTGGCCTTATTTTGTTGTTGTTTTTATAACAGGCATATGCTGCAAATATATCAAAACAGTTCTGCTTGAAATTTATTTTGAATTATTTGAATGGGCTGTCATTCTTGACATTCTATGTGCTTACCCAACAACATTGCATTTTTCAATTGCCATTTTCCCTGGTTATGATGTCTCGAATCACATATGTTTCAGGTCGCACATAAATATGTGTGTCCTTAGACGGAATTTAGACATTGAAATATGTGCAACAATTTAAAGCCTAATCCAAGCAAAATGAAGTCATTTTCGAAACTAAGAATAGACTTTGAACTCATTTTGGTGGAGCAGCCGCACAATTATTGTTTTTCAATTTGCTTGTGTATTTTGTTTACTATGTATTTATATTGTTGTATACTATGTATTTATATATTTTTGTGTATTTTTTAAAACTACAAATGATGTTGACAAAATATTATTTAGATGCGCCATCTAGGACTTTTCTTTATATTGACCTTATATGCAACTGTATCAAAGGGTCTGCACTTGGTAACTTCATTATTGATGTAAATTGATTGGATTCTGTAAATATGTGTCTGGCGGTAACCATATTTTTGATGCCATGCTTATATAACCAATTTATTAATTTTTATTATATTGTTTTGAATGTACAAACATATAGATTAGTTTAGATATAGCTATTCATAATGTCCCCATTTGAAAGTGATATAGAAGCATTATAATAAGAACAACGAAAGTCCATCATCTTTGTGTGCTAAGCAACATCGACCACAAGATCTTGACACTCATGTACAGGTCAATTATTGAATTAATTCTTTGTTTCTATATTACCACCTTCTATGGTAACATTTCTTGTATGCAGAATTAAAAAAATGGGGAAAAAATTGTAAAAGTGTCCAATAAATTAGGTGCTGATGTCACATCTCAGAATGATTGGTATAACAAATATGTACAACAGCAGGTAAAAAAGATAATGAAAGATGACAAACACCCTTTACATTGTAAATATGAGTCACTGAGATCAGGCTGTAGACTAACACTGCCTAAAATAAGAACAACTTGATTAAAAAATTCATTTGTTCTATCAAGTATAAAATTGTTTAACCATTTCACTGATTTAAGGAATGGACAATATAACAATGTACATGTTATCTCTGTATGAATTACTTTCTGATTGTAATAACAATGTATGAATGATTGTATGACAGTCTGAGCTCTCTCCACTAGAGTTTCTCTGTCAGGGATTAATAAAGTGTATATTATCCTGTCCTTATCTTAATAAATCCTCAATGGGAAGATTTTTCCAAAGAGATAAAAACAGTACTTTTGTTTGTGGTTTTATGCATGCAATGGGAAATCACATTCTATTGCCACATATGGCTTAGATTATGATGATGTGAGATTGATTCCCATCGGCTAAACAGCTGTGGAATCTGACTTTGTATAAAAAAAACACTGAGTTTTGGCGCCATGACTTGACTTGAGAGCTTGGGGAATTGACAGAACAAACTCAAAAGCAACTTATGCTTGTAGCTGATGAATTACTAAATACAAAATGTGAATTTTGTTGGTTTTTGTTATTCATTGCACCTGAGTATCCAAACAGTTGGTCAAGTTTCATTAATTTTATAGTTTTGCGTTCCTGGAGATTGAGTATGGCGATGTACTGCATTGACCTTCAAGCTGGATTCGACTGATTGTGAAATTTGGTGAAAGTCTTGTTTGTGTTTTACAGCTGTTCACTAAACTCCTTCCCCAACTGAGTGACTTGCTTTCAGTTGATGCATATTGAGGACAGATATTGGAATCAGCTGTTCTCTGTTACATAAAATGAACAAATATGAAGGAATTTGCTGGCAGAAATGAGTGTACACAAATAGAAAATATTGGAAGTACAACATAACACATCAGAGAACTCACCTGACACATATTTAAGGATTCACTCAGCACAAAATTGGAAAAATAAAAGACTGAAAGTCAAAATGCCCAGAAAGACAAGAAAAACAGCCAGAAGAGTCCCCGGCAAAACCAAACACGAGTGAGGATTCTACATTAAATGGCATGGAAAATGCAATTTGGAACTGTTTTCAAAGCCAAAGATGAGCTTTCATTGTCACAGACGCGATAAAGCCACTAATCATGGAGCTCCAGTAAGAAATTAATTCCTACAAAGAGAGTATCAAGATGCAACAGGAAAAAATAGCAGAACAAGGTGCTAGAATCACTGACCTGGAAAAGAGGCTCAATGACTGCAACATGAAAAGGAGGCTGAATGACCAAAACGTGATCATGTGACAAAGCTGCAGGGTTGCATAAGGAAAACAGATGCACAAGAAAAAAGGCAAAAGATCAAAAGTGCTCAGAGTGATTGGATTAACAGGTAAATCAACTGAGAAAGAATTTATTAAACTTATAATTAAGGATAAGATGGATATTAAACTGAAGTCATCTGATCTCACCATGAGGGTTATAAAGGGAAAGGAGTGTGACAACCAGAACAGATCGCAACAGGAGCAAAAGGAAAGGCCTAATGTAATGCTAATTAAATTTAACAAAATCTGGAAAAGAAATATATTATCTGAGAAGCAACTGAAAAGAACTGGTGTATATAAATGAAAATTTAAATAAAGAAGAGCAGGACATTTTCTATAAATGTAGGACTTTTAAAAAAAAGAAGACAAAATTGCAGCCATATGGACAAAAGATCTGAAACAAAAGAAAATGAAAAAATAACAATTGAAAGTTCAGACGATCTTCAAACTTTTCTAGATACGCTAAGTTTGAAAAATGCGCATCTAGAATCGCATAAAAAAATTAAGTATTTCACTGAGACATTTCTTGGATACTTGGAATTACTTGAATAATGCAATTAATTATTTTTATGTTCTTTAAAATGTATTGTAGGCCTACTCTAATCATGTATATTACCTTTGTTTAATGTTAATGTTAATTATTAACTAATTTCTACCTGTATTTGAAATTATCTTGTCACATTTTATTAATGGTGCCAGCCCGATAAGCATTTGCTTTTTCTGGCATCATATAATAAACAAACAAACAAACAAACAACATTTCTCTTCTACTTTCCAATAAGATTCCAAATCAAACCACCCTGGCATCACATGGCATGCTTTGAGTATCCATGTATACCATTGACTAAATGATAATAATGACACTAGGGGCCTTCACAATGTTAATTTAGTACAATTTGAGAGCAACTGCTTGATGTCATGTAGCTGACTATCCCCCACCCAATGAAATCTACACACTGTATTGCTTGACATCACTGAAAAAGCCTTGCATGGCATATGGTTTTTCTACTCACACCTCAACTGACCAATAGCCACCCAGTCTCAGCATGACATCAAGCTTTCAGTCATTGAAAAAAAAAGAAAGATACATACATTGTAGTTATTGGATGGATAATTATGTATGACTAGATAAATTACGGTGTTACAATCCCAGGTTTTCAATGACACTGCCATGCCATTTGGCATGACATTGTCTATAACTGATATTTGACATGCCACAAGGGTTTAAAGCTAAGCATCATTAATCCTTTTTTTTTCTTTTTATAATTTGCCAAAGTATTTTCTTGATCTTTACATCAAATTGAAGCTGAGACTGTATAAAGCAATGCTGCATTAACATATTCCATGCACATCTAACACTAAACTTTGTTCAAGGACATATGCTGAATTTTAATTAAATTTGTTCTGTCTCATTCTACAGGGAGAATCACGTGCACTGCTCACATTTTTTGATAGCCCAAGTTGACCCAACTGCCCCCCCCCCTCAGGGATCACTCGACCCACTTCTGCCCCCTCTGGCAATTACTCGGCTAAGCCACCTGATAGGCCAACCAGTGATATAAATTCATGTTGATCATTTAGCTGTATGTTTGTAATCAACAAAATGTGTTTTTAAAGAAACTTCCTCATAAAGACTGCCTCTCAACAAAGTTGAGTAATTGCCACAACGATTCAGACATGGTGTTGATGGTTAATGTTAAATGCAAATGCATGTTCCGCATGTCCAAATATTGATGTGGTTTCCTTGTCATTTCAAGACATATATGAAAAATATCTGACTGCTTCAGGCCAGTTTTCAACCTTGGAGTTTTCAGAGAGTCATGGAGAATGACAGACCCAGGCCTGTATTCTTCTTGATTTCTCTGCTTACAGTTGTTCCTTGTCTTGTCCTGCAGGGTAAGTATGTTTTGTATCAGATTCCATAATAATAGGCTCACTATTGTGTATCCAGTTTCTTTGTTACAATCATATTTAGTTCTACACTCTGCTTTTTACATCTCATGTCTCATATGCATTGATCTGTCACATTAAATTTTGAAGTATAATTAGATTCTTTGTATATAAAGGTTCCTCAGAGAAATCATTATTTTGATTTCATTTCTGCTACAATCTGGGACTTATCCAAATGACCAAATGTATCTATGTTGCAGAAATTTTGTGACTATGCCATAACATTGATGTGAATTCGACTAAATTATATGGTGTAGAGTTTGTCACTTTGATATACACAAAATGAGTCATGATCATTATATTATTATAGGAAACATATATGATGTTGATGATCCATGATCATGATACCTGTTGGTTTGTAAGATCCAAAGCTATATATGAAATATTTGGAAATGAGATTATGAGTCATCACCGGCATGAAATGTCATAACCACTGTCTACTGCACACAAGCAGAGGAGGCATTTCTCCTTCATTCACTCACTTGCATCAAGACATCCACCATGCATGACATGTCTATATCACTTCTGGATGTTGCAGTGTTGCTGTTTGGTGAGAACACCATGAGCAGTCTGACCACAGTCCATATCATGCTCAATAGATTTTGTTTGATAGCTGTTGTATCTTTCATGATGAAAAATAGTTTGATCAGCTCATGAAATATAGAAAAGCCATCATTATCTGGGGTATCAAAATATATGTGAATTTATAAAAGTTTGCAAAAAAAAGTTGTCCTTGGGATAAAATCCAGAACCTCCTCAATGCAAGTATCATTCGGTTGGTCCTATATCATGCTATATATCAACAATCTGTTTTAAAAACTTAAAGATCATTGTCAATTGCAAGCAATGGCTTGAACTTATCTGAAATTTGGTAGATTGATGTGGAATGACCAAGCTATTGCTTGCAATTGACAATGATCTTTAAGTTTCACAATTGTGACCTGCTCCACCAAAATGAGTTCAAAGTAGGCCTAATATATTTCTCAGAAATGTGCAAAATGTGTCAAAAGGTCACGTTTTGATGGTTTTCTGCTGTTGGTACCACGTTTTAGCAAAAGTAATTTTCTTTGAATAATTAAGACCGTTCAACAAAAAGTTGATTTTAAATTATCGAAATTGAGTGTCCCTCTCAATTTTCTTAGTTCTTTTATTGCAATGGGGGGAATTTCAAATGCCATTGTCTGAAAGTTTGATGTTTCGTATCATCAATGTTTGAGGTGCCATATCTTTGGATTGGATGGAGATATCAAAACATACTAAACATCATTTTAAAGCTCAATTCCAGTAGAATTAAGTCATTTGCATACCTAAATATGATAGGAGGCCGACTTTGAACCCATTTTGGTGGAGCAGGTCACAATTCATAACTGCTGCAAACCTTGATTTGATCTTTCCTGATAATGTCCTTCAAATGTGGAAAGTTTGAATGGAACCAGAGAGCTGGAACATTATCAGGAAAGATCAAATCAAGGTTTGCAGCAGTTATGAAAACGTTCATACTTTCCATGCTTTTACTTTGCTACATACTCTTGATTTCACCACGCTGTAGTCGAGCACAGGCCTGGATCACCCACCCAGTCAACATTTGAGTCTGCACAGCACTCACTGTGATATCACAAGAAACTCACATGGTGATGTCATGCTGGAGGGTGTCATCAAGACATCACAGTGACCTCATACCTTGTGACCTCATGCATTGATACCTCATGCAGAGCTCTCAGAAATCTCACATACTGAGATCAAAATGTTGGCTCACTGTGAGGTCACAGTGATCTCACAAATGATGGTGTCACTATGAGATCTCACAGAGAGGTCACAAGTAACTCACTCAGAGATGTCACAGAGAGCTCACACTGTGACCTCATGCATTGCTGCCTCATGGAGAGCTCTCAGAAATCTCACATACTGAGGTCAAAATGTGGGCTCAATGTGAGCTCACGGTGATCTCACCAGTGATGGTATCACTAACATATCTCACAGAGAGGTCACAAGGAGCTCACAAAGTGGTACCACTAAAGGTCATATAGAGATCTCACAGAGAGCCCACATTGTGAGCTCTTTGTGACAGGAAGTGACATCACATGACCATCACAACATTCCATCCACCATTTTGAATCAACATGCAACAGGAAATTTGGGAGATGAAATAATGCCTGTAAGTATGATTTTACATAGTTTGTAGTGTTGAAAATTATGTTAGCATGGATTTAAACATTTAGTGATTCTACCAGCCTTGAAATTAAGCCTCCGAAAAATTGAAAGCAGTGTGTTTTTTTGTACAGCAATTTTGGCACAATCTTTCAACTGCCATTTTGTATTAGGATCCACTACACTGAAGAAACACACAGTTTAATATGTATGAACTGGTAATATTTTCCATTTTAAACTGTTTCTGTAGTTTATTGACCATGTACTTTTGAATAATTAGTTAATATATATCAACCACACTCATAGTGTAAGATAATTCAGCCTATTGGGACATTATTCAAACTGCTTATAAATGTAGCACATACATTTATTTGTATTATCTTTTATTTTATGTTTCAGGTTGATGGTTGATATTTATGGGTTGGACTGCAGGAATGAAGAGGATTGAATGAACCCCCCCCCCCCCCAATCCAGCAATGTGATTTGACAAATAAAATGAGGGAACAAACTTGCTATTCTCCATTTGTATTTATCTAACTCTTGAAGAGGTCAATGAGGGTGATTTGAGGTCACAGGTAGTTCACCCTCCAGAGGCCACAGGAAGTTCACCCTGCAGAACTGACCTCAGAAAAGGCTCACAGAGAGCTCACACTAACAGCTCACATAATAGCTCAAAGAGAGCTCACAGAGAGCTCACATGAAGGTCACTCCAATCTTACTATGAGACCTCACATTAGGCTCACAGTGAGCTCACAGTGTGACCTCAACATTTGAGCTCAAATCACCCTCATTGACTGGCTTCAAAATGAGGTTGGTGTGAGGTCTTTTCTGTGAGCTTTCAAGCTATCATTGAAGAGCTCACATAGATATCACAGTGAGGTCAAATTGTTGACTGGGCATTAGGCTGATTTGGTGAAAAAAAAAATTGGAATATGCCTTAATTTGTACAAAGTTAAAAATTGGGGAAAATTAGCATTAATGATTATTTAGATAAATTCTGTTGTAGATATTTCTATGACTATATCATAAATATTTGCGTAACAATTGTATGAAAATGTGCTATGATATCTCGGAAGCATTACATATACAACTTCCCATTCCTTCTGCAATTTTTGAGCATATTTTGGCTATTTTCGCCCATGTTTGAAAGTAATTGTACATATTTTCGTGATTCTTGCAAAAAGTACAATTTTTTGCACAAATGTTTGTTGATCATCATATATATAGAGGTGCTGGGTTGTCTCATGAAATGGGACTAGGGAAATGTATTATCAAATCTAGCAGAACAGGGTCAGCTGCAGTGGAGGCAAAGACTGATTTCTTTTTGTTTTGATAATATGCATATAATTTTGTATGGAAGACTTTCAATCAAGCAAAAAGCGATCCATTCATTGGCATTTATGGCAATTTCAAAATACAAATTTGCTTGGGAGACATTGCTGAGCTCACAAAAAGAAAGTGGGAAATTTCGAATCACATGGAAAATTCTGCGGTGCTTGGCGGTCTGAAGTCAGGACCTGCAAGGGGCCTCACATTGAGGTTCAGCCTAGGCCCTCATGCTACCTTAATCCGGCCCTGGTCGAGCAACCCTTAAAAATCAAATTGCAACTGAAAGAACAATTTTCTGTGACATTCCTTTTTCGGTATATTTCGGATATTGACAAGGGTAAGCAATGTGTACTAAGCAATAAGGGATAATTTAAATTTTGCAATGAAAGAACTTATTTAGAAGAGTGTAAGTTATTGACCCTATAATAGAACTAGAAAAATGTCATGTCTTGAATTTCTTACTCTGTCTTCTCATCCATTCATCATTTTCTAAATGTCACTGCCTGTATCCATTTCAGTGACAACAATCAACAACTGTAATGTTCTCTGTCAAGGGAGAGGTATGTGCAACGTCACACGTATTGACAACATGTGTTACGCCTTTTTCAAAGGTGAAATTAAAACATGGAACCAAACAGCCAAATGGTGCAAGGAAAACGACATGGAAATGGTGAATCTGCCCGATGAATCAGATGCATCCGCGCTTTCTGAATTGTCAAATATGACAGACCACAAATATGTCTTGTTGGGAGGAAGAGCACATGATCTAGGCAGTTGGACATACGTGAATGGCAATTTTCTGCGTACAAACGAATATCCATGGCTCGAATGTAAGTGTTGAAGATGAGAGATCATGCATAAATTGCCTTCAGTCAAAGCTCATGCCTCGTTCCCCTTGAGTAGCATAAGATCTGATATTATAACAATTTATTTTCACTGTGAAAAATATAGTAAAATTTGTTGTGGCATATAATATTCAAATTTTTGACTTTCAGTTGAAACTTCTTACCACAAATGTGGAGTTGTTAAACAGAAATACGAAACTGGTCTTCATTATCATGAACTTAACATCAAACCATGCCACCAGGAATTGATGTTCATCTGTCGCTCAGGTAGGAATGACTGGACATGGAGTCCATCTATTACAATTAAACCATGCAATATTCATGATAAAAGGCTTGCTATGAAATTTTCTTGCAGGTAGTGGCATAAACCCTGGTTTGTATCTGCCCATCACAGAAAAGAAGAACTGGTTTGCGGGAAGGCAGAAATGTAAGAATACAGGAGGAGACCTGCTCTATGTCAAGGAGGAGGAGTCCCTGCCTGAATTGGTAAGCAACCTGAAAGAAGTAGTGGGAAACATCACAGCAAATTTCTTCATTGGCCTCAGACATGAGACATGGAAATGGCAAGGTAAGTTGTATAATATTGCATTGGATTGTTTACAGTACATGTATGTTGATTGATAAACCAAGTAGGATTGCAGAAGGGTCATTCCACAATAACTAAGACAATAGTGTCACTGGTGTTACAGTACAAGTAAGAAACACCGCAGAGTAGACTCGAACTAAAACCAGTTTTTTTTTTACTCCGGTATTGTTTCATTTGTAGATGGGAGTGAAATCACCAACTCAGATTGGACTTCAGGTGCCTCGCCTTTCAACACTGGCAAATGCCTGCATTTTTCTGGTGGAGAGCTGAAAAGAGGAATTTGTTTGCAGATTGGACAAGCTATTTGCCAAAGAGGTTTGTTTTCACCTGTTCAACCTTAATTTTTCAGGAGCTCAGGAGCTTTTTTATATCAACTGTTTGTATTTTCTGGTCTTTATGTGTGTGTTGATATTATAACAGCAATATTCCATGAAGTTGAATACAGTCGGTAATAAAAATAAAAATCTAATTTTTTTAAAATTAATTATTATGCTTTGTTTTGAGATATAATTGGTCAACATATTTTTCAATGGCAGCAAAACTCCTGTTTTATTACTCTTTTTATGTCCACTAACTTATATTTAGCTACTGGCAAGGCAAAAATAATAATAATAAAAAAATAATAATAATACAAATCTTTATTTAAAGTCACAGTTAAAAACAAACAACATTAGCACAAGTGCTATTATGTGACAGAATAAAACAATCAAAACTAATAACAACAAATAAAACAATACTATTCATCACAGTAAGATTCAACTAACAATATCACAGGTTACATATAGAACATGAGCAAGCAGGTCCTTCCTATGCCCTCAATAAATCTTTGAATGTATGTAAATCTGTACACTTTTTAATATTATTAGGCATTAAATTCCATAAATGCGAGCCATAGTAAGAAAATGATCTTTTTCCATATTGAATTGTATTAAATCGTGGTATAGCTAATATAGATGGATCTCTTAACATGCTTAAGCTTTGTACATTTTCTTTTTTTGTGAATATTTCATTCAAGAATGATGGATAAAATTTGTATACATATTTATTTAGTCTGTTGAGGTGTAAAGTCTTGAAACCACTTTTTCGTAGCAGCTCATAATAGGGGCTTTAGAATCATTAAGTAAAAATCTTAATGTGCGTTCTTGGATTTTCCCTACATTTTTCAATGATGTTTTACTGTAAAAGTTCCATACCGCGGGACAAAAATTGAAGTTTGATGAGATAAACATGTTGTAAAGAATTTCTTTCTCTTTACGGCTGAGTAAGCTATCTTGAGTTGCCTTGCTGCCTTTTTGCATAAATTAGATGCATGTGAGTCAAGATTTAATTTGTTGTCAATTTTGACTCCTAGTAATAAGACTTCGTTACGTACTTCTATGGGAATGTCATTTATTTCTATATAACTGGGTACGGTGACTTTATATTGACTTGACTGCGCAAACATTGACTGGAATTTGTTTGGGTTCGCTTGCATGAAGTTATCTGAAAAACCATTTAATTGCATTTTGTAAATCTTGGATAAGTATATTTGAAACTATATCGAAGGAGTCAGCCCTGGCACATGAAGAATTATCATCTGCATAATTAAATAATTCTGCATGTTTTATATTCATGAAAAGATCGTTGATGATTCAAATATATTGAATAGGAGGGGTCCTAAACATGACCCTTGTGGGATTCCTCTATCTACAATTTTCCATGTGCTTCTTTTGTCCCTAATTTTCACTCTTTGCATTCTATTCAATAATTAGCTTAACATAAATTCACAAGCTTTGGTCAAAAAACCATATCTGTGTAGCATTGCAACTAACAGATCATGCGGGATAGCATCGAATACTTTAGAGAGATCCATTAGGATCATCCCTACTACATGCTTTTGATCAAGGGCCTTTTTCCAGCTGGGTCATTCTCAAATTTCGGGACAATTTGCATCAGTCTGGCTCCCTGACATTAATACGAATGCGATAAATATCTGAAGCGTCACTCTGCATCTGTTATTCATATTTCTACTTAGAACCACTGAATTTGGAGCAAAAAGTCATTCATTAGACTTTTTATAATGCATTATGTCCAGAAATCCGTGCAAAATCAATGGGTTTTCCCTGTCACTGGACCTGACATGACAAAATCAAGTGTTCATTTTCCTCCTATATAGCATTATTTTCAAAGTTTCTTTGCACGATTCATGGGAATATAGACTTGAATTTATATTTAGTTCATATTCAATTTTTTTTTGGGTATAATTTCATTGATTAAATTGATGCAATAGTTGTGTCACTAATTTATGTCAATTTTTTTGTCCCCTCCGTTACTTGCCATAGCTCTGTTCGTTATTGTTTTTTATGAGCTATTTTCACTGAATATCATCAGATGCATGAGCGCCATAGTACCACTGCCTTGTAGACTTCATAAAACATGTATTCAATAAATTATGACATAATGTTCATAAAAAATGTTTTTGGTCCCACTAAAATGTCCCCTCCGTTTCCTTTATTTCCAAGCTTACCAATGATAATTTTACAGAGCGATTTCACGTATATGTTGCTGAGGGTGGCAGGTTTTAATATTCTGCAATTATTTTGTCTAATCTCCAAAATAGAAAGCAGTAATGAGCGAAAAGCAAAAAATTGTTCCCCTCCGTTACCATCCACTCCGTTACCAGATCATGAGCAAGAAATCGACATTTGGACCAAAAAATCTACTGATACGAGATGAAGTACTTCTGAAAATAATAGTTACATCAATCTTTTATCATTTTTCCTTTTGTTGCTGTTCCTACAGTTGGTTTTTTACATCAAAATTCCCCTCCGTTACCACATTGTCCCCTCCGTTACAGGACAATTTTCCTATACCCGTTGTCCCGAAATTTGAGAATGGCCCAGCTATCAATTGCTACTGTGATTACTTGGCTACAGCCATGCCCAGTTCTGTATATATGCCCCAAGATGGCTATTAAAAAGAGATGCCATGAAGTTTTCTATCTGTTTAGCTATGACAATAATAATATTCTCCAATTATGTACAGGTGTTATTATTATGTAAAATAGGAGAGAAAAAAGGACAAAAATAATTGATACTTTCAGGCAACGATTGTCACATCAAATGAAGGGAAAAGGTGCCAATGCCTCTAAATTACCAAAATCAAAAGCTTGACAGTTTCTGCTTGCCCAAATAATATGGATGTATTGGAAATAATGCACTTATGTTTTGACCTCCAAGTCATACTTAGTTCCACAATAGTGTGAAAGATGTGTGGTCTATCCAAATCACACCTCAGATCGGCTTCAATGTTCTGTGCATTTGACTCAGATGATACATTGAATTCCGTATCATACTCCAAAATGTATACATTGTCAACATGCTGTCTTGAAGTTGAAATGGCCAGTCTGATAAGTTTATAATTTTTTTTCAGTGACTGATTTCACAGTCCATACAAACAACATCCATATAATTAATATGCACTGAATATGTTTTCTATGTACAACTATTGACCACAGTCTTAGTTACTGTGAAAATCCTGATTATAATTAAATGGGTCACACTAATTGTTTGATAAGCTGTCAAGCACGTAAAAATGGTCAGTGTTATCAGAGTCGACTATCACTTCTTGGCACTGAGAGGTGAGATTGATCTGTACATGTACATTTTCTGAGGATAGTTTCCTTTTCCTTTGCAAACTTTTTCCTGGCTTAGCAATAGAGGTATTGGGGTGATTATCAATCAAAGTAAGGTGGTCTGATTTGATCTCTTTTTTCGTTTAACAGAGTTATCTGGATCCACTGAGATCACACCAGCTTCCAAATGGATTCAGTCAACTATTCCAGCCTCAACACAGGAGCAGCTGACATCTTCTGAAGCCTTATATGAACAAGGTATTATTCAAAATTGGATATAAACAAGTCTGTGACAGGTGATTCTTGACCAGAGTACATTTAATGTGGAAGTTTAAGATCTACATTTAATCAATACCTTCAAGATGACTTCTTCAGTTAGGTGTAAATGTCATTCGCCATTCTTCAATCCAACTTTCTTAAGACATTTAGTGCACTTATGGCAGTTTGACACAAATGTATTTCTCATGACAATACTGTGTCAGTCTGAGTTGCTAACATTCACAGTGTTTTAGTGAGATTAGGCAGCCTGCCAATGGCATAATGATGAGAGTCTTGAGCATGGGGGCACATGGCTATCTGGATTGGAACTCCATTAGGCCTAATTGTAAGTTCACCCAATTTTAAAATAACTAGCATGACCCGTGAAATGGGAGGAAATGTAAGGAGAAAATTGTCAAAAAGTTAACATCCCAGTGGGCACACGACGTAAACCCCGACGTTGCTAATTGGTGGAAGGCTGGTCTGTTGGTCACGTAGATATGTATGGTAGAGATTATGTCGCCCCAACGTGAACACGACGTCAGGGTTTTTTTACAACATTGCCACAACGTCGCAAGCTAACGTCGAACTCCTGACATTGCCTCACAATGTTGTAAAACGTCACCACAACGTTGCATGCTAAGGTCATATATTTGACGTTGCTTCACAACGTTGTGACAACATAATTTCAACCATACAATTCTACGTCATTTGACGAAAAGTGTTACGTCGTTGCAACGTTGCTGCAACGTCGATGTGCCCATGGGAATATAAGTGTCCCAGGCATAACTGCTTGGAATTGGGTAAGGCTGATGCTGTGCAGTATAATGATATTGCTAGTTTGGAGCACCAAAGGCTTAGACCTTCAAGGGCATTTGGGAAAACTACTTGCAAATGTTCATAACTTAGCAGTGAGTAGTTTGGCTGGGAAGATCCAGGGGTCCGTGAATTAATAGCATGATGATTAATAGCATGATGATAACAACTTAAAAAGTAAAGGCAGTAAAAATTTCAAAGTGGGATTTTTCAAATTTACTTTCAGGCCAATTTTCAACGCCCAGATCTTATGGTCATTCAATACCACCAACAGCAGCATATTCAGTTGCATATTATTCAGGTTAGTATCAGACTGATATGAAAATTTGTTTTCAGATTGTGAATTCCCCTGAAATTCACAAGGGTTGTTAATATACTTGTTATTTTTCATTAATTATAAAGTTTTCTTATATTCTGATTTTTTTCTTCAGATTTTTATATATTCATGAATCATGTGCAATAATAATTCCCATGCATGCAGCTTTTTGTGATGCAGTCGTTTTCAGATACATGTTTTATACTGCATACTGAGAAGCAAATAATGTGTCATTCATTATTGTGAAAGGAAATGTAAGAAAAACACCAGAAAAATTAAATACAAAGTGACATTTATGCCAATTCTCGTCTTTATCAGTCAGACGGATGCTGCCAGAAATTGGGGTACTTGAGATGCATTTCTGACACTGTGTGTTGATTGATTTCATAAAGTGGGCCTACTTGTATTGTATTATTTGTACCAGCTTCTTCTTGCTTCAGATGGGTATTTGTGTGATGAAATTTTTAAAAAAGTCTAAAGAAACATGATTCTTTTTTTTTTCGTACTTCACACAAGGAAACTGTATGGACAAGCTGGTTCATTGAGACATAGTGGAGACCGGGGCCATTCATCAATAGTGGTGATCGGAAACTGTCATGCATTGTTTCTTACTATCTGTGATTTCCGCAGTTCACCATAAGCTTAGATCGAATGGAAAAGGATCTTCATCTATTAGATGACTAAGATATCACAAACAACATACAGTGCAACCCAATAAAGTTTCCAAGCACCTGCCCATACTTGTATGCCACAAAACGTCCATGAACTCCCATGCTTCTGCTCTCCCCAGCCCTCCCTTTCCCTCACTTATCAGTAAAATTCTAATGTTATTTTCCATAAATGAATCGAAATTCTGCATTCAAAATTCCTTTAAACGCAAATGCAACAATGACATTTAGAGGATAGAGCAGTGTTGAGGAAACAATTTAAATATTTTAGCTAATTTAAAGTGATTCACTTTTACGGTGAGCAGGAAGAGTTGAGGGTAAGAAATAAAGGGCGATGAAGGGCGAGTATCTTTCTAAGGGCATGGGATTCAGGAAATATTTTGAGTTTTACTTCATATCAGTTTGTGATTTCTGCTATTAATGTATACATGTATTTTGCAGTCCTTGTCATACTTACGTGGAATCTCAAGTTCTTTTCTATGCTGTTGACCTGTGATGTCAGAGATGACTCTGTTCTAGCATTGCAATATACGTAAATTAACTACAAGCTGTGATGTCATTTCAAACTGGGTCAGATTCCCCAGCTTCTAGCCGATGTTGATCCTCCTGAACTGAGCGTCACAGTTTCAACACAGTGTCAGAGTAAGAATTTTATCAGGGATAGCCCCTACAACCACGTCATCACAACTTGATAGCCAATGGGCTGACAGTAAACTACGCATCACAGTTCAAACATTGATATATTGAAGCAATCATTACATTTGTTATCCCAATGATTTATTTATCATAGCAATCACCAGTCTAATCCTACCAAATGGCAGTTTTGTGAGCATTCACAGTAGACAACTGTTATAATCCTCACAGGGTTGTTTGATTAATCTACAAACTCGCTAACTTACAACTTTAAACTTTGAAGGAAGATGGTATAAACACAGGCTTTGACAATTTGTTTTTAAACACATGGTGTATAATATGTATGTTTGTTCTGGCAGCCCGTTGGCTGAGAGGCTGTGAAGTCAAACTTACATGGGTTTTCCCAGACCCAATTTTCACTCTGACACTGAGTTGAAAGTGTGATGCTCAGTTTGGTGGATTCGCATTGGCTGCAAGCTGGGGAATCTGACCCAGTTTAAAATGACATCACAGCTTGAAGTTAATCTAAATATATTGCAAAGCTAGAATAGTGTCATCTCTGACAATACAGTTCAACAGCATAAGAAAAGAGAGATTCCACGTAAGTATGACAAGGATTGTAATTGGAATTTTTCATGTGACTTTGGACCAGGCTTGCACTAGAAATTCATTTCTTTGAAATATGTATATCTATATGTTATTTACTAATTGCTATGCTTCTGCAGTCTCCATATTTCAGTTGCAAATGCTTGAGTTGTCTTATATATGGTATTATTGTATTCATGCGTGCACATGGGTTGTATCTAGTGTGTTATGCTGGGGCAAATGAAAGACTCATGACAATTCTGAATGAATAGGGTATGTGGTAGACTTCCAATCTGCCCATCTCATCATTATACAGCGGTCGGCAACAAAAATGTGCAGATACTTGCACAAAAGAGGTGGTAGAGCTACCAAGCTGAGCTGCATATACCAGCCCAACACAAATCAAGACAAGTCATAATAACTCTTTGCAACATATACAAATATTTGTAAATTGTAAGTTAGAAATAAATGCATGGCCCACGGTTTTCCTCTGTCAGATATATTTTCATTTGAGTTGCTTAATTTACAGTTTTTGTGGTCTTTGGAGGTTCTCTGCTATTGCTGGCTGTTTCCTTCCCATTGATTCTTTGCTGGATGACAAGGTAAATTTATGTTTGCTCAAAGTTTATTTTTCTTGAGTCAAAATTTATTTGATGTCATTGTCAATTATTATCAAATACTCTGCTGATTAATTACAATATATTACACTTGTGCTGTTTCACCAACTTCTTTCAATGTACAATTTTTGCATTGCAATTGAAAACTGCAATGATATATAAATTTATGCTGTATTTCAAGCATGGAACCAGCTACTAAACAAAGCTGGGTAATATCTAAAAATAATTGCTCTGTTGTTTTTGTTTATTGTGTTAGACAAAAGAAAGAAACGCCCATTGAGGAGACAGAAGAGCATATTTACTCTGAAGTCACCTGGGAGAGAATTGCAAGCCAAATCAGAAGAAGCCAACATGACAGGAGTAGCAACATCCCAAATGTAGATCAAGCCATTCCGCTACGACCATTGCACAGATCTAACTCCGGCATGAGAACACCGTTTTCGAGGACGTCTGTGGATGACGTTGTGATCATGGACAACTGTCTTTATGGAAGCTCAGAAGAAGTTGCTGCTGAAGGTGGACAAAACTACCACATGCCACAAAATCACGAGATGTCGATGTTGTCTTCCGGTAAGATGGGTCATGTCAGTAGCGGTCTCCCTGAGATAACGGAAGAAGATCCTGATGGAGGCAGCGACGCTAAAGAGGCGAGCAATGTCACTGCTCAGGCCATGGATCCAAAAGATAATGGCAATACTGACTCAAAGTCTTCAGACAAACGTCAAGACAACCCTGAAGCAAGGATTCTGGAAAACAAGACATGTACTAAGAGCACTATGGAGATAAATGGAGAAGAACGTAACAGTAAGAAGAAAAAACACAGCACATGGTGAGAAGAGCTCTAAAATGTAGAAAGCAGATTACAGTGTGTTCTTCAAATAAGGACTACCCGCAGGCCGGAACCTGAATGGGGAATAGTCTTAAATAAATAATGTCTAACATGCCTATAGTCATACTAATGACATGTAAGATTCTAGTCTTGTGACAATCAAGACTCCGGAGACAAATAATACTCTAGAGATTTTTTTAGGCTCCGGCCTGTGGACTACCACTTCCGAGAGAGATTGTGGTTGAAACAATCAAAATCCGTATTAAACCTTTCATGGTTTTATGGTTACACTGGCATAACCTGTATTTGTTCATAAATGTGTGTCGCTGTTCAAACCTTTATCATTTATGCCCTTTTAAAAAATTGAAACTCAAGGTTTCACAAATATTTATGTATCATTTACATTTACAAGTACTTGACAACATTTAGTTGTGTGTTTCCTAGAATCGATGTGGTGCCAAGACTGCGCCATTTTTTAATATTAGAATTTGGATCTTCAATCAAAAATGCGCTAATCACAAACTATACCTGCTACAATATGCAAGCCTTGCAAGGGGACACATATTGTTTGAATCAAATTTGTTGTAATTCAATTTCATTTTATTATTGTTATGGTAGATTGAAATTCAAATGTAGCAATGTTATGCAGCTGCTGCAGTGTCAAGATTTGATGTTAGTGTGGTGTGCTATATCATGGCCAATTTGTTACATCCCAGTGAGCATCTTAATCACATAACGTCAAACAGACATCAGGATAAGGTCCACGACGTCAGCTGATGTCCTAAGTACTGGATTGTATGAATGCTTGGCAGGGGTTATTCTAAAATGCTTAACTCCTATAACATATCTTCTAAATGGGTTATTGGCAAAGAATTTTTCCATGTTGTAACATGAGTTCAGTTAATTTAAACTGGTAATCTAAATCATGTTCAGCATTGACACAATATCCATAAAAATTAGTGACTTAACCACTATAGGATAAGTCATTTTACTTACATTGTGTCAATGCTGATCATGAGTTAGGAAACTAAATTTAATTGATGGAAGTCATGTTACAACATGACAAAAGTTTTTCAACCCGTTTTGTAGATAAGTTAAATGAGTCAACCACTTTAGAACAACCCATGTTTTTAAAGGGTTCATATTTGGAGGATTCACTGCAGCATTATCTGGGTGAGTCGTTGACCGCATTGTGAATCAACACGACTAAATCTTAACATTGTGTTTACATTGTTGCAACATTATTTTTACCAACATTTCTATATTACAAAGGATGAATGCACAACCATTTGGTAACATGGTTTTTATATTATGTGCCCCTTGGGTAAAACTTGTTTATTTATTTATTTCTGTACTGACCTTTACATGTATATGTGTATGCTTGTATATATATGCATTCAGTTATATATTCATATTTTGAAAATATTCTTTATTGAAATGACACAGATAAATCATTTTGTTCCCATATTAATTCCTGATTGTCTCTTAATTCTTGTTGGGTGCTAGATATACATATAGCCCATGTTTCCCAATGATGCATTTAAATGTATAATGTGACTGCTTGCACTGTAAATTTATATTTTGCTATTGAAGGAATTGTTAACAAGAGATTTGTAAAGTTTCATTTGGTCAGTTTTGACCATGACAATTCAAATTGAAGTTTTATGTGTAGCAGAACATCATGTAAACAAAATTCCTAAATAGGTGCTAATTTGTTGTATAGTTTTCTAAATTGTGGAATTATTGTCAATTTAATGTATTCTGATAACTGTGTCAGAGCATTAGCCAGTATTGATACCTTTCACAATGTAAAGGAGTCAAATTTGGGGACTGACTTGCAAATATGATATCATGATAACTGCTTCATATTACAGACAGTCATGTTGCTGACACGTGATTGCTACCCAGCTGGCATTTTAATGTCAGTCTATGTTTTTTTATTAGTTTAGGTTGTGACTGACCTTGACTTAAATGTAAGGTCATTATCATGTTATCTTTCCCCCACATACAGAAGTCAAGCCAATGTAAGCATGACGTTGTCTTTTGACTGATCTTCTACAGTAACTGACATCAAACTGAGGTCAGAAAGGGACCTCAAAATGATGCCAAGGAATAATGTCGCATAAACGTTGTCTTCAGCAAGCTTTTTGTCTGACCTTCTGCTGATGTTGTACTTAAGTTGGATGCCTATCTGTATGTAATTCCAGTATAATGTTGCATTCACAGCAGATTTAGATGTCCACCCGTATTGACGTCACAATGCCTGCTGGGTAGATCTGAGTGAAATAAATAACATTGTTCTTTTCTTGTCTTTACCAGCTAGAGGATAGAGCACATGTATGTAATTTATATTATTGAATTTTTCTCTTTTTGTTCCAATTTTAAAGTTCCCTTTGTATGTTGTTTTTATTACTGTTTTGTCTTGCTCTTGAACACGTTTATGTAAACTGGTATGTTAAATGAATAAAATCAATAAATAAGTATGCACTTTAAAAGTCTATGTGGCACAAAGTTTGCGGAGATTTTGTTGTTGTTTGCGTGACTATTGCAGGACAATAATCTTCACTTCTGCCCCCATTAAAATTATTTACATATTTTTACTACTTTTAATATTGCAGGCCACCAATTCAGTACATTTAAATTTGTCACTGCAGCATTTCTAAAATGTTTCTGGAGCAAAATCTGTAATTGTAGGAGTTATGCACCTTTGGGGTTTTATGAAATTCTGCAGATAGCTGCAGGATTCTGCAGGAAGCTGCAGAATTCTGAAGTAAGCTGAAGAATTCCATGCTTGTCTGTCCAAGCAGCATTTCTGAATAGTTTCTGCAGCAGAATCTGTAGTTCTGAAGGAGTTCTGCAGCTTGGGAGGTTTTATGCACTTTATTTTGTAGGAAGGTGCAGAATATCACAAATTCTGCAGCTACCTGCAGAATTTCACCAATTATGCAACTGTCTGCAGAATTCTGCAGTTTCTTAAAAAATTCTACAGGAAGCTGTGGAGTTCTGAGAACTCAGTTCTGCAGTTTTTGAGGAAACTGCAGAATTCTGCAGTTCTGCAGCTCTATGCAGTATCTTTGAACCTGTGGTACTCAATTCAGCTTATTGTAAAGCATCTGCAAAGTTCACTTTGACAAGGTTTTGCCACTACCCACAGGAAACTTTTGTTTGCTTATTGGCAATTCTTAATGTATTTTCAGACTCGAGACATCTGCGCACTTTCCCGAATGTTATTTTTGTGTTTTCACGTGTATCAGAGCAATGCTAAGTGAAGGAGCAGTAGAACAGTTGTCATATAAAGTTCAGTCACTGAGTCATAAATCTGACTATTTGACAATAATTATTGCTCTCTTCATGTATAGTGTTGACACAGGCTGTCAACATGTGTAAAATATTGCACCTGTTTCATGAGTAAGTGGAGCTTCACATGAAAGCCAGGGCTGGCCAACCAAGACTATAATCAGAAATCATAGGTGTAGGAGATCAACAGAGTTTTGCTGCTCATGGTCGTAGCATGCAGGTGCTGGGGATTAGCAGCATTGACAGTGGTCAAGCTCTGTTGATTGCAAGGCTTTTGCTGGCCTGTTACTCAGAGAGAGAGCAGTGACAGCAGTGAGGTCACTGGTGAATGCTATGACACGTTTCTTGTAACATGGTGTGTATGGGCTATGAGTCAGTTACACCTTTATGAGGTATCAAAGTTATGGTCACTTACAGTAGACGAACATCAAGTGCTTAAAGAATTGGACCAAAATGTTCCTTGTGAGGTCACAGCCCTATCTATGCCATGTTAAACTGTATGACGTGTAAGCAGTCACTGACATCATAGCCTATACTTGCAATGTTGTTGTAGCAAGCCATTTGATGTGTCACTCCACACTCGTATGAGGTCACAAGTTGCCTAATGACAAATTGACACCTCATTTCAATGTATTTGATAGGACTTGTGAAGTCATTGAGGCCCAATTGCAGCAGAATGTAAGTACTCGACATTTGTCTTCTGTGACATGGCAGGGATAGGGCTGTGATGTCAGTAACAGCCTACCAGTGTATTGCATGTAAGCACTCGAAGTTTGTCTACTGTAACATTGAATGAGTAAATCCACAAACACAAGAAGTATTGTTTTCATCTCTTTGGAAAAATCTTCCCATTGAGATTTATTAAGATAAGGACAAAATGATATATGCTTCATTAATCTCTGACAGGGAAACTCTTGTGCAGATAGCTTGTACCGTCATACAATCATTCATACAATGTACTTAAAATCAGAATGTCATTCTTACAGGGATAACATGTACATCACGCATTCCTTAAATTAGTGAGATGGTTAAACAATTTCATACTTGATGGAACAAATGAAATTTTGAAACAAGTTGTTCTTATTTTAGGCATTATTATTCGTCAGCCTGATCTCAGTGACACATACTTACAAATGTAAAGGATGTTTGTCATCTTTCAATATTTTTTTTACCTGCTGATGTACATATTTGTCATACCAATCATTCAGCTTTGCACCATCAGCGCCTAATTTATTCAATACTTTTGCATTTTTTTCTACTGCATACAAGAAATGTTACCATAGAAGGTGGTGATATCGAAACAAATAATTGATTCAATAATTGACCTTACATGAGTGTCAAGATCTTGTGGTCGATGTTGATTATGCTTAGCACACAAAGATGGAGGACACTTTGTTTTCCTCATAATAATGCTTTTATATATATATATATGAGCCCTTAAGTTTGCTGGCCTTATCACATTCACATAGGAACTAATAGGCATTTATAAATAGTTATATCTGAACTAATCTAATAGTTTGTACATTCAAAACAATAATAAAAAATAAATAAATTGATCGATATAACAAAAATAAATACATTGGTCAGACAAGCATGGCATGAAGAATATGGTTACATCCAAACACATATTTACAGAATCAACTGGATTTCCATCAATAATGAAGTTACAAAGTTTAGGGCCTGTGAAGTCCTAGATAGTGCACCTGAATAATATTATGTCGACATCACTAGCAGTTTAAATAAATAGTATACAAAAATATAAATGCACAGAAAACAAAATACACAAGCAAATCGAAAATTAATAATTGTGTGCCTGCTCCACCAAAATGAGTTCAAAGTCTATCTTAGTTTTGAAAATGACCTTATTTTGCTGGAATTAGGCTTTTTAAAAATGATGGCACACATTTCAATGTCTAAATTCCATCCATGGACACACATATTCATGTGCCCCCTGAAACATCTATGTTACGAGAAATCATAACTCGAGAAAATGACATTTTAAATTTTAATATTGTTGGGCAAGCACTTAGAATGTCAAGAATGACTACCCCATTCAAATAATTCAAATCACTTTCAAGCAGAGCTGATTTATATATTTGCAGTGAATGCCTGTTATAAAAACAACAACAAAATAATTAAATAAAAGCCAAACTACGACCTTTTGACACATTTTGGTCATTTCTTAGAAATATCGATTGCCCAATTTGAACTCATTCTGGCAGAGCCAGTATGTTTGCATCACGACAACTGGGGCCTTTATAGATCACTTGAAGAAATCACTGCAGTTGTTATTTTACATTACAATTCTGCTGATTCCACACACAGGCAGCTGCCATTGAGGTAATGAGCTAAGATCTAGTCTATATACACATAGAAGGTGCCTCACATGAGAATTGGTCAAATCAACAGGGCCAGCTTGTAAGGCTTCTCACATCACTATTATTTAGAGAAAACATTTAACCTGCCTGACATGAGTTCATCACAATATTTGACAATGTTTTGAAGTGTTACCTGCATATTATTACATCTTCAACATTTTAGAATTCCTGTTTAAAGTGCTGAGCAAGATTCAGAAGCTCATGAGAAATCCAGAAGCCCTTAGTGACATCTGCATGCTCCAGTTAAGTCAGTTGACCTGAGGGCCCTGAGAGGATTTCCTTGTCTATTAATTAGAAATGGCTGCAACCATGATAACAGCAATTGTGATTTGGCAGTTTAAGCAGGTGTGAAGAGCTGTGGGCATGGTTGAGAGACCAAGCTGTGATTGACATTGGATCAGTTGATTGAATAATGCGCTGAACAATTTGCAAGGCCTTCCCATGTTTCAGTTTGTCACAGTTTTGTTTTCTCTGTTGCTTATATTAATTACTTTGACATCAATAGAGACTTACAACACCAAAACAATAACTGTCAATTTGGAGATTATGGTAAGGTTGATCAATTTTTAAAATACTCCACCATTGGCGGAATGCTTTCATGACCTTTGATGGTCTGATCACTTGGTCCAGATCAGATAAACCAATGAGAAGAGACACAGAGGTCATCCAGGGCTTCTGATAGGATCACCAATATCAGGAGTGAGGCACCTCCTATGTGTATGTAGACTAGATCTTAGTTCATTACCTCAATGGCAGCTGCCTGTGTTTCCCAGCTCTTAATCATCAGAGACAATCCCTCGCATGTCCACGTAGCCAGCTAGAAAAAAATAAAAGGACAAGAAAGTAAATCACAATGAAATGTGACTTTTAAAAATGCCAAATTGTATGATACAAAATATGAAATATAATACGGGTATGTACGATCACCATGAGAGGCTGCTCTTTCTCCTGTGGACTCATCATCCGTGTTGGACTCCAACTCTTGTTTCAATGTATCTGTAATATCAAGAATAGATGTCACATTGTATCAATAGTGGTCATGCATCATGAACTGGTCTGCTAAAATGGTGGATTTGTCGCAATAAATTTCAAAACAAAATATTCAATAGAACTTTTCTACCACTTCTACCTAAGTTATTTCAACATATTTGACATCAGAAGAAAGTAAATATTCTCTGGTGTACAGAACTGTTATTCTTTTTAAAATCACTTAAACCATTAAAACGCTATTGGCCAGAACGTTGAAGCATGTCAGTCAGAATCAGGGTTGGATCCGGAGTCGGTGTAGCGGAGTCAGTGTAGCAATATTGTGAAGAGAAGATATCAGCCCCTCTGCACTGTCCCAATCATGGTTTATATTTTTAGATAGTTATTTTAGTTCACGTGCTATGCTTTAGATGTTTTACTTGGGGTTTTGAGTTATTCTCCGGAAAAGCCAAGCAGATGTCATTCTCAACCTTAGCAGTAATCTACAGAAAGCATATTGCAAAATGATTAAGTTTGTGATCGCAAATATTTTCAATGTACCCTTAAAAAGCAAAAACCATGCTTGATGTCATTCATATTAGTTGCTAAATTGGGGTATCCTTGTATTAGAGCCTGTGCTGGGCAATGAAAAGATCCCTCACATGGGGTAAACATGTAGGTTCTTGAGGACTCCTGCCCTCTCTCACATTACATCAATTTAACTTTGTAAGTAGCCACAACAGGCCACACAGGGCTGTGCTTGCCATATCTATTGATATATCCAGCTATCTATTCATCATTCTTATGCTAATTTCCAAGCGCTTTGATCCATGGACCAGAAATCTTCCTGGGTTGTAATTGTGTTACATTTAAGATGAGCTGGCTCATAAAAGGACAACATGCCTAGTTAAAGGCAATATAAAGTTTCTTTATTCTTTGGTCAATTTCACTTGGAAACACAAGTAGAAGGTGAGATTTTAGAGGAATTTTAGAAGAAAAAATGTCTGTTTTTGCTGTCAGGATTTCATATCAATCAATCGGATTTATGTAAAAAGTGTCAACATACATCATTAGAGGAACTAGTCAGAATCATTTAGCAACAAACCCCATTTAAATTCGGTAAGTAGCAGAAAAGTTACAGACGTTTTACTGAAAAACATCAATTTTGAGAAGAGCCTAAAAAACCTTCCCTTTAGTCTACATATTTCATTGAGTGGGGGAGGCACAAAAGTGTCCATATCTCAATAAGTATACAAGATAATTGAGTTCTGTTTGAAACACTGTTTAGTGTTATGCTTCTCTGATGATATATCAGAAAATAGAAAAAATAGACATTTTTGACCTGCGACGCAAAATGGACCACTTCATGACGCATGGCCTAGTACCAAATAGCACTTCCATGAACAACAATTTGTTTTTGTTGCACTGACTCTTGATTCTCGCCAAAGGGTGTCGTACAACATGGAAATAAACAAACTTTTATTATTATTATTATGACATTTCTATAGCGCTACTTTCCACTCTAAGCTGAATGTTCAAGTGCGTTTTACAATGTGTATGTTTACATTTACATATCATATACATGTACAGTTTTACAATGAAGTGTCCTGGAGATTTATTCTTCATCACACCAGGTGGCAGCATCTTTCATGTGTTCTCTTGTAGTCTTGTTTCCTTGGATCCAGGCATCCAGTCACTCGGGATGGAGTCTGGCTGGGGTAACTGCTACAATACACCAGACAGGAGGGGGACTCCTGCCTCCACAGTGGCCACCCTCCCCGGCACAGCCACAACTAACCCACTCCAATTTAGTTCCAGGACTGGGATTCGAACCCATGTCCTCTCAGGCCAGTGGATTCAAAATCAACAGCTATAACCATTAGGCCACCGAGGAACTAACTTCACTGAGCATCATTAAACACAACAATCTAAAATGGTCGACTCAACAATCAACATCCACTATTTGTTATATTCTGCACAACAATTTTCCACCCAGGAAACTTACCCAGGAATGTGGTACTGAAATGCTGTTAATGAAGTGCAATTTCAAACTTATACATATTTGTAAAATACTGGTTTTTCCAAAGATACGAGTACTTACTTTCTTTATATTATGATATATACTTAATTTTTCCCAAGATTTACAATGGGTCTATTAGTCATATGATAGATTTACTAATGGGTCTATTAGTCAAATGTTAAATTTTGCAAACTACAGCCTCACCCTTAATAATAATTAAGTGCATGGTTGCAGCTGGTTGCACTGAGACACACCAATATCACTCTCCACAGGCCAATAACACTTTAAGACACGAATGTTGTTATTTATTGGCATTATTATATTATATTTCGCATCAAAATCTTGTATGTCTGAAAATTGTGGTGCAGAATATAACAAATAGTGGATGGTGAGGCGACCAATGTTGAGCTTTATTGGTCTCCTCACCATCCACTATCTGCATAGTATATTAGTGAAATAAGTAACATAAGTAAATTTTACCCTGATTTTGTCGTTCTTTCTTTTGTTCAAATTTCGTGCTGCTGACTCCAATATTACCTTTGCAGTACTTCAGAAGAGTTGCCAGGGATTCTGTGAGAATAGGATATTATTAAATAAATGCAATGTTGCACTTGAACATTGTATGATTATTGACTAACAGTTCTTATACAAGAATAATCCTTAAGACAACGTAACGGGGAGTCGCGCTGATTTCATACAGGCAATCAGTATTGCTTGGAAGTGATGCTGTGTTAAGAAGTCAGAATTTGGAAACATTATCAAACATAGATTAAAATACACGGTCGAGAGGTACAAGACCTATTCAGAAACGTGATAGGATTCATAGGAAGGAATATCAAGTCAAATTAACAGGTGCAAAACTAACCAATTATGTTCTCCATTGACAAATCTGTGCTTTTTTCAAAATCACTGGTGGATCCAGAAATTTCAGTAGGTATTTCGCCGTCATTGTCCAAGTTTGTCTGTGAAAATAAAATAAATTATTCATTTTGAATTTGTGTGTCAGGGTTAAGCAAGCCAGAACGTTTTTTCTTAACATAATTTGTTTGATTTACAGGGTTTTATTACAATCTTCAGTTTAATAGAAGACATTATAACTATAACCAAAATATTATCTTACAATATTCCACTTCATTCTTAAACAATGTTCAACAGTCGAGTCTTCCTAAATGTTATCTATGTTGCGGTGAGTTTGAAATGTCAAAATAATACATGCACATGTATATAATATATGCAATTATATAAAAACATAATCATTTAATTTTATGTATAAATTCTGATAGTTACCTGATCTCCATCAGCCATTTCCCTCATATTCACATATTCGTCTTAAAAAGAAACAATCATTCGGAACATTAACATAAAGAAGAAAAGATACTGGCACTGTGACATAGAGTAGGTCGGGGCAAGAAGCCCGGGTTAGGTGAGAGGCCCCCCCTTGGTTATATCCAAACTTATTTCAGGGCAAACAGCACCAAACCATAGTAGAAATTAAAGAAACAAAACAATGTGCATGGTTTTTTGAAACTTTGACTAATTCTTTGGAAGGGGTTGTCAGAAATAACTTTGGAAATTTTCTAAAGTATAATGGATATCTGCATTGCTTCACTTTATGACCATCACATAAATATGATTTGAATCATGTTTTTTTGCATTTTTTTGCATTTTAGTTCAAAATATAGAGGTCAAATTAAAATATGTGGGTTTGGGGCGAGAGGCCCCATATGATAAGGGGCATGAGGCCCCCTTCACTGGGGGGTCGAAGCTGCTTCAGGAACCATTTAATGATGTTTATTTTACCTCAAATCTTGATAGTATAGCTAATTAAAATAGAAAAAATTTGGCCCAAAATTGAAACAGGGCAAAAAATACTAAAATATAAAAGTATGAACAGAAAAATTCTTAAATTCAGAAAAAGTTAATAGAATGCCTTAAAAATGATTGAAGAACCCGAAGAAATAACTTTTAGGCTGAATGAGCTCACAAAAAAAAATTGCCATAGGATTATAATAGGGGGGCTTCTTGCCTGATGGGTGGGGTAAGAAGGCCATTTTCAATTTTTTACAAAAATGGCCGTAACTCCTTTATGAAAATTGGTAGACAGTTGTTTCACTAGTTATAAGTAGAGTCAAGTGATCTCTTCCTGACAGCATAAGCATGCAAATAGTCGCCCATAAAAAGTATGTCAAATCGCACCTCGAAGTTAAGGGGGCCGCATGCCCCGACCTACTCTATATATGTACAGTATTACACAGTCATGTTTGTAGTTTTTAATTTCCAATACAGTCAAAATTCCAAACAATGCTAGTAATGCCTGCAGCTTAATATTAAAATACACAGTCATCAGTGATAAAATAAGCAACACTTACGTGGTACTGGTGATCCATCTTCCGTGTCTAACTTGCTAGAATTGGCCCCATAATTATCTTCACAGTATGCCAGGAGATTTGCCAGTGATTCTGTGAAATGAGAATATTTTGAAATTAGGTGCATTTTTGAAGATGAGGTGACATTACATTTTCTTTTGACAAGTTGTGAAGAAGTGAGACAGTTCACATAGACAAAAGGTTAAACTGCAAAATTTAATGTTACAAGGGTTAAGTTGAAATCATGATCATTCACTCCCTGTTTGGAAAATTGTTTATGATTACCCTATATTACAAATATTGGCAAAAAAAGCTACATTAAAACATTGAAATACAACCTAATATTACCAAAATCCATATGTTCCACTGAATAATTTGAAATAATATAGTACAAAAGTAAGTCCGTATAGAGACATTGTTTGAGTACAATATTTCAACCTTCATTTGGTCATCTTCAGGTACATAATTTCGGTGTGATAACCTTCCTCTATCAATATTTCCATTCACAATGTACCTGAAGATGACCAAATAAAGGTCGAAATATTGTAATCAAACAATGTCTCTATTCGGACTTACTTTTGTACTATATAATCTAATATTCCCATTGAAGTTGATGACGCTAGTACAAAAGGCAAAACTAAAAAGTTACCAATTAAAGTTTGTTTGAAGGTGTTATTACTCGTAAACGGAAAGTGCATCAGGGCCATTCTCAAATTTCGGGACAAAATGCCCTGGAAAATGTGGTAACGGAGTGGACTTATGATGCAAAAAACCTGCTTTTTGGGCTATTTAAAGATAGAAAAAAATTATTTTTGTGGTAACGGAGTGGACAGGAACGGGTAACGGAGTGGACAGGAACGGCATGGTTTTCTCTTAATAGTGCATTCCTTTTTGGAGATACAATGTTTTGATTGCATTCTATTGAATCCTGTCACCCTCAGCAATATATACATAAAATTTCTTTGAAAAAGTATCACTGGTAAACTCGGAATTGGAGGTAACGGAGTGGACATTTTAGTGTGACCAAAAAATGTTCGAATGAAAATTATGCCTATTTTTATATTTGAGAATGACCCATCAAAGTGATTGAGTGCTTGGTGATCATATCACATCACAAATATCAGCGCTTTTCTGCTTAAGAAACTTTTGAAAACATAGTTATATTACAAACAGAGCAAAAATAGTATGTTAACCCTGTCAGCATGCCTCGGCGGTCCAACGTCAGCCCAGCGTCAGTCCAATGTCAGTTATATCGGACTAGCTTCGGGCCGACGTTGGACCGCCGAGGCACGCTGATAGGGTTTGCAATCATGGACATTGCACATCATGTCTACTTTTTGATTTTGTTATGTGACAAAAAAATGCTCCTCTTACGTACCAATCTGAGCAATGCTGAGGCGCGGCTTTCTTGGCCTGCCAGGTCTAGTGGCCATGATTGCTGTTCGATTTTCATAGTGTTGTTCAGTCTCAGGACAGTGATCTGGCAAATCGCTGACGTCTGGAAGAGGTGGTGGGTTAGGGGGAGAGGAGGTCCTTTGAGACAGAGATATTCCTATAAATTTAATTTTCGCAGTTTTAGAAGATGTACGATACAAAGATCTTCTCTGCATTATCATTTGGGCTGTTTTTCCTATTCATTTTACTGTCCAGATATGTAGATACAATTGGCAAAGATTGGTTGTGTCTGAATAATCAAACATGTCATAATATTCTTTCAATAAAAAAAAGTTAAGAAACGATGCTCATGAAGAGCCACGATAATTATCGATTTCTTCAAGTATGATTTTGAGGATTCTCAGAATGGTGGCATGTTGTCAGCATGATGTTTAACCCAGGGCATCTTTGGAAATTTTAATTTCTTATTCCATGGATAAAGATAAGTGCAATCTACAACTTTCTTGTTAATATTAGTTTATTAAGCTATCATTTGATTTACGGAAGTTCATTAATTAACCAATTACATCTTTGTCACAATTTATCTGTTAATTTATAGTGATGTAAAAAGTCATTATGCGAACCTTCTAACCGTGCGTCGGGGAGGTCCTCGTAAGGATTGACAAATTCAGGAAATCCAGAATGTATATTCCTCCGAATGTTTCGTTCTCTCTGTCAAAAAAAAACAACAACTAAACAGGTAGACAAGCTAGACTCAACCTTCTCCGGACTTACCTGCATGCCACTTGCTAATATGGATTAAATAAACAGAAATTACAGTGTATGAGAGAAGCCATCAACATCCAAAAATTATATATTGAGCTGAAATGGAATGAATCATATTAAGAAATGCATATTATCTAAGTGACACTATCATTGACAAATTTCACATTATAGAGAGAAAATTAATTCTTACCTCCGCTTGATAATTATCTGAAATAATTAAATATCATCAGGTTGAAGAGATTTGAAATTGAAATATTATTTCCTTTAACACTTCCCTTAAAAGTCTCTTAAAATTCGCATTAGATTGGTCTATATAATAGAGCCATACTTAAGTGAGCCGATTCTGAAAAGGAAAACTATAAAGTAGCCTATGGATTCTGAAGCAAAACAATCTCTAGAGTATGTAAACCCCTTGCAAGGTGCCTACAAAAATCCAAATTTGTCACACTAGGAAAATTTTCAAGCCAATGTAAAATTTTATCTCTTGCTTTCGTTTGATTGGCTTCTTGCAATTTTATTTATACTTCAAAATGAGATGCCTCCCTCTATGTAACACAAAATGCTTGTGGACTGTTTGAGAACCAAAAATTAAGTTTACCGTGAGAATTGGAAATAATATTGCAATGACTCATCACCGCTCAGTGACGAGAAACATTTTCGAAAAGATCAGTAACTACAATGTATTTTGCAAGAATATGTGATGAAAAAGTAAATTATATTTGACTGTACAGTTTGTATTTTGATGCAGGTTTGTGAGATGCCATTCACTAAATCCTAAACAATGAATACAGTGCACACACCACAGCGTTATTCTAAAATTAGCCAATATAGCATGCATTGTCTTAAAAATCCCAGAGGACTGAATATGAGCATAAACCCTTTAAAAATTGTGTCATCATTGGCCAGACAATTATATTCCTCTTATACATCACCATAAATGTATTGCCTTTTTTTTCAACAATATGTCAGACTCAAATACAGATGATTTCATATTTGCAGACATTTGAGGTAGAAAATACATAATTTTTATTGCAATTTTCATTGGTCGAGAGAAGGTATGACACCACTCAGTCCTGAAAAGTGACATATTGTTTTACGTGGGTGACCAAGGCATTCCAAGCCATTGATCTCCTAACAGGGACTGACTTTAGCAGTTTCAAATGCGAGTTTCAGTTTGTGTTTCACACATTTTTAGTACACACATTCTGCAAGTCCAATACTGTGCATTTAGATGATTGGGATCAGGTGATCCATGTAATGACTGTTTATTCAGAAAATAAACATGTATAATTATGAGTATAACATTTTCTCAGATTAGGGGCTCAACTCAGGGGGCAGGACAATGGGCTACCACATCTTGGGGTCCCTGATCTAATTCCCACGGTGATTTCATTAAAATTTCATACCCCCCTAAGGCTTATTAAGCATGTTTTGAGTAATAAGTACCCCCTTGAAACGTGTGAAAAATTAGTGCTCCATTACCCCCAAGTAATAAAATATATTTAGGCTGCAAGTCACATAGATTGTAGACAAAAGGTAAAAATTAGTACTAACCCCCTTGATGCATGTAGCACCCACTCAGGTAAAACTCCCATCTCCCCCTCAACTCAGTCATAAATCAACTGTTGAACCCAGGAGTGTGAAATGAAACAGTTCATGAAGAAATGAAAGAGTACCTGCGGATTGACGTGTGAAACCAACTGCTGCAATACCAAGTTGGCCTTTGCAGTTTACTATTGGTTAAAATTAGGTCATCATTTTTCCAGCAAACATAACTTGCTTGAAGCAAGCTAAAAAAAAATGACAACCAACGGGAAACTTTGACCAATCACTTGGCAGGATTTTCTGATGTCAGACCAGAAATTTTGCTAAATATTTTTTTATTTGATTAAAGTCTACAAATATGTAATCAATTGTAATAGCCCATGCATGAGTCAATGAATAGATGCACTTACTTTCATTATTTCGGCTAGTTGAACGTTTCCTGAAACGTTCATAATTTTTTAAGGTCAGAGGATGACTTATTTGACCACATCAAATACATGTAAGTTAGGGTGCACAAGCCGCCCCATGAAACATAAAAAATAGGGCCCAGCAGCTGTACGTTGGCTTGAAGTTGTATTTTAGTAGTCAGAAGAACATACTAAAAAATCAGACTTTTCAAATAATATTTAGGGGCGCCTCCGAGAGCCACTTCAGCAAAGCCTTCAGTGATGAAGTCAGACATGCCCACAAAGCTGACCAATCCAATGAACGGGCCTTCAAGCATGTTATGCAAATGAGAACAGTTACGTCTATTCAGGCATTTTCATCAGTCGTATAGATTCTAACTGCAATAGATAGATCTTTAAAATTATAGGTGTTAGGTCTCTGAGGACCAAATAGTCTCCACACAAATCGCCGGTAAAGATTTAAAGTGAACAGAAATACTGCTCGCTGATTGGCCATGATGCTCTGACCTAAATTTTTATGATAATGTGTGACGCTGGACTGATTCGTCTAGGGTAGATTCTCTGGGTGCCAAAAGCATATTTCAAATGAATTTTTCAGGAAAAATTACGTTTCTGTAAGATCGCAGTTTACCATGTCTTCAGTAATTTAGGTGATAGAAGAAAATAATAACATATTTGGATTCTATAGAAAATTTCCTTCTTAATGAATGCCGGGAATCTATACTTCCTCCAAAAATAATATATGGTGCCATACTGCAAGACTTGATTTTTAATTTGCATATTGTACACGACATCACTTTAACACATGAATATTTGTTTATATGACTGCAAGAGTCTTTGATTGCTCCTTTCATATAAATTATGTTTGATATATATATGTGTTTAATAATTCACTAAGTATTCCTTCTTGTGACTCATCGCTATTTCAAATAATCATGGGTCTTGATAAAATTATGTTTTTGTGAAAAAAACAAAAATGACCTTGCTGCTACATAATGTGTTAATAAGTCACAATCTGTTTCAACCACAAATTACCTTACACTTTTAGTACATAAGAAGATTGGTCTGAGTACATAAAATTGCAATCAACCATTTATATTCTGCAAAATAAAGTAAATACAAATATGGTGTGTTTTATATTTTCTGAGGCCACATTTAGCTCCCAACCAAAGTTTTTGAGCAAATCAGGGCCTACACCAAGACTGCCAATATACATTCTATACTTTTATCATGCACTAAATAGATGTTAGGGGCTGACCAGACGATAGTTGGGGGGGGGGCTATGGATTTTACCCCCGGGACGAACTTTTTTTTTCGTTCGCGAAGCGTCGATGAACAATTTTTTTCGTATGCACACTCGCGACAAACTTTTTATCGGAAATTTAACATTATGGTACCCTAGCTACAGGTGGAAACAAACTTTTTTTTTAATTTCCATGTGCTGAACAAACTTTTTGTTTCAGTGTCAAGTGGGAAACAAACTTTTTTTTTTCAAAAAATATCCATAGTCCCCCCCCAAAGATCTTCTGGTCGGCCCCTTATGGTCCAAGGATAATTTATTTCATAAATAATGATAGAATAGAGTCACATTTTATGTCAAAAATAGATGCACTTGTATAAGTATAATATTTATCAAAGATTTCCTCTCAAACTTATTTCACATTTTGAAACAGGCAGGGGCTATCTGCAGTCTCACGCAGAAGGTTAATTGCACATTAATCTCTTTATATGACATTGATCAGGAATGTCAGATATCTTCATAAGTAACTTTAACCGTTTTATACGTGCCAAACTTTGTGATCTTGAAGAAAAATCATGGCAAGGTGAAAGTAGATAGGCCTATTCTAATGAATATATATATTAAATCAAATTAAAGTCAATGATCCTGCAGGTGTATTATAATTATGTTCATTTGTAGTTTTAGATTATGTGGTTATTTAATTTTGGAGAATATAAGAATATTGTTCCATATTCTCAAAAAAAGAAAGCTTTATTTTGTTCATCTGACAACCAAAACACAGCCTGAAGCCAAGACATAACTTCCCGGTTCTATTTTTTATTATTCATGGGACAACTGATGCTCCCTTAAGTACATTGACCAATCGTTTTGAGCACTAATAATAACAGAAATTTTAATAATAATAGAAGAAATTTATATAGTGCTTGTTCAAAAGAATAGTTCTTTGCTTGTTCAATTGCCTAGCTGAAATATTTTATAAAGAAATGCGTTTTCAAATTTTTCTTGAAGCTTTGTAATGAATCCTTCATTGTAAGTTCTAATGGTATTTTGTTCCATAATGTTGGACAGGCAGCACAGAAAGCTCTATCACTAAAGCTATTGCCATTGTCTTTCTAAATGAATTTGTTTGTGCTTCGCAGGTTAATTGGATTTTGCCTGATCTTAATGAGATCAGTCAAGTATTTTCCAAGTCAGAGTAAGTATTTTGTATTCAATCCTAGCTGGGATTGGGAGCCAGTGTAGGTCTTTCCTCAGAATCGACACATGGTCATATTTTCCAGCTTTGGCAATTAACCTTACAGCAGAGTTTTGAGCAACTTGTAATTTATTTAACAGTTGTTTTGATAAGGCCATTCCCATAGTCGAGATGTGGAGTGACCAGAGCATTTACTATTGTTTTAGCATTGTTGTTGCTGAGACAGTTTTCCAATTTTGAGAAAATTACGAATATTGAAGTAGACTGACTGGCAGATTTTGTTTACTTGTTTCTCCATCGTCATGTGTTCATTCAAAATAACTCAAAGGTTACGGGCTTTGCTTGCGGATTGTATTGATTTATTGTCAACAGTTATTGCACGAAGTTGAAGTTTACTTAGTTGAGACTTTGTGCCTATCAATAAAAATTCAGTTTTTTAAGCATTATTACAGAGTTTGTTGTTGTGTAGAAACGTTCGTATTTCTGATATGCATTTCTCCATTTTTTCAAATGCCTCTTTTTGGTCTACACTGGAATCAGACTTGAAAGACATAAGAAGCTGTTCATCATCAGCATAGGCCTATTTCTCATCAATAATACCATTTCTTTCAGCAATTTTACTTAAAGGGGCTATGTAAGCGTTGAACAGAACTGGTCCCAGTTTAGAGCCTTGTGGCACTCCATTGCGTAGCTTTTTCTTTAAAGAGACAGAGTTTTTCACTATGAATGATTGGGTTCTGTCAGACATACAGAATCTAAACCAATCAATTATCCAGTCTATTAAGGAGAATTTCATGATCTGTTGTATCGAAGGCGGCTGAGAGGTCAA
This sequence comes from Platynereis dumerilii, assembly GCA_026936325.1. Lineage (NCBI taxonomy): Eukaryota > Metazoa > Annelida > Polychaeta > Phyllodocida > Nereididae > Platynereis > Platynereis dumerilii. The sequence goes on along the minus strand of JAPTHN010000007.1, from coordinate 61,398,372 downwards.
GCAGCACTAGCATTGTAACCTAACCGCGACCCATGCTGGTCATTACGTCATTATGCACTTTTGACAACAGTTTTTCAGTCCTGTGAAATAATTCATAAGCAGACTGTTTCGGGTCATTAAGATCCCTTCTTACTTTATGATCATAGAACAGTTACTGTTTGATTACTGCACCTTCAATTAGATTGCTCAAAAAAGGGAGATTTGAGACAGGGCGATAATTTTTTTCAGTCAATTCTAGACCAAGTTTCTTCAGCAGAGGCCGAACTAGAGCATGTTTTAACTTATGTGGCATATAGCCTGTTGTCAAAGAGGCATTAATTATCTTGTTATAAGTGGTAGTAGCTCATCAGTGCCTTGTCGAAGTAGCCAGGTTGGTACTTGATCTAAATCGCAGTGTTTGGTTGGCATTTTTTGTAAGAGTTTCCTAACTTCGTCCTCCGTTAGTGTATCAAATTCACTCAAAGGGTCTCCAGTGAATAACATGTCATATGAGTTTTTTGTCAGAATTACGTTAAGTGTCACGTTAGTTTTTCATGAGGTTAAAATAAATTGGGATTTATTAAGACATAGCACAGCAAGCTTGCCTTTTTATGGTCATAAAAACATTTGTCAAGATCCATGAATAATTGAAGTAGCTTTGAGGCTCAAAATAGTATACCAAGTAAATAATTACTTATATATTATATCAAATATAATTCATATGAAGGGAATAATCAATGAATAAATATCATACAGTCATAAAAACTAAAATTGATGTAAATCAATGACGTCATAAAAAATATACGAAGTAAAAACACATTACTCAGTACAGCATCACCAAAATTTAAGCGAAAGTATAGCTTCCTGGTATTCATTTTGAAGGAAATTTTTCTGTAGAATCCAAATATATTATAATATTATTTTTCTTCTATTTGTCATATTCCTAAAGATATCGTCAACCGCGATTCTACAGAAATATAATTTTTCGTGAAAAATTTAGGGAGACCGGGGCTAGTTGTCACAGGGCCAAGTTGTCACATTTAATTGCTTATAACTCAGCTATGGATGGAAGCAGCTGCTTGGCAATTACAGGGTGGGGACGCGAATCTTGCACCCAATTTACGGATGGACATTTTCAAAAGTAAAGGATGGAGAACAATGAAACTTGTCCATCAGTATCATTGGTTTTGGAAATGAATTGGTAACACAACGACCAGCAAAGCGACAGGTCATTGATTTCGGCTGTGACAACAACATTTTGAAAGTTTCTAAAATCCCACTTACGCATCCTTCAGATGCAACCCTCTAAGTCAGGAGGTTCATGCAACACGGAAAAGATACTCAGAGCAAGCTGCATTGGAAAAATTTAAAAAAAGTGTAATTAACATGATTTTTATGAAATTGTGCCAAAAAACACTTACATTTATGTAAAACATGGATGTCAAACCTCAAGCAGTTACCATATTTATCAGAAAAGTTTGACACAGTGGCCTAAAAATTGATATAAGAACCCTGACTTTCGCAGCACTGCTTTAAGCCAAAAAAAAGCGATAGTTTAAAAAAGCTAGATCCGCTGATCTCTGATCTTCAGACTTCTGACTCTCACCAAAGCTTGGTGAATGACAATAGGAAAATCATTTTCTGGCATAATAAAGCAGGTTATCAACTGGTTCTCCCACCAAGGTGTTGTCATCATCCGAGCAGTCATAATGTGGACTTTTTTAGGAGAATTTTCAGTTTTTGGCAGCCATGTTGAATTTACAGTTAGAGATAATTTTAGCCAAACTGCATGAAAACATTCTTTATTCTCTTGTTTCTCAGCCCTGTTAATATGGATTTGTTGTGATTTGGTAAAGTCCTCCGTTTCCACCAAAAAGTAAAATCTGTCAAATAGTGCAAGTTTCGCACCCACCCTGTGAATCAATTTTGATATTTTTTAACATGGGGAATATTTTTGTGATGACATCACAAAAATGTGTAGTCTGTCATGCACTATTTGAAGATTTCTGAAAATGAGAGTTTAAACTCAATTTTTTCCCCATTTTCAAATTTTTCATCGTCTTTCAATTTGAGACAATTTTGGGAGATTAAGGCATTGATTCATGATTGCATTAACCCATAGTCTCCATGAACAATGTGTCTGTGTTTTCTAAGTGGAACCAGAATACATTCTCTTTTGATTACCGAGATATCGGATTGACTTCATGATCGTGACGAGATAGGCTGGGGCTAGTAGTCACAGGTGCAAGTTGTCACAGTACTTATAACTTGGCTACAGGTGGCAGCAGTTGTGTCTTTATTAAATAGATTTCAAGATCTGTTTGTTTGTTAAGCTTTTTGTATGATGTGGTTGCAAGAAAGTATAATCTGTCATGTGATATGTGGACTTTTTAAAACTGACTTTTTCAAAAGAAATTTTACAATCATTTCCTTGTCCTCCAATTTGAGAAGCAATTCTCTTGTAGAAATACACCCTGATATATGATGGCATTCATCTAAAGTCTTCGCAAGATGTGCATTTTTGTTTTTTAAAAGGAATCTGACATATTGCAAGCTTGGATTACAGAAAATCTGTCAAGAGATGTTAGATTGGCCATATGAACGTGACAACTTGGCCCGGGCTTGGGGCAAGTTGTCACATTTTCACTAAAATGACTTTGATTTACAACATGACCAACAAGGAAACACATGGTTGATAAATCAGGATGAAAGCTAAATAAAAAATTTGTCAAGACTTACAAAAATGTTACAGGGTTGGACATTTCCAGACAACCTGAACCTATAGACCTCTCAGATACAGTCAAACTTGAAGTTAAAAAAATTGTGACAACTAGCCCCGGTCTCCCCTACAAGTTATATGCTCTTGGAGGCACACCTAAACATTAATCAATCAAGCTGAAATTTTAGTGCTTTATTTAGTGATGTAAGACACAACTATGGACCAAGGTACAGCTTGATCAGTTGATGTTAGGGCAACTGATGCACCCTAATGTAAGTACCAATAAAATAATTTAAAGAATTGTATTCAGATGCACACTGCACAGTTCATTTGGCCATTCATAATGATGGTCGTATATGTTTCTGTGATATGTTTATTTAAGAGGCATGCATGAAGTCATGAATGGTCAAAGGTCGGATATTAGTATCAATCATATTAGCCACAGGTTTTTAACATTTTTTAACCAAAATTATATTAGCAAAAAAATAACTTACCTTCTTTTACATCCTGGAAAAAAGACTGAATAGATTAAAGGTAAAGATTTGTAAAGTCACAGTACAAAATTATAAAGTTTGCATTGTATTTAATCTGGTGTAGGGAAATTCGTATTAATCCTTCCACTGATTACAGCTCAAGGTAGTCGCAGAGCAGCGCCCATGGGGAGCGGATATGGGAACATTACCCAAAGTTCCAATGCCACAGCACCCTACAGTGTTGGTGATCGCCACACGTTGATGATTGATGAGAAGACTGAGAGTCTGGCACATGCCCCATTTAATTCTGGGATGCTCAGGGTGTTTTCAAGTTGCCCCAGCATAGAATACTGGATGCAATCTACCCCATTTTATTTCCAATGGGCTCGATCTAAACTGAGTTTTGGGATGGGATTTGAACCCACCCCTAAGAGCCAGTGGTTGCACAAAAAAGCACTCTTAACCATTAAGCCACGGAGGAACTGCATGAGAGACAGGAAGTATGGTTGCAAAGTATTGTAGCCCAAAATATCTGATCGTATGCGGGCCTCATTTGGCAGAGAGAAATACATGATATTGTCTCACCTGAAGAAATCGCCTGGCAGACCATGGTTCCAACTGCAATCAACCCAAAGCAACCCATGACATATCCAGCAATTGAAACGGCGCTTATGCAAGGGTTCACTGAAAGAGCATGAAATTGTGTAGTTTTAACTTGGTTGTAGTCAAACACAGACTTAAAGGGTTCTAACATACATTACGTCAGATCCTGACCAGGAGATAGGTAAAGTTGCCTACACGGCTGGCTACATTCATGATTTGGAAAATTTCCTACCTGACATGGTCCCACAACTACACATATGAAATTCACATTTGACTTTGTGCACTCCACTGAACTGAGGTTCGAAACAGGTGATTACTACAAACAGTCAATGCCAAACAATACCTGACAGCTACATTCATGATTTGGAAAATTTCCTACCTGACATGGTCCCACAACCACACATATGAAATTCTCATTTGACTTTGTGCACTCCACTGAACAGGTGATTACAACAAACAGTCAATGCCAAACAATACTAAACAAGATAATCCAGCTTGCTATTTTGTAACAGGGCCCCTCAAAACACTGTCAGAGCATAAGAATATATGACTGAGCCAGGGACTTTTTGCTCAAGAAAAGATAATTGAAACATTTGAGCATCCATTTATCTGCATGGAATTGTTCATGGACGATATTTATATTGCATGCGATATCTATTATTTGGAATGGCTAACAGGACCAATCCTAGGACACTTATTAACAAGAAAGGTAAGAGAAAAATCTCCTATGAATATGTCAACACAGAATTTTTGCCAACTCACATTGAAAGTTTGGAGGCTGTTACTAAGCCTGTTAGTCAAATATCAAAGATGTTTCAAGGTTACACTTCGCATAGATTAGGTCCACAGTGACTACTGTGATGTATGGCAAATTCTGTCAATGTAGTGTGGATATTTTATATCAGTCCTACTGTACATGGTTATTATCACATCTAATATATTAATACGGAACCTGGGAAACATGACGTCACATCATGGATTTGATGAATTTCCGTTAATGTCGGCCTTATAACTTCATTTTTGGCAATTTAACATAGCCCTGCAGATGCATTATCATTTTTTCTATCCATACAAACCATAGATCAGTCAATTACCACTGTCCCTTTTACTATACCTCAACGATGCATTTTCTAGCGGGCGCCTTGGTCCGCCATGTTTCCTTCTTTTTGTTGTGATCTCAAGAGGATCAAGCATTGGCACCAAACAGCAATGCCTATTGGCATACAGCTGAGGCAATGTTAACACCCACAACACACAAAATTCCGATTGCTCTTCAAGTGCCATATTTTACTTAATTGAGTAATTGGGTTTCGGTGCCAATTGGGGAGAACCCAATTGTCCCTGATTGCTTAATTTTGAAGTGTCACATTTCTGAATTGTCACATTTGAAGTGTTGTCCTGGAGTGCAATCATGCTCTGTTTCCAGTTGTACGACTTTATTTACATGCTTAATCACTCCCACTGGAATTACTTTAGGCATATACAAACAATGCTATTCACAGTATGTCCATTTCTTCTTCAAATCTCCAACATTTACCCAAAGCAACACTTTCACTCTACACACGGCAACATGCAGTCTCTGGTCACCCTTATAAGTGTCACTCTCATTAAATATTTTCTATCATGGGTAAATGCTAGTAAATATTACTATTATAATGGTATGTGTATTTTATGTCAATCATACTGTATATTTCATGTATTTCTGTATATTATCATTGGTTACAATGGTTTGCTATTGTGTATGATTGTTTATATTAACATTGCATGGTTGTTATGCAACACCAATTAGCACTTAATTGCTATTCTATTATGATTACATAATCAGTTGATAAACAATTGTTTTGACATTGTGACCCAGTTAAGTTGTTTATTTGAATGTGGAAACAAATGGAATGTTCTGTAGAAGAAATAATATATCTGGCACACACTGGAAGATGAGTCATGGCTTCTGGAAGGACTGGAACATACTAGAAGGTATTGATGCATATAAATATGACCGGGAGCTTACATAGTCAGTCACTTTCTACCAAATCGCTGAATGGTGAGTATCATGGACTGGACATCGAGGATCACACTGTTGGACATTATTACACTGGATATTACACAGGATTTACTGGATTACAGTGGACCAGGACTCCGGACTCTGAATTATTTTTACACGGACGCTATTTTCAGTGGATTATAGTTCCCACGGACTTTATTGGACATTTCGAAACACCAACGGACCTCTGGCTTCCGGAATATTCTCTATGGACATTTAGCCATAGGACAACACAGATAAGTGGTTAAAATTACTCTCGGTCACAATTAGTTAATTTGTAGTAAATTGAAACTTGTGAATTTTGAAACAGTAAATATTTTTGTTGTTTTATTAAAATTTGTAAACTTTAACTATCTGTGTTTGTTGTTCATTGCTGCTGACCCATAACATAAATTGGGAGCTTGTCCGGGATCAACTTTTTGGCATTTAAATTAATTGTGAAATTTCAAAAATTTTGAAATTTTGTAAGGCTTTCTGGAAATTTCCAGCATGACTTCAGCAGCAGTGAAAAACTTTGTGGACACACCAACTGTTGAGGGTTTGAAGGCTTTAAAGAAGCCTGAGTTAATTGAATTGGCTGAACATTTGAAATTAGATGATGTTAAAGGTTCCTGGAGAAAACCAGTTATTGCTAGGAAGATAGCTGTGTTCTATGCAGATGAAGATCTATTTACTGAAGATGACTTGGATCTATTTCCGGATCCTTCTGAGAGGAAACCTTTGTCAGAAAGTGAACTTAGAATGAAAAGGATGGAATTAGAATTGCAAAAGCAACAAGCAGAGTTAGCAAAACAAAGAGAAGAGAGGGATCTTATATTGCAGCGAGAGAGAGAGGAAAGAGATGCTAAATTAGAGCAGGAAAGGTTAAGATTGCAACATGAGGCAGAACAGAAGGAAAGAGAAAGAGATTTAGAGAGATTAAGAATTCAGGGAAGGGATTAGGAAAGACAGCATGAGTTAGAGAAAATAGAAAGAGGAGTAGTAAGAAGAGAAAATCCCAATATGGGTGACACATTTGTTGCTAGTAGGGAAGTGAGATTAGTTCCTCCATTTCATGAAGTTGAGGTAGATAAATACTTTCAACATTTTGAGAAGGTAGCTGAGAGTTTGTCCTGGCCACAGAAGTACTGGCCATTGATGCTTCAAAGTGTTATTTCAGGTAAGGCTCAGCAAGCCTACTCTGCTCTTTCAGTTACCGATGCTGCTAATTATGAAACTGTTAAGAATGCTATTCTCAGTGAGAATCAGGGTTGGGTTCAATTACTTTCATCAATTACAATTACAATTACCAATTACAGTGTGTCTCAAGAGTCAATTACAAATACAATTACAATTACAGTTAACTGAAACTCCGTCAATTAAATTACAATTACCAATTACAATGGTCAATTACAATTAAATTACAATTACAATGTTGACTACAAGTATGACTAGTCCACACCGACCCTGAATCCCGCATCGGACTTTAATCAGTACAAAAGGACCGTTATATAAATTTGATAATTATCAGTTTTAAAAAGAAACTGGAAAATAATACTTGGAGAGAAAAGTGAGTTTAGAAATTGAAGAAATATAGGTGTTTTTCCTTTCATTTGAAATGTTTTGATTGATCATGTAATTGAATTGTAATTGGTGTGTAATTGATCAATTACAGCTTTGAATCCAGTCAATTACTGTTACAATTACAATTACATTAGATTGTAAAGTCTCAATTACAAATACAATTACAAATACACTGTAATTATAATTAATTACACAATTACGCAATTACAATTATAATTGAACCCAACCCTGATTCTCACTGCCTATGAATTAGTTCCTGAGGCTTATAGACAAAGATTTAGAAATCTTAAGAAGACTGATACCCAGACTTATGTTGAATTTGTTCATGAGAAGAAAGGTGTATCTTGAAAGGTGGTGTACTTCTCGGTCCGTTGAAAATGATTTCAAGAAATTGAAGGATCTTGTTCTTGTGGAGAAGTTCAAGAGATGTGTCAAAGATGATTTGAAGTCTTATCTTAATGAGAGGGATGCTTCTACTCTACAGAATGCTGCTCGCTTAGCGGATGAATACCCCTTGACTCACAAGTCTAAATTTGGTTCCAGTGCTAAGGGTCCATTCCATAGGAATAATGGTGGTAAATTCAATAGTGCCCAACAGTCTCGGTCCAGTGATGGTAAAGACAAGAATAATGCAGGCAAGAGCTTTGGCAAAAGCCAACCTAAAGACCAGGTAACTCGTCCCACTTGTGCATATTGTAAGAAACCAGGTCACTTAGTGTCTGATTGTTATTCCTTGAAGAAAAATTAAGGAAAAGGAAGCCTTCCCTAATGCACTTGTTAAATCCTTTCAAGAGACACCTGTTGTTAAATCAACTGATCCAAGTGGATCTTCTTGTCCTTCGGTTGCCAAAGAGGCTCTTTTGTCTGATGGTTTGAGGGAAGAGTTCCTTCCTTTCGTGTCAGAGGGATTTGTTTCTCTAAATGAGAGTTCTTCTCCTGTACCCATTCGTATACTACGTGATACTGGGGCATTTCAGTCACGTTTACTAGCTGGTGTGTTGCCATTTACGGATGAGTCGGCCACTGGTGATTGTGTGGTGAATTTATTCTTGTTCAGGGTATTGAAGAGAGGATTGTGTCTGTACCTCAGCACTCTTTGTTCTTGAAGTCAGACTTGGTTACAGGACAAGTTAAAGTGGGACTTAGGTCAAGTCTCCCTGTTAAAGGTGTTTCTTTGTTGCTAGGCAATGACTTAGCTGGTGGAAAGGTTGTCCCCTCTGTTGAAATGTCAGTAAAACCTGTGTCTGAGGAAGTCCCTCTTGATTCTGACATCTTTCCTTCTTGAGCTGTGACGAGAGGATTGGCTAGAAAAGCTGAAGAAGAGGAGGACCGTGCACAAAATAGCACTTTGTCTCAACGAGACCATGACTCGGAAGAGAGTCTCGATTCTGATGATTTATCAGATACTTTTATCAAACAATTGTTTGATCAGGACCAAGGAAGTGCCCAGAAGTAAGTAAACCTTGGATCCAGCGGAAGTCCGCCCATATCTACGGATGTGTCTTCACCGACACCCAAGACTACGAATGTGTCTTTGTCAAGACAACAGTTGATCCAGGAGCAGATTAAAGACCCAACTTTGTCGGATTTGAGAGAGAAAGCTCTCCCTCCTGATGAGATAGCCAAGGTGCCTGTTGGTTATTTCCTGAAAGATGGGGTACTTATGAGGAAATGCAGACCCCCAGATGTTCCTGCAAATGAAGAATGGACCATCATCAATCAAGTAGTGGTTCCTGAGATCTACAAAGATGAGATTTTATCTATGACACATAGCCAACCCCTTGGAGGTCATCTCGGTGTGAACAAGACCGTTCACAGAATTTTAAAGCAGTTCTTCTGGCCTGGCATTCGCAAGGATGTTTCTAAATTCTGTCGGACTAGTCACACTTGTCAAGTCATTGGTAAAATCCAGGTAGATCCTGCTAAAGCACCATTACAGCCCATTACAGCCATTGGTGAACCTTTCTCAAAGGTGATCATAGATTGTGTGGGACCTTTACCCAAGTCAAGGACAGGTAACCAGTACTTGTTGACCATCATGTGTGCTGCTACCAGATTTCCTGAAGCTGTGCCTCTACGCAACATCAAGGCAACTACCATCGCCAAGGCCCTAATTAAGTTCTTCACTATATTTGGATTGCCGAAAGAGCTTCAGTCGGATCAAGGCAGTAACTTCATGTCTGGACTGTTTCAGCAAGTTGTGTATGAGCTGGGCATCAAGCAGATTGCTTCCAGTGCTTACCATCCGGAGAGTGAAGGAGCATTGGAGAGGTTCCATGTGACGCTGAAGACCATGCTGTGATCTTATTGTCAGGACAATGAGATGGACTGGCATGAAGGCGTTCATTTGGTGTTGTTTTCTGCTAGGGAAGCAGTTCAAGAGTCCACTGGATTCAGCCCCTTTGAACTTGTGTTTGGACATCAGGTTTGTGGTCCTTTGTCTTTGCTTAGTGAGCAGTGGTTGGACAAGGACTCAGATGTTAGTCTTTTGGATTATGTGTCCAGGTTTAAGGAAAGACATGATGATTGCATAGATAAGGTAGGACAGGCCAAGTTTGTTACAAAGATTGATTTGTTAAAAGGGTACTGGTGTGTTCGACTAACAGATCGAGCAAGAGAAATCTCTGCTTTTGTCACACCTTCTGGTTTGTACGAATACAAAGTTTTAGCTTTTGGAATGAAAAATGCTCCAACGACGTTTCAAAGGATGATTCATGGCATGATCAAAGATCTGTCTAACACTATTGCGTACATTGATGACTTGGTGACAGGAAGTGACACCTGGGAAGCTCACCTGGAGGCAGTTGAGAAATTGTTTCAGTGTCTGTCTGAAGCTAAGCTGACAGTCAATTTGGCAAAGAGTGAGTTTGGCCAAGCACACGTTGTCTATCTCGGATACGTGATTGGTCAAGGTGAAGTGGCCCCAGTTGATGCCAAAGTTCAGACCATTTTGGCATTTCCTACGCCCACAGGCAAGAAGGCATTGAGACAATTTTTGGGCATGGTAGGATACTATCGGAAGTTCTGCAAGAATTTTGCAGACTGTACTTTGCCTTTGACAAATTTACTCAAAAAGAGTGTGAAATTTGTTTGGGATGAACCTTGTTAAAAGGCTTTTGATAAGTTAAAGAACATATTATGTCACTACCCTGTTCTCCAGTCACCAGACTTTGATACTCCATTCTCAATAGCTGTGGATGCTAGCGAAGATGCTGCTGGTGCAGTACTTCTGCAGCGGGACAGTGATGATCTCATTGAACATCCTGTTGCCAACTTTTCTAAGAAGTTCAATAAGCATAAAAAAAAAGAACTATTCCACTATTGAGAAGGAATTGTTGGCATTAATTCTAGCACTTCAGCATTTTGAAGTCTATGTTAGTACAGGCCAGAAGCCCCTCATTGTGTACACTGATCATAATCCTTTGGTGTTCTTGCATAAGATGAAGAATAACAATAGGAGATTGTTGAATTGGAGTTTGATACTTCAAGAGTATGACATTGTTATTAAACATATCAAGGGCAAAGATAATGTCATTGCTGATTGTTTGTCTAGATGTTAAGCTTTGGTGGTTGATGTTATTGTACTTTCGTGTTAAGACACTAGTATAAAATTTTGCTTTTCGATCAAAATTTTCCTTTTTAGAGGGGAGGTGTGATGTATGGCAAATTCTGTCAATGTAGTGTGGATATTTTATATCAGTCCTACTGTACAAGGTTATTATCACTTAAATATTACTATTATAATGGTATGGGTATTTTATGTCAATCATACTGTATATTTCATATATTTCTGTATATTATCATTGATTACAATGATTTGCTATTGTGTATGATTGTTTACATTGACATTGCATGGTTGTTATGCAACACCAATTAGCACTTAATTGCTATTCTATTATGATTACATAATCAGTTGATAAACAATTGTTTTGAAATTGTGACCCAGTTAAGTTGTTTATTTGAATGTGGAAACAGATGGAATGTTCTGTAGAAGAAATAATATATCTGGAACACACTGGAGTAGAGTCATGGCTTCTGGAAGGACTGGAACATACTAGAAGGTATTGATGCATATAAATATGACCGGGAGCTGACATAGTCAGTCACTTTCTACCAAATCGCTGAATGGTGCGTATCATAGACTGGACATCAAGGATCACACTGTTGGACATTATTACACTGGATACTACACAGAGATTTACTGGATTACAGTGGACCAGGACTCCGGACTCTGGATTATATTTACACGGACGCTATTTTCAGTGGATTATAGTTCCCACGGACTTTATTGGACATTTCGAAACACCTAAGGACCTCTAGCTTCCGGAATATTCTCTATGGACATTTAGCCATAGGATAACACAGATAAGTGGTTAAAATTACTCTGGGTCACAGTTAGTTAATTTTTAGTAAATTGAAACTTGTGAATTTTGTATCAGTAAATATTTTTGTTGTTTTATTAAAATTTGTAAACTTTAACTATCTGTGTTTGTTGTTCATTGCTGCTGACCCGTAACACTACATACACAGTTGAAAGTGGTTTTCTATGGCTGACAGGAATTGATTTTATATGAGTTGACTTTTTCTGAAACATGTGCTTTCTCCAAGCCAATGTTTTGATCAAACAGGAAGTCATGTCCAGCATGTACAGTGCTGCCACGTTGTTGCACCATGCCTGAGCTGACTACATGGGAGCTACCTGAAATGTTGTAGAGTTGGCTACCCAATGTCTGGCAGCTACATGGGAGCTACTAGAATATGCTAAAGCACAGTAATGTTTTTTTATTTTTTCTTAAATGAAACGACAAGGCTTGTTTTACATTAAGGGGGTGAAATTAAGTAATACATTTTAGGTATCTGGCAGCTGCCAAGTTGCCAGGTTAATTACAACTGTAATGGAAAAACCAAAGTACCAGCCACTTTCGGCGAAAAGCTCTCGAGGTCAAAAAAGGTCGTTTCTATACAGCTGTATGACTTTCTCACATAATACACTAAAGATTTCAAATTATATTTATTGCGAGGTCCACTGGTCCAGAGTCCACAGTTGATGAATATTCATAATAAAATAATATTAGATTTCTTTGCCACATTGGAGCCGACTTTCCGTAACTAACAGGATGGCAAAAAACTCCCCTTGCTCAGCAGCAATTTGTCTTTTGCCTGCAATAGGACACAAGTTCAAAAAAGGCTCTAGAATATTTTTGCCTGGCATTTCCTGTTAATGCTTGGCAGCCATTTGACAATATCAGTTATATAATACTTCATTTGGTTAATTTATCTCTTTTACAAGGGGTATTCCTGATGAAATGAAAATTGCAAGGGTTGTTCCGTTATATAAAAGTGGTGATAGTAAAATTATCGCCCAGTTTCTGTCCTCTCTATATTTTCAAAGATTTTTGAAAGAGTAATTTATAATAGAATAATTAAGTTTGTAAATGATAATAATCTTCTTTACAAGTTTCAGTTTGGATTTTGAAAAAAAATGTAATACAACAATTGCTCTGATGACACTTATTGATAAGAGTGTAACAGGTATGAATAGGAATGAAATGACATTAGGAACATATTTGGATTTTAGTAAAGCTTTTGACACCATTGATCATGACATGTTATTATTAAATATGGGATAAGAGGGGTGGCTAATAGATTAATTTGCAGTTACTTGGATAACAGAAAACAATTTGTATCTTTGGATGGAAATTACTCAGAACTGATGTCCATAAATTGTGGTGTCCCCCAGGGATCTATTTTGGGCCCTCTGTTATTTATATTATGCATTAATGACATTTATTTAGTTTCAAATAGCGTTATGCCACTCTTGTTTGCTGATGATAGCAGCTTATTTGTTCAAGGCAAAAATGTTACAGTTATGACAGATATTTTGAATGATGTATTGTATTAAGCCATGTGCATAATTGGGTTAATGCTAACAAACTTTCCCCAAATGTAAATAAAACAAATTGCATGTTATTTAAATCCAAAATGAAAAATGTTTTCAGTGACTTTGAAATTAAGATTTCTAACAAAGAAATTTGTCATGTTGAGTCTACTAAATTTCTTCGTGTTATTATTGACTCGAAACTCGCTAGGGTCGACCACATAAATTTTATAAGAAAGAAGATAGCTAAAGCCATAGGCATAATATTGAAGGCCACACATCACCTTAATTCACATTATTATTACTATACATGCACTATACCAGGCAGATAATGCTCCAGACCCCCCATGTTAATCCACCATAAAGAAAAACATTAATCTCATTAATGCCCTGCTTGCAGGGCCATAACGATATTATGGACCAGGCAAAGAGGCCCCCTGGTGTATTGTGCATGTCGTGACGTCACCTGGCAGTGACATCATAGTGACGTCATGGCAACGTTATTATTTGTGACGTCATTGCATTGTGACAGCTTCAAAAGTTCACTTGGGCTAGAATCTGATTACAACGATCATATTTTGTTGATCAATACTGAATAGGCCTAAATTTATCTGAATAGGCCTATATCGCAATCTTGGGTATTATTCAGAATCATTCAACACTGGTAGTGGCATCATCAGTTGCCAATGCCTTTATTTTTGGTGACACTACAACTACGGTAGTTTACTTGTCTAAGTCTTGACTAAGCTAAGTAAGGTCATTACATTAAAAAAAGATCTCAGGTATGCAGATTTGAAGTAAATAGTAACAATAATGCAAATAATATTTTTTTGTCGGGCATTACCGGGATTAATAACTGGCAGCCGAGGGCAGTAAAATCATTAATGCCCTCGCCTTCGGCTTGGGCATTAATGATTTTACTGCCCTCGGCTGCCAGTCATTAATCCCTGGTAATGCCCTCCAATAAAACATTATTGTATAATTAATTGCTCAGTCTTTAAAATTCTCTTGTCTATCCTTACGTTAATTATGCCATAGAGGTATGGGGTTCGGTGCCATCTACAACCTTGGCTTCAATTCATAAACTCCAAAAAAGAACTTTAAGGATTATATCGTTTTCACCTCTTAGAACGCCATCAATTCCCCTCTTCCTGAAATATGGAGTTTTAGATATATTCAAAATCTATGTTCTTAAGGTTGCCTTGTTTGTGTTTAAATTGCAGAAAGGACAAAGCCCTGACATTTTTAATGACATGTTTCTTTCTTACCCTGTCAGCGTGCCTGGGCGGTCCGGCGTCGGCCCAGCGTCGGTCCGATGTCACCAGCATCGGACCGGCTTTTGGCCGACGTTGGGCTGCCGAGGCACGCTGATAGGGTATTCCCAGTATCATGCTCATAATACTAGATTACCCGATAAGTTACACTTGCCCATTTTTAGAAGTAGTTTTTGTCAAAGATGTTTGAGATATAAGGGAGTCATTGTGTGGAATTTTCTTTCTGATGTTATAATGAGTAATCTTACATTATTCACTATAAAAAAACACCTGAAAAAGTACCTAATTGTTAATGATTTAGATTTTTGTAATGACTAGCTGTGATAATGTAACTTTGTAATATTATTTATTTATTTTTTTTAAATTTTCTTAACTTATATAATATTTTTTTAAAATATATATTAAGATTATTATTATTTTGTTTTCAGTATATGTTATATTATTTTCTATACATGTGTTAGTTTTGTTTGTTAGAAGTCAAGCCAATGTAACATAAAGTATATTTGTAATATTAATCATACGTCAAAATATACATTTTTTTGTATCTTGACTAAGGAAAATTGTTGATAATTGTACATGATTTATATATTTTTGCTAAGTAATTGGTTTCCAATAAAGAACTTGAGAACTTGAATGTTCCTGTCTTTGGCAAAAGTTTCATCCGAAACACAAAATTCTCCGATGTATTTTCAATTTCACCTATCCGAATCAATATATAACTAATTTATAACCAGTCAAAATGGATGTAAATGGATAGCTAGTGATGCCAGCTTTCCTTTGGCACCTTCGTGTCTTTCTCACTGCAACTATCAATCCTCCAAAAGCTAAATAAATATTACTGTCAGTATCGATAATCTCCCAAGAAACACAAAATCTTCCCATGTATTTTCAATTTCACCTATCCTAATAAAGGGAAATTCATTTTTAACTAGGCAATATGGATGTGGATGGATAGCCCTTGATGTCAGCTTTAATTTGGCAACTTGATATCCTTGTTATTACAACTATCAACCCTCCAAAAGCTAAATAAACATTACCATCTGTGTCGATAATCTCTTAAGAAACACAAAATCTTCCCTTGTATTTTAGCCCCTGATGTCAGCTTTCATTTTGCACTTTTGTTTCCTTGTTACTGCAATTGTCAATCCTCCAAAAGCTAAATAAATGTTCCTGTCAGTGTCGAAAATATCATCCAAAACACAAAATCCTCCCATGTACTTTCAATTTCACCTATCCCTATCACTAGAAAACTCATTTTAACCAACCCAAATGGAAGTGGCTGGACAGCCCTTGATGTCAGCTTTCATTTGGCATATTGATTTCTTTGTTATCGCAATTTTCAACCCTCCAAAAAACTAAATAAATGTAGCTGTCAGTGTCGAAAATATCATTCGAAACCCTAAATCCTCCCTTTTATTTTCAATTTCACCTATCTTAATCACTAGAAAACTCATTTTTAACCAACCCAATGGGATGTGGATGAATAGCCCTTGATGTCAACTCTCATTTGGCAGCTTTATACCCTTGCTACTACAACTGCCAACCCTTCAAAAGCTAAATATTACTGTCAGTGTAGATAATCTCCTGAGAAACTCAAAATCCTCCCATGTATTTTCAATTTCGCCTATCCATATCACTAGAAAACTAATTCTAACCAACCCAAAAGGATGTGGATTGATACCCCTTCATGTCGGCTTTCATGTTACTACAATTGTCAACCCTCCAAGGCTGAATAAATGTTGCTGTTGGGTTAAGGAGTCATAATTCAACTTTGGAGTCATCAAATTTTAACTCAGCGGGTCAAAATATATCAAAATACACCTTTCACTTGTTGCCCTCGTGCAATTAGAAGCCAAATTATCCCTTAACAAAAGAAATTGGCGGCCATCTTGTGTATGCTAATTAGGGGGTTAAGGAGTCATAATTCAACATTATAGTCATCAAATTTAGCAGGTAAAAAAAACATCAAAATACACATTTTACTTGTTGTCCTAGTGCAAGTGGAAGCCATATTATCACTAAACAAAGGAAATTGGCGGCCATCTTGTTTTATGCTAATTAGGGGTTGAAGGAGTCATATTTCAGCTTGGTAACAGCAAAATTTGAAATCTACAGAAAATTTTACGTAAGAATCAACTTGTTGCCTGCTTCTACTAAAAATGCCTTGGGCACCTTAAATAAGCCCTTTTTCTGGAAAAGAGACCTGACTATAAAAATTATTGGCTACATAAGTGTGATAAATATAAGAAATGCTAGATACCAGACTTCTGTAAGGAAGCTCATTGCTGCCACAATGAAAAACAAAATGCAATTGTTGTGCTTGCACGAAACTTTCCTGCTGATCTACATGTATAATGTACTGTCAACTGCAGTTCTGTCTGTAAGTACTGTACTGGGAAGTAAACAAGCCCAACATTATTTCAATGGGAAGGGTGGTTCACTTACTTATCATAACCTAACTCCAAGTACAGCAAAGAAGATTGGCAGCCATTAATCGTTATCCCACTTGCCTCAAATATTGGCTTTTGTGACCAAATATATTTTCCTGGCATTGGATTAGAATTCATTTTTCTACAAGCATTTGGTCAAGAATGTTCAGCATTGCGGCAATGGTAAAACATCAGCCGTTTCACTAACTTACAGACGGCACTGTATAGAATGTTTAATGACTAAAATCCACATAATGAATATTTCATTATGGAAACGAAAATTTGCTTATATAACTGATATAAAGGCACCTGTATGCAGAGGCCTGCACATGGAATCAGAATTATAACAAAGTTTGTGATATAATTTTAAGAAAAACTGTGACACTTACTACAAAACTTGCAAATTGCATGACAGATTTGTAAATTCAATATCCAAAATACCAGAAAGATCAATCAAGGTAGATAATCATTGCAAACAACAAAAGTTATACTACCCACTCCAATCAGGTTTCAGGACCAGTAATTCCACCAACGCCTGCCTCATTGCCCTTCATGATTTTATAAGAAGTGAAATTGAAGCCGGCAATTATGTCGTTGTGGTAATGCTTGTGTGCAAAAAGCCTTTGATCGTGTTAACTACAAATCACTATGTGAAAAAATAAAATTACTGGCATTGAACCTGATTGGTTTACCTCCTATCTGTCGAATAGAAGCGGAACTGTCTTCACCGACGATGTCTCATCGTCAGAAAAAACTATTAAGTGTGGGGTCCCACAAGGCAGCATACTTGGGCCTTGGTGCTATTTAATATATTGCAATGACCTACAAGCCTGTCTGAATTGCACCACTATTATGTATACAGATGATACGGATCCTCGGGAGGCAAAGTGAACCAACCCTGAATTTTTGCATTTGCATGTTTCAATGGTTTTTGACATATAATTGTGTCCTCTATCCGATAGTTAGGTGACCTACCTTAATTTTCAATAGCAAGGCTGTTTTTATAGGGGGGTGAACCAATCCAATGTGGCCAAAACTCACTTTTGTCGCAAGGCAAAGTGAACCAACTAATACATTTCAAGGCAAAGTGAACCAACCCAAGTTTTGGTCATTATTTCAGCAATTCCACTCCTCAGAATATGAGGCTGATTAATTGAAGTTCAACCAAAGACTTTAAGTATCCTCCCTTACTGGTATTGGCACATTTTCAACCATCTGGCTGACAAGCATTGCCATTCATTGGGTTGAGGATTCAATATTACGGTAAAGTGAACCAACCCTAACAACTATCATTTTGTGGCAAAGTGAACCAACCCATATTTTGAACTGTCTCTGGCGAATACACTCTCCAGAGTGAAGCTAATTAATTCATTTGCCAGCCTAAGTTGTGATGGTCATGAAAGATCTCAAACTAAGTGCAATTATTTATTTATCTGGCCAATTTGACTCAAAATCATCAGCAAAATATGGGTTGGTTCTCTTTGCCTTGCGATGGATGTTTTCATTAAAATCGCCATTTTCCATGTGGAAAAAATTTAGGTCATCAATCTATTTTTAAAAATAGTTAATTTCAAAAGCCCCAATCAGGTTGTTATCATTATAAAACATATAACTGAAATAGCTTCAAAACCATGAGCATTACAAATATGGTCAAAACTGTTTTTGCCATTTCCCGAAATTTTGAATTTCAGGGTTGGTTCACTTTGCCTCCCGGAGATCCATTACTGTATTACCATCCTAATTAGAAGTGCTAAGCAACTTGACACTATCTCAGACCTCCTAGTAGAAGATGTCTGAAGATGCTACCACTGGTTAACGAACAACAACCTGTCTATGCACAAAGGCAAAACTGACGTCATGGTCCTATCGTCCAGTAGGAAACGAAATAACACCAGCAACTTTGAAATTAAAATAGATGAACATAGCATTAAGGCATTAGAAACAGCCAAATATCTTGGCCTCAAGCTTGATAATACATTATCAGGCGACTCAATTGTATCCTCCATCATCAACAAATCTACGGCAAGGCTGAAATTTTTATACAGACACAAACAATCCCTTGATCTCAGCATTCGCAAAATATTATGTAAAAGTCTTATATTGTGTCATTTTGATTACGCCATCTCAGTCTGGTATATATGCCGATAAAAAAACAACAAAAAAATCAATCACTCTAAAAAATGTCGAGACAAAATTGGTTTTTTAATTTCAAAATGTTTCTTTGAAAAACCAAATTTCAATGCAAATGCAACATGGATTTTAAAAAAAAAGAAATTTTTTAGAGTGCATATGTATAATCTCTTTAATCAATCTGCACCTCACTAACTATGTGACAAATTCAAATTAAACAGCAGTGCCTATAACACTAGACGAAGCGAAAATTCCTTTGCAGTCCCTCATTCTAAAGGCATAACCTCAGGTAATTTCAATGTAGTCGGAGTCAAGGAGTGGAACAACTTATCACTAGCTATAAAAACATCCAGTAATAGAACATCATTCAAAAATTTGTTAAAAATTCTTTAAGAACAGGGTTTTCAGAAACAGCTTTTGAAAGTATAATGGATATCTGCATTGCTTCACTTTATGACCATCACATAAATATGATTTTGATCATGTTTTTTGCATATTAGTTCAAAATATAGAGGTAAAATTAAATATGTGGGTTTGGCTTGACAGGCCCCACAAGATATGGGGCATGATGCCTTCTTCACTGGGGCCTCGATGTTGCTCCAGGAACCATTTAATAATGTGTAATTTACTTTAAATCTTGATAGAATAGCTAATTAAAAAATTTAAAAAATTTTGCCGAAATTGAAGCAGGGCAAAAAATATTGAAAAATAACTGTATGAACAGAAAAATTCTGAAATTAAGAAAAATTGAATAGAATGCCTTAAAAATGATAGAAGAAATCCACGAAATAACTTTCAAGCTGAATGCGCTCGCAAAAAAATTTCCATAGTATTATAATTTGGGGGCTTCTTGCCCGATGGGTGGGGTAAGAAGGCCATTTTCATTTTAATAAAAACTGTTACTCCTTTATTAAAATTGGTGGACATTTGTTTCACTAGTTATAAGTAGAGTCAAGTGATCCCTTCCTGACAGCATGAGCATTCAAATAATCGACCATAAAAAGTAGGTAAAATCGAACCTCGAAGTTAAGGGGGGATGCATGCCCTGCCCTACTCTACCTCATGCTGAACAGTGAAAGCTGTTCCTTTGGCACCAGCAGAGACATTTATTACCCAAAAATGCTATCTAATAGTTTCTATCCAATTTATACCTAGTGTAGACCTACTGTCTATACATCTATCTGTTGACCTGGCTATTGACCTGGCTATTGACCTGGCTATTGACCTGGCTATTGACCTGGCTATTGACCTGGCTATTGACCTAGCTATTGACCTAGCTATTGACCTAGCTATTGACCTAGCTATTGACCTAGCTGTTTCTCTATTACTGTTTAATGAATCCATTTAACTTTAAAGATTTGAACTGCACACTCTCCAAGGTATTTGTGACATAAATATTATACAATGCTACTACAACACCATCAGCATGACCAGTTACACTGAGACTGAGGAGTCATTTCTGTTTTGATGTGATGGAAAGTTTCCAGGGGTATTGATTTTCAGCCATAAAGCATTTTTTTTTTCACAGAACATCCTTTAGGCATACTGACAGCAACAACACAGACAATAAAAACTAATAATTCTCCTTAAAAGTGGTGATAAATTGAAATAATATTAATGTGATCATCAAACTACCCCCCCCCCCCAATTCGCCTGAGGGATATCTGCAGCACTTATTAAAAACACATTAACATTCAGCATACAGGTCAATTCAGTAAATTTTGTTTGTTTTATTAAATTTTTTACTACCCAGGGGAGGGGCATCTCAAACCAATCAGGTCCACTAATGTATGATACATATGTAGCGGATGATTTCTGTCAACTTTATTTAGATATTTGGTGATTTACTCATCACTGGTAGGAGTTGAGGTATGGGTGTCGAAAGTAATGGCCTTTAAGTAAAGTTTACACTAAAGTTCTTTCCTTAACTGTCCAGTGAGCATCCATTATATTGTGAACTTGGACAAGGGCAAAGGAAGTGCATGTGATACCTGCCAAATATTGCAGCTCTAACATAGGTCTCCCCATAATAAAGAGACAATAATTTATGTACCAAACTATATTTCATGTTATACACATGTTTGATAAATTACTAATCCTGTATTTGTGCACAGCTTTCCTGTCTATCTACCTTGTCTGTCAGTAATGTATATGACTCTGGAGAGTGCATGGAGAGGAGGGAATTAGAAAAAGAGAATAAGAAAATTTATTTTAAATCGCACAACGATAAAACAGTAAACATTAGCTTGAAGCTATTTGGCGATTATAATAAAAAAAGATACCAACAATACAAATGTAAAAATGGTAAAAGTAGAATGTAGACAAAGGAGGGAGAGAAAAGAAAAGATAGAGAAAAAAGAGACAATGTACACTACCCTCCAAATGTTTGAATACACCTAGAAAAGTGAAGTTTTTTTAAAAATTACTTTTTGAATGGAATTTTTGTTTTATATTTAAATCAAACAATATCAGAAGTCACATTGAAGTCATAAGTTGTCTATTTTTTTTGTCATTTTAGGTCATTTTGGTTTAAATTTATGGCCTTTCTCGATATCCCAAATTATGGTATTTTATAAAAAATTTTAACAGCCCGGTTATCTTCTAGGTTGATGAAATTTAATTACATTTAAGTGTTTCTAGAGTTTTAACATGATCATGACAGTAGTTTTAAACCCCAAAAAGACAGTTTAAAAATTGATCATTGACCACTCAGAAATACAGAATTTGGATGATTTCGGGTCACCATGAAGTATAATCATAGAACGCATCTTCTCAAGTGAAAATTATTTTATTTGAGCTGTTCCGGCATTTTTTTTAACCCAAAACTAGCCAAAATCAGTATTTTTTATTTTTGTCCGATTTTCAATGGCCATTTTCTGGTCTAAAACCACTGGTAAAATCATCACAAACCAGTGGAAATGTGTGAAAAATGATAAAATATCATGAATATGAAAACTACTATGCTTTTATAGCTTTTCAGAGAAAATTATTTAACGATAAAATGGGATATCGAGAAAATTTCATACCAAAATGATCTAAAACCATGAAATATGTATACCTTACACTGAAAAAACACTTTGTCTAAATATAATAGACAACTTTTGTCTGGATTTACACAAAATCGCATGTTAGCTGGTGTCCTTCCAAAGTCTTGTGTATTCCAAACAAAATGAAATGTGTGATTTTTTAGACAATAATTTTGTGTAAACCAACACAATATTTTGTCTGCTTTACACATCAAAACTGTGAAAATATGTGTTAAATTTATGATAGATATTTGTCTGTTGCAACATAGACTTTGTTTAGAATTGTGTCTGTTTTGACACAGACCATTGCTTGATTTAGCATAGACTTTGTTTGGATTTTTGTCTATTTCAGCACAGATCATTGTCTGAAGTATCAATTTATTTGTTCAGAATTTTGTCTGTTCCAGCACAATGCCCTTGTGCATTATAAACTAGCCTTTGTTCAGAATTTTGTCATTTCAGCACATGCCCTTGTTTAAAATAACATAGCCTTTGTTCAGAATTTTGTCTATTTCAGCACATGCCCTTGTTTAGAATAACATAGCCTTTGTTCAGAATTTTTTCTATTTCAGCACATGCCCTGGTGTATAGCAATATAGCCTTTGTTCAGAATTTTGTCCATTTCAGCATAGATCATTGTCTGAATAAACATTTAGTAAATCTATATGTAGTCAATGAATCCTTAACCCTTTAGATATAGATAAACAAGGTATATTTCATTATCCAAAATGCGATGATAACCAAAACAAGATTTCCATCGATTATATGAATGTTTAATTAAAAAGTAGCAAATAATGATACAGTGTTCAGTACTTGAGGTATTATCAATCATATGCTTAGAATAGAGTCAATATGTATTTTTTTATAAATCATAAAGATATTTGCATAGTTCTTTCACAACATGAATGTACAAATCGAATAAAGTTTATAATTATGATTGGTCTACATACCCATCCCTGAATAAAAATGTCCTTAATTTTAATGGGCAAGTCATAAATAATGTTTCCCAATTCAAGCAGGTCATGTATTATGCTGCTGCGCTTCAACAATGCTGCAGCTGCGAAGAGCAGTAAATTGTTGCTACCATGTGACACCTCCTTTGCTAAAGGATTCTTTCTCAATCCCGCATACTCATCCATGCCTGGTCCCACCTGAATAGTTATAGATAAAGAAAAGAAATAGTGAATTACACCATCCATGTTTGTTTGTATTGATCCTTATTTTGTTATTTGTCAGTCATTTTCATGCAAGTAGAGCATAATTTAAACATTCGCATGCAAATAGATTACAACCCAGGTTGTTTTGCACTACCACATGAAGAAGTAGTGTATATAAACCATGCAGTATATATTGTGGTATACCAAATGGTTCTTTTTGTATAAAGAGATATGTTGGTGGTGTCATTGCATTGTTTACCTTTGGGAAATCATGTCTAGGCAAATTCAACTGACTAGTACAAATCATCTGAGCAAAAAATAAGCTCTCTTGTGAATTGTATAATTGGGCAAGAATAAGACTGAATGTTTGTATGATGTTATTTTGATTTGCACCCCCACTCATGAAGAGATCTTGAGTCCTCTGTACCCACTCATGTAAATTTGTAATCTATTAATTAAACAGTTTTTCTTGAGTAACCACTACAATGTTACCAATAAAATTTGAGACTAAACTTGTCGCAACACAACAACATCAGCCAAAAATAACATTTGCAACATCAGAAGATAGTTGCAAGTTGTCGTCGGGCACATCTTAAACACCACAAAACATTGTAACCATTGGGTTTTATTATAATTATACGCCAAGAAATATAATAACAAAATACAAACTTACTAGTGTGAAACTCACAAAATATTCCATGGTCTCAGTAAGTTACCATTTTAGCCACGACGTCTGCAAAAAAAAAGGAATGCTGACCATTTAATGAGGAAAGAAGATGATTTACTATATACGATTCTGCAACTATACCAATTAGGTAACTAGATTTGTGTGTATTGAGAAAATCAACAGATATATAGCATAAATTCAAAAAGTATTAGTATTTATTGACCATATTTGAAAATATACACAATATTATTTTTAATTTTTGTCTAACAAGTGCCATATGCATACTCCAGTCTTGTATGTCTTAATCAATTGTTCACCCATAAAATATATTAAATTTACAAAATACACTATGTGGAGTTATCCAATTAGTAAAAGTCATCATGTTTAAAACACCAGCAATTGGCATAGTTGTAATCTAAAAAAGATAAAGGTGCTGCCCAAGGTGGCCACGCATTATAAATGTTGTGTTATAACTCTATTCTGTGAAAGAATAAATAGTTATAGCCACCTTCCTAATTCTTCGCAATGTGCTCCTTTCTTACCTGCTTATAAATCAATTCCATCATTTGCAATGTCAAGATCATCTCTTTCATTCTATTGTTGAGGTTTTGGTGTAGCTTTGACAGCAGTGCTGGTGCCATTTTCTCCCATTTCCCGGCAAAATTATCGAAATGTCTGGCCAACTAGTTGAGAAATCGTTGTCACTCTGAAATAAACAATTACAAGTATTGAATACAGACAGAAACAAAACGGAAGTTGTCCTACCACTGTCTTTGCATGAGTAGAAATTCATAAGCAAAGAGTAAAATCAAGGCTTTAGTAATGTATGACTGATGTGTCATGTGATCAGCTACATGTACAAGAGAACATACACTCAGCAGCAAAGACAGGTGCTCACAACATTCTACTACAAACAAACACACTATTTTTAGAAATGCACTCCAGACTTTTTAATGAGCACACAGGACATGTTATTCTATTCATTATAATGCTTTTATAACCCTGCCCAGTGCCCATCTCCATCAATTTCAGAGTACTGTATCTCCAGGAATTACAAGCCCTCACTTACATGTACACGTAATGCAATGTCCTGTGTACCACACACGCTACTAGCATCCCAATCGTAACCAATGTACGGTCCATGGGCACAGGAGATCAATACATTTTGGGGGGCTGCCCAAAAAATATTGTCGAAATTGCCCCAAAATCTAAGTTCACAAAATATTCAGCCCGAAACCAACTGAATTATTTATATTTAAAAATTTTATTTTTGGGGGGCTGAAGCCCCCCCCCCTGGCCCCACGCTCCTACACCTATGAATATACCATTTCCAACTATTCCAAAAATATTACACATACAGGTGGCTTTAGCCTGATATCTATGCACTAGCCCTGTACCTATCATCAATGTCAACCAAACATGACCAATGTCTAACAACCATACAATATGCACTAACCTTAAACCTATCAACTATCTCAAGCACCAATGTCCAACATCTATGCACTAACCCTTTACCTGTCCTTAAGGCTTAAGTATCCCAAACAGCAACTATCCCAAGCATGACCAAGGTCCAACATCTATGCACTAACCCTAAAGCTACCCTCAACTGTCTCAAACATCAACTGTCCCAAGCATGACCAATGTCCAGTATCTGTACACAAAATCTAATCCAAACTGACTGTCTATTTTTAAAAAAACTATCCCAATATATTCCAATGTTCTAGAACTGTCCCAACCACTCTACACCTATCGCCACAGATATGCCCCACTAATTCAATTGTTTTCAATGCAACATATGAATTAGCAATATTGACAAATAAGTATAGATTTAGATTTAGATTTATTTTATTTTATATACACACAGTCTTCAAGCTAATAATTACCAAAATTTAATAATTACTTCAATTTTCTTAGAAATAAACAGGTGAGCTTTATCCCACATAATTTCATACATAATTTTCAATGCCATATTTCTGAGACATGAATTAGCACTTTGTAATGGCCTATATTTGACTCATGTCTTGCTATTAACTTGGAAGTAACTGTCACCTTAACTTGGTATCTGAGCATTGTAATAATAGTTAATTTTCCACTTAAAATCTATTATATATCACATTAGGTTCAATGGTTCATGCATGCAATCAAAAATAATTAAAGCAAATCTTTAACTTACCTTTACATATTTCAGTACGCTCCAGCAAACCCCATAATGTCAACTTCCCAGTGACAAATGTACTTTTAACAGAGGTTGCTTGTCTTTTGCTGACAAATATCTATTCAGCACACTTCTTAAGTGGAGCTTGATGACTTCAAAATCTAAACGAGGTCAGTTTAATTGATCCAGTTTAATTGTTTGCCATGTTGGTCAACAAAAGAAAACATTTATAAAGAAGACTAGAAAACCCGTTGCAAGCGGTTGTTTGAGCCCCTTAGCAGCTTAGACTGGGTTGTGTGCCTGTGGAAATCGCAGTATGGTACTGATGAGCATAAAGGGTGACAGTGTTATATAAACAGTTGTGGCCTTTGAGTAATTAATTTGCAAAAAATTGATTATAATTAAACATAGTATATTTTGTTCATGCAAATTTGGTGTGGAGAAGTAATACAATTTGTATTCATGAGCCATGCTGTGGTGGCAGCACCTGCATGTGTTGTCTGGAATGGCTGACCTATGTTGCCACCTGGGGAGCTTGGCAGAAAGCCTATGAGCCATTTATGGACATTGGTGAAATATTGGTGCAGACGGTGTTAAATGAAGGTGGATTTCATAGCAATTAGGAATTGTTGAAGTACAGTGACTATTGCAAAACAAAGTAAATGTCAATGATGTTACACATGCAAAGTTTGATAGGTGTGCAGAGAATTGTGATAGAGTTATGCTTGAGACATGGAGCCAAGAGAGTTAGCACTTTTATATTTAGATTAGTCTCGTACCAAGCAAAAGTATCCAATATTTTGTGAGAAATTTTGTGTGAAATATCACACAAATTGGAAGTTGCTGGATCAACAGTGTGCTTTATGCTGTTGTACAACACTGCTTGTCTGTGTCACACATTACTGCGCTGCCTGCCCACTGGGTGGCAGGGCAGTGCCTTGATTTCGTAAGGAAGATTTTTTGCACACACTGAAATGTTAACATTTAGGCCTAATTTTATGTAACAGCTACTGGGCACCTGCCACTACTTTCACAGCCCTTCTTCACTGTATGTTACGTTACTGTCATAAAGTTTGTCCCCGGATCTTTAAACTAACATTTAGTGGCTTTATTGTGACATTTTGAAAGTATTTCTTCCACAGTTCTACACACACTGCCCTCCCAGCATGGCTATGGCTGCATTAGCCTGGTCTTCTGGTCGGTATGCATTCACATAGCAGGGCACCAGACTATGGCTGCATCACTGTCATCATTGAGGGGGGGCACTCGCTTTCAATTCAGTAAGAATTGTTTTACAGTTTTTTGGGTTCCTCTGACATAGTAGGGCTCTACTTGACTAATGAAATGAATTGAACTCACTTAATTCTGAAAAACATGCAATTGTTGTTTTAATGCAAGTTGAATTCTATGTAGAATTGGCAGATCTAGTTCTTTAATTTCAAATATAAGCACAATGATTCTTTTTACTTTAGCAGTTGGTCTATGTCAGTGCTTACTTGTACTCCATTAATCTCAAGAGGAAGTTTATTGAAAATGGTGCAATCATATTAAAAATCTAATGGACAATATTTCATGTGACATGTTATTTACTATTAGCTGACAATGATATGAAAGCCTAAAGAAAAACATACCTTAATTCCTGTTCACAAATCAAGTACGAGGGGCGTTCAGAAAGTTCGAGGCTTTTTTTCAGATGGATACTTATTTTAAATCTAGAACTATGAATTTTTCACAGGATAAAATTAAGCATATTTGGAATGGTTTTCCAAAATTTTGGACAATTTGGACATTTTTAAGTCATTCTATGGTTGCCATGGAAACTGAAAGTTCAGCTTCTTGGGGCAGGTAACACTGAAACCAAGAATGCCAAGAAATTTTGACTGTGAGAGACTTCTCTCTATCACTTGTATTAGTGAGATTGACAATATTTGACACAAGAAATATGGTATTAGCTTCTAAATATGCTTTCAAGCACACCAAATGTGTGTATTCTTACACTGAACCCATGTAGGAAAACACTCCTGCATGCCAGATTTGACGAGGAAAATTAAGGAGGCAAATGTGTGTTTCCCTGACTACATAAGGACTTGTGAAAGCATGGATTCAATAGTATGAACAAGAGACCAAAATGGACAGCATTATCCATCCTAGCTATTCCTGTGACATGCTGCTTTACATAAGTCCTGGTTTTCCCTTACTTTAGTGCATGGGGGCTATAGTTTCAGGCACTGGAGGAGAAAAGGCTTTGGATGACCGAAATTCTTTCACAGAACTTTGTTTGGAGGACTTCAAGGAACATTTACTGCAATTGGTCAGGTGTATGAATCTATGCTTTTGGTGAGCTTGGGTGTATTTTTTAAGGCTAATATAATATTTCTTGTGTCAAATAGTGTCAATGTCACTAATGCAAGTGATAGAGAGAGGTCTCTCACAGCCAAAATTCATTGGCTTTAGTGGTTTCAGTATTATCTGCCCCAAGAAGCTGAACTTTCAGTTTCCATGGCAACCACAGAATGACTTAAAAATGTCCAAATTGTCCAAAATTTTCGAAATCCATTCCAAATATGCTGAATTTTATCCTGTGAAAAATTCATAGTTCTAGATTGAAAATAAGTGTCCATATAAAAAAAAGCCTCGAACTTTCTGAACGCCCCTCGTATTCCCTTAGAAGTGAAAAAAGCAGGTCAGCATATACTTTATACTTCAAGAATGTCCATTTATCACATGGAACTAAGTTACATGTACATGTGTGAGAAACATGACACACCTTGTAGCAGTCCTGTTTGATGTTATTACAGATCTCGTATTAGTGTGCCATGTTCTTTTCAACTGCCGTGCAGTGCTCTTGTGATGTCAGTATCAGCATGATGATTTCACGGTTGGTATATTCGCAGTTTCAGCTGTGTCACTTGGAACCCATAATGATCACACCATTACAAATTCGCACATAAGATGTTAGATTGTTGCTCAACATTGATTATTCAGTTTGATGTTTTGAATAAATCCAAAAGTTACAATATCCAGCTATATGTAATGCATGGATTTTGTGTATAACTGCTATCAATTTTAGCACTTTTACAACAAAACAAATGCATTCACTCTTTCACTCTCACATTCATTTGTTGATCTGAGAGGTTATCATGTACTGCTCTGTCTTGGCAAAAATAATATACTCAGAAACCATTCAGAATTCAAGACCTAAGGGGGCAGAGTTTTGCTTTTATTTGATGATCAAATTCTTAGCTTCCTTGTCTGGCCTTTTCCCAAATTTTTAGGGAGCAACTACCCCCCCCCCTTCCCCTATTTCTCGTCCTCTGGTATGCCCATGCAACACCGCCACGTTCACTTCCGAAAAATCTCCCCATCATCCCCATTCTAGTCATCAATTCTGAACAGTTTCTTTGACGCAGATCTCACCTAAAAGGCTGAAAAGCCACAAGGTGCTGCCCTCAATAAGAAATTTCACAACAGGACACCATGAATGTCCATGATGGATCAAACAAGTGGCTCAAACATATCAGTTTCACCTGCTCCAACTGAATCAAGCAACCATACCAATGAATGCAGATTAGTCTATTGTCATTCACACTTAGACAGCCCATAAGCCTGACTTGTTGGTAGCAGTTGGAATCAACACTCAAGCTTGGAGTGTCAATAGCCATGTCAGTATTGCAATACTGACATCATCTGGGCATATATTCACATGGAACATGGCACACTTATACGAGATCTGTAATAACTGTAAAAGTTAGCTGTTGGGCAATTCCGCAAAGTCGGACGTACAGATCAGACACTTTAACAGCTTGTGTAGCCCTACCAATAAACCTTAGCTATTTCATTGTTAAGCTGGCATGAGGCCCTGTGGTAGGGCTTTCAAACAAGCCATCAACCAAAGCTCAAAGTGCCATAGGAGCTGAGGTATAAGGCAAAATGTCATGGTGTCGGACGTACTCAGAGAAATGACACTTTTCTGACTTGATGACTTGTCTCTCAAAACTCTTTGATTTGTTTTGAGAAAAAACAATCAACTGACCTTTATTGTCACGAAAACTATTTCAGGCATCAGCCAGGTTAATTTCCATGGCCATATTGTAATTTTTCATAAAGCTTTAACCATTTGTAATCGGTGTCGGACGTACACATTTTCGGTGTCGGACGTACGCATGTGAATTCGTAGTGTAAAGGATGCCTCCAGTGCAAGATTGGTCCCTTTTTTAATCTTTTATACAATGTAGACTCCTCTTGCGATAACCCAGGAACCATGAAATGGCTTCAGCATTGTATATTGGTGCCAAATGTGTTGGCTCAAACGTGCAAGTTATTTTCACCTTTTTTACCCTTAAATTTACAGTGATTTTAGCACAGGAATGTGAAGAATATCTCTAGTTATACCCACAATTTGTACTGAAATTGCACATATTTCTTTTATACTTGTTGTGAGAATACTTGAACAATAAAATTGTGGAGGTATTTGGCAAATAAATGTAAAGTAATTAGGAAAATATGCCCTTTTTGGATTACTTCTGAATATGCTTTTTGGTACTATCACAGCTTAAAAAACTGGGTTAAAACTGATAGATATCACTTCATCATTCATTATCAATGAGTACCATGCCTGTATTAGCTTGTGACACAATTTTATGCCAATTACACATGTTATAAACTATTTTCACATAAATTTATGGCCGAAAATGGAGTGAAAAATGACCGAACTTCAAGGATACCATCTATTTCCTGTCTTGTGGCTTATAGTACTTTAAGGTTCACCCAAACAGTCTGGCATAAGTTGTTTTAATAAGGCCAAGCCCGTTTACCAATGTTTGTATAATTTCCTTTGTTCCTGATGCATTTTTATAATTTGGTGTCGGACGTACATTGCCATTTCGGTGTCGGACGTACATATTTTAAGTGCTCTCCCTGGAAATTGTATTAGGCTTAAATCATTAAAGTGGCCACCATGCTATTCATGGACATAAATGTGCTTTGTACTAGATGTTTCATTAAGTTGACATCGGTAACATGTGAGCAGAAAAATTATTTAATAATTTTGGTGTTGGACGTACACTTAGAATATTGTCAGGTCAAATGTCACTATCTGACAGAATTCACAGAGACTGATGCAAGAATTTTAATGCAAAATGAAAGTGTACCCCTATAGGCAGTAACTGACAGCAAAATGAAACCAACTAACCTATTTCTCTATAGGCAGGGACATCTTATATTAGGAGTGTCACAAAATATAATAACTGCAGTCACCAAACATAGCATTACTTAAGTACAAATATCTCAGAAACCAAATGAGATAATCAATTGATTTTTTTAAAACTGACAATAGAGTTATTGTGGCTAATTGCAACACCCATAACACATACCTATGTCAATTTTGAAATTTTGCCTGGTTGGTTGATGACTTTACGGAATTGCCCTGTTATCAACAACTTGTTTATACTAAATTTGTCCTGAAAGCATCCTAGTGCCAGCTAGATCCAGTGTTTACAAATTCGGTAGAAAGAATGCAGGAAGGAATGAAGAAAAGAAGGAATGAAGGAAGGAATGAACAAAGGAATGAACAAAGGAATGAACAAAGGAATGAACAAAGGAATGAACAAAGGAATGCACAAAGGAATGTAGTGGGGAAGGAAGGGAAGGCCACGAGATAGATAGACAGATAGATAGACAGCTAAACACATAGATAGATAAATAGATAGATAGATAGATAGATAGATAGATAGATAGATAGATAGATAGATAGATAGATAGATAGATAGATGCAAGCAACTCCTAAAAGTGCTTGCACGTTTTTTTAAAGGAATAGCAGTGTTGCCAATCGTAAATGAGAGAGCAATAACAAGCTGGTAAAGTACTCCTGGGCAGAAAGACAGGCGAGTAAAATCAAAGACAGGTGGATAGTTTGGGTCAGTGGCAGACTCCATGAGTCCCTCTATAAGCCGATGACACGAAGTGTCAGACGGACTCCTTGAATTGGATTGTTTTTATTCACTAAAAATGTTACAGGAATTCGCGTTGAAGTTGAATTGTTGATTTTCATAGATCTGATCTTCAGCAAAATTGGTTTTTTCAATATCAAACAAAAACTATTAGGATAAAGCTGATCATTTTAGCCCCTGTGCAAGGGCATATTACTTTAGAAACAATACCCACGAAGAACTGGGTTCAAGACTGGAAAAGAATGGAGAAATTGCGAATTAGAATATTTATTACATGACGTATGGAAGCCTACATGACGTGTGGTAGAAATGCAGTCCATTCTGACCATGAATCTGAGCTGATTCACACAGGTATCAACATGCATCATAACTGTGAACTTGACTAAACCAACTGTGAGACAAACCATAACTGTGAAATAAAGTTATTTTGTTTCTTGCTCTCAATCACTCAGTCTTCCGTGACTCAAAAACTTTGATTGGTCGACATGTAAATTTGGATTATGAGCTTGACTGACACCAGTATAAGTCCTGTACTGTTTTTGAACATCTCAGACCGCATTTTGACGAGTCTCTGTGAAAATTGTACATGTACTGGTATTATATAACGGAGAGAGTCAGATAGAAAGAAAATAGAAAGATTAAAAAAGATAGATTAAGACAGACACTCAGACAGACTTAGATAGATTCAATAGATAAATTCGATAGATAGATAGATAGATAGATAAATAGATAGATAGATAGATAGATAGATAGATAGAAAAATATATAGACAAATATATAGATAGATAGACAAATAGACAGATAGACAGATAGATAGACAGATAGTGGATCGATAGGTAGATAGATAGATAGATAGATAGATAGATAGATAGATAGATAGGTAGATAGATAGATAGATAGATAGATAGATAGATAGATAGATAGATAGATAGATAGATAGATAGATAGATAGATAGATAGATAGATAGATAGAAAGATAGATAGATAGATAGATAGATAGATAGGTAGATAGAAAGATAGATAGATAGATTATTGGATGAATTATTGGATGAATTATTGGATGAATTATTGGATGAATTGATGGTTGATTAAGTCATTTGTTTATTTATTGATTGCATGTTTGACTATTTGATTGATCACAGACAGATTCTATATATTATATTTTGTAATTTTAACTTATTTTTGTGAGTCATGATTCATCTAAATTCTTTCTGTGCAAAATGATTGGCTTGCTGGCCTGCCTGCCTGCTTGCAAATATCTATCTCTCCACTGAAACGGAAATGCACAGAAAATCTGTACAAAATAACCCAATGGTTCTGTTTGTTGTGATTCAATCTACTGATATAAACAGACAAACTGACAAAATAGATTTGAACCTCACAGTTTCTCTTTTTGTACAAAATTGAGTGGAGATTGGTCACAAATGAGTGGCTTTCTATCATACGTCACGTAGAGCTAAACTGATAGGTCTTGAAGGCCAGAAAGTCAACTTCAAAACGAATTCCTGTAACTGATTGGTTACACAATGTTTTTATAAACACTGGTATTTGCCAAATACCTCTAACTGACTGGTTAGGTAACTTTTCATAAACATTAATTTTTGTTTATATCTTTTGTGACGAATTATCAATACTGATTATGTCACATTGTTCTGTTCCTCCCATTGTTGCTGCATACCCTGCAGAGGAGCTAATAACTTAAAAGTATAAACATTCATTTTGTTATCGATACAATGTTATTGTTATTAATCTAAGATTCCCAAAGTATGAAAGAAAACAATTTTTTCTGCCAAATCGTGCTCATTTGCATGTGAATTGCATGCTGCTTTTGGCTCTTTACTTGGCCAGTTCCAGCAGACTGGGTCAGTGGGATGGCCAGGAAATGTGTATTTAGCCAAGACAGCAGTGATCCTGTGAGCCAAGATTTGACTGAAATATTACATGGAGGGATATACACTAACTACGGATACATGTGTGATTCACCCTTTGTCTGCTATTTTACACAAAGTGTTTTTTCAGTGTATGGCCTGAATGTTAATTTCCATATTGTTTGATGTAAGTATAAACAAAAATTGTGTTGAAGACGAGGTATTTTTGAAAGAAATGTAACCTTTTCAAGTGTATTCAAAACTTTGGAGGGTAGTATATACAATAAAAACAAGGTAGAGAGATATAATCTGATAAATAGATGGATAGATAGATGAATAGATTGATAGATATATAGATAGATAGATAGATAGATAGATAGATAGATAGATAGATAGATAGATAGATAGATAGATAGATAGATAGATAGATAGCATACTTTAGAAAGTAAACAAAAATCAAATCCTGACAATATTGAGATAATAAGTCTTTGGAAATTGTAATTTATGGTAGAATTGGTCAACTCACAAAGTTTGATTTGCTCTGTACAGAAAACCATAGACTTTTTTTTTTCACAGGGTAGAATTGGCAATCCTTTATTGCCTCGCAAAAAACCTGCCTGGCCAATAAAAATCCGTCTGATCTTAATGCCCAGTGTCCGGAGGTCCTTTAAAGATGAAACTGCCAAATTGCAAGCACTTTCGTTCCCAAAATCGGGAAAAACTTCTTAATTTGGAAGCACCCTTGTCCCAAATTCTCAACTTTCCCGAACTGATACATATATATATGACATTCCTGACTTTTGGAATTCATCTGCGCAAGGCCACAACCTCAATGTGGGGGGGGGGGAGGATGGACACTACAGATACACTAAATAACGTAACAACAAATAGAGATATCAACCTGCTCATTGTTGTGATTAATTTGTTGATGAGTAGCTACAAATGTCAGGTGTTCTGAAATGTCCCATTATTGTGCCTCTATCTGAAGTATGTAGGGGGTGGACATTACGTCTTTTTGCAGACAGTGAAACTGTGAACCTCATGGCCTCACAAAACCAAGAATGAAGTTACCAGCCTTCAGAAAACAGTTTAGTTTTCAGTCTGACAAATTGCATATCTAGAAGTAACAGGTGAAATAATGTTCATCCAAAGTTTGTAACATGGTGTTATAACAATTCATCCACTAAACAATGTTCAATTTTGCAATTGTGTAATTATCACAAAAGTTTGCTTTTGGTGTGTCTGTTCAAGCAAATGGATACATTTGTAAACAAGCTTCTAGTTCAGATTAAATGTTAGAAAACTATGTCAGTATAGATTCTCAAAAGGAAACAATAGCAATGGTGCATTATATTTGATATGCTATGCACACAGAAAGAGGAAAGTTTAAAGTGACTCTTGAAACAATATTTGTCGATGATAAAAATAAGATATCATGGCATTTTTGACTGTATCTTCCTGAAATATCAATCAATTTTCACTATTATTGGTGTAGAAGTTTTTTAACTTTACTGTCTATCATGTGTATATCAGATCATGAGTTTCAAGGAAATTCTAATCAGGTAATGAACTGGTAACAATTGACAATTTTGTTTTGTACACTCAATTATTGTATAGCGTGACTCAATTTAATCATTTTACAAGAAACCCCTTAGGAGATAGGCTATGAGAATTAACCACATTAGGAGAACCCGTGTTAAATATTTATACAATCCTTGTTTGCGAGACTCTCATCTTTGAGTATTCAAGTAATGGAAGACAGCATTGGAATTTACTGTCCTATAGGCTATGTCAGCCTGTTTTGAATACTTAGATTTCCTGGTGCCTTTAAATACAATGCTAAAAAAAGTTGACTTGTCTTTGTTACATTGTTTATGTTGTCCTTATTAATTCTGTAAAATGGTCATATGTTGGACTGTGTCCATCATCTTTTCATTGTTGTGGGCTCCTCCTGTTCTAATTATTTGTTTACCAAGTGCATAAATATACGACATAGAGCACCAATCATATACACATGTAGCAAACAGATCTTTCACAAGAAAAAGCATATTTCCATTGTACATGCTTGGATTTCAATATTATTAGCATCAAAGCTTGTAATGTATTATTGAAATTGCCAGTGCTTTATATTCTTGGGGGGGGGGGGGCGTTAGACCCCGTTTCCCCTTTTTACCTTTGCCTCTGTTTGTCATTCAGAAGGAACGTTCTAAGTGACCTCGTCCATCACACACAAATGAATAACCAACCTTGATTGTCCAGTTCTTCTTCCTTTAATGACGTAGTGGCAGTAGTGAGCAACTCTTTTTCGTTCGATGATGTAGAGACTTCGGAAGACGTCAGCTGCTCCTTTGCTGTGGTGGTTTGGGGGAATGTTTCTGGTGTGACTTCAATTATAGATCCCTCTACCTCTATTGAATCAAAATGAATTGTTTAAGAATATAAAAATATTCTGGTTTGGAGGGACTTGTTGCGAATGAACAGGAAGCATTGAAGAACAGAAATATGAGTTGAAAACTACTGTAATATTGTTTAGTGTCAGTGACATAATGAATTTATCTCCGAGAGCCCCACTAACTCGATAAATTTATTTCCGAGGCCCTCCACTAGTATCATAATATATCGCATATTATGTGAACCAATAAAAAATGTATATATTATATATATATATGAACAGTTCACAAAAACAAGTCCCCCTTCGGATAAATTTGAATATCTCAATGTCTTCATTGCTGATTTTTGTGACAGTCAGCTGAATTATATGCTGGCATCATTCCTGGCTGAGCAAGCCACCATCGAGTGAGCCTACCCGTTTTCAAAAATCCCGGCCTTTTCCATTGGATAAGAACAATTTCACCGTTTGAGGGAGCCAGCAGCTGGATAAAACTCATCTTGTGTCTGAAGAAAATTTGTTTCAGGGCAACTAGGGACTTATTTAGTGACAGTTTTTATGGTTTAGGTTCCTTGGATGCAATAACAAATAATTTGAGTGGAGTTGAAACAACTCTTGGTAAAAAATGTCTTGGAAAAGCCTGAACTTTGTATTTTTGAAAATAGGGATACGTGCACTTAGGCTCTGCTGGCTCAAACAAAAAATTAACAATAAAGCTACAAAATAAACACGCATATTGTCATTATAAATGCTGGACTATAAACTGACCAACGTCCACAGATATTGGAAAAAAGATCTTTGAGATATTCAAGTTTTCATAACGGGGGACTTATTTTTGTTGAACTATTTATTATATGTGATTCAATAGAAAATAGAAGCCTTCATTCAACTCGGACCCCACGCCTAATTGACTTAATATTTCTGATTTGATAACATTCCAACGCTTAAAGTTCTGGATTCTAAAGAACAGGAGGCCCTCAGTGCCCCTCATGGCATTAATTTCATCACTAAATCTTGAAATCACCAATTCTTATTAAAATTTATTTGTATTTTTTTTGATAGTTTATATTTGCCTGACAGGCCCACAAAATTAAAATGTTAATTTGCTTAGGATTTAGCTGAAAGGTTCATATTGATGCGATGTTGATCGGAGCATTTTTCTGTATCAGAAGATTTTTTTATGCTGTTTCTCGTAAACAACAGGGCAGTTTTGTTCACACAAGTTTATTTTTAGCACTGCATGCATATTTGACAGAATTGATCTTCTGCTATTGGTAAACGTTTAGGCCTAAATAAAACATCAACGAACAATGTATTAGATTTCTTACAGTCTAGAATTGAATTTTCCGATATAAATTTACGCTGCAGTTGGCACCAAGCCGTCATCTTAATCTCTCCAACAAACGGCAATGATACTCAGACTTGAGGTTTACCTGACATATCTGGTGCACATTATAATAAATGTATTATTATGTCAATGCATTGGACTCCCAAGTTTGTAGCAAGTGGTACTACTGGGAGACAACTTGGATCAGGCTGGGCATACTTAGTGGATGGTTTTGTACCCACTCGAGTCCTCGACAACAAAATTCATTACTGGTAGAAAAATTGATCTTGACTGGTAGTTTGCACAGGAGACAAGTGAGAAAGACCTATGCACTGGTAGGAGACAGGTGTGAAAGAGGTTTTGTTTACCACCTAAACCAAAGGATATCACAGCTTCTTTTAGCCAACATGTATAACTCCGAAACAGAGGCACCTGTTCGAGCCAATACATCTGTGTCATTAACCCTCCCGAGCAGCAACGTAAATCAAACCTTTTGCTACGTAATTATTTGGGTTAGAATCAAACGTTGGGCCAAACAACGTATGACAAAGGTAGGACAAAGGTAATTTCAAAACGTTGCACTCAGATGGAAAACCAAACGTAGGTCGCAACCTTAGTAAGAGGTTGGCAGATAGTTTGTTTTATAGTTTGGCCGAACGTTCGAGTCACACATAAGTCATACCTTTGGTTGAGAGGTTGGAAGAACGTTTGGTTGTAACGTTTGGCTAAACGTGTCAGTCATTCGTAAATCATACCTTTGGTTGAGAGGTTTGAAGAACGTTTGACTATTACGTATGACCATACCTTTGATTCATAGGTTTGTCGAACATTAATTTGAGAGGTTTTTAAAACCTTAGACTATTACGTAAGTCATACCTTTGGTTGAGAGGTTTGAAGAACATTTGACGATTACGTATGACCATACCTTTGATTCATAGGTTTGTTGAACATTCATTTGAGAGGTTTTTACAACCTTAGACTATTACGTATGACCATACCTTTGATTCATAGGTTTATCAAAGGTATGGTCGCACATTTGGCAATACGTAAGTTCCAAGGTTTCTCCAACGTGTTTTTGATATGTATGGAAAACGTTTGAAAGTAACGTTCAGGGCAAACATCTGATCATACGTATCTGCTAAAGGTTTGTTGAAGGTTTGCACAAAGTTGCAGAACCTGGGATCCTAAGTCACAGAGAACCTTGTAGCGCCATCTATTCCCATACCTATTCCAAGCTATCTGGTAACTTTGAGCATATAAAACCTCCAACAGGATGCTTGCTGGTGATAATTGGATGAAGCCATAAAGAAATAGTAGCTACAAAAGTAACAAAAATTACCAAATAAATATCTCTTAAACTATGAAAGATTACATAGGCCAAAAAAAATAATTCTGAAGTACTGCTCAACCACAAACGAGCAAGAGAGAATCAGTTAAGACCGGAGTTGAACTGAGCCTACTTGCAACTGAATGCCACCTATCCAGCAGGCCAATTTGGATTGGGATTTTTCCAACTCTTCAGAGTTGCAGCATTAATCCCTTACAAGGTAAGTGAATATTCTTATTTATTATTTATTATAGTCCTTAAATGGACTGTAGACTGCTTGGTAAAACAAGGAAGAAAAGTCTACTAATTTTGGAGCCACCTTCAGTGCTTGCTGCCTGGCTCTGCTCTCTCTATCTTGCTCTGTTTTCTTTTCTTCTCTTCAGTGTTTTAAATCATGTTTTCTCTTTGCAGATCTCCCAACAAAAAGTCCACCTAGCACCCATCCCCTCAAGACATGAAATAAATTTATTTATCATTCTTATTCCACGGGGGCAGCAGCCTGGCCGGGGGCTGGACCGCCTGAAGCAATGCGGCAGTCCCCCCGGCGGATCCGCCCCTGGCCGACTACAAATGAATCCACATATTCCACATCGCCGATTGACAGGCTGACTGTGAAGCATATACAGCAGCTAGAGTCCATCCGAAGGAGTCATTTGATCCATACACATCCTAGAATCAATCGGCCATGGTTAAATAAACTAGTACGGTCGTATAAATGGTGTTCTAGACCGATATAAATCTAATCCAAGCGAGCGTCCTGCCCAGCTATGGCCGCCTCCCCGACTTCTGCGCATGCGCAAGAACCAGCGCGCTGGGCTGGCAAGCAACGCCTGACGCCCCAGAGGCGTATAACGACCGATTCTTCAACGTGGGGGGTACGTAGTGAAGGGAGGTTGGAGAAATACGCATTATTTACGATATATACGTACGTAGTAATCTCGTAACCAGCTGTCGACAAATTACGTAGATTTCAAACGTTGGGTCTGATGTGAATGGGAGGTTTAATGCTTCCTTAGAACAACGTTCCTCAAAGGAAGTTGTCCAGAAGGGAATTAATTTTGGAAGTATTGTAATTGTTGTTTTTTATTCAGGTTATTACTATCATTTTGTTCTCACATCATAATATTCTTTCAGATATTTGATACAGGGAAGTTCTTATCATTGTGTTTGCAATCAAAACTACGGTTGCTGTTCACACATTCTCTTGGTTAAACCTTTTGGAGTATTAAGGAATAACTGCCTGCCAAACTGGCTGTCTGAAAAAACAGACTGAGTTTAAAAAAATTGCAAAAACCTTGACACAATACAAAAAGGTGTCTGGTCAAAGTGGCCATATGGTCAATCGTAACTAAACCAAAGTGGAGTGACCACAGTAACAGAGATGAAAAAACAAAAACAATAAAGCACTTCAAAACTGTGAAAACAAACCTTTCTGGCAGACAACAGGTTCTTTCAAATCACAAATGCCTCCACCAAGCTTCCCATCTTTAAGCACCAGGCATTTTTTGTTAAAGGAACGCCGATCTTGGGTATGCCAATATGAACTTGTGACTTCACTTCCATCTGCAAATAAAACAATTCTAGATGTTGATTTTTAAAAATCACCCTTGTCTATGGGAATCAAAATAAGAAATGTTTAGTTATTCCTTAAATGAAAGCACTGCAATGAGGCTGGTAATTTTGATACAAACCTTGCCATTTC
The DNA here is from genome assembly GCA_026936325.1 of Platynereis dumerilii. NCBI lineage: Eukaryota > Metazoa > Annelida > Polychaeta > Phyllodocida > Nereididae > Platynereis > Platynereis dumerilii. The sequence goes on along the minus strand of JAPTHN010000007.1, from coordinate 61,357,717 downwards.
CATTCCCAATGTCTAAGACCAATGAAGAATTCTGCTGTGACGTTTCCTACTATTTCTTTCAGGTTGCCTACCAATTCAGACAGGGACTCCCCCTCCTTGACATAGAGTAGGTCTCCTCCTGTATGCTTACATTTCTGCCTAGCAGCAAACCAGTTCTTCCTTTTTGAAATGGGCAGATACAGACCAGGATTTATGCCGCTTTCTGAAATTTGGAAACATTATGATTTTTTTGAGGATTAAGAGACAATTTCAGATACCTGACATTACAGTCCCAGTGAAAGCAGCATCAATTGGGTAATCCTACAGCGAATGGACCTTAAAAACTAATCACCAACAAGTGTCAAAACAAAATTCATGATCTGGATGTTATTCCTTTGCTGGAGCTTAAAAGAGGTTGCCTTGGCAGGAAAAACAGTAATTACTTAGTAGAATGATTATTTACTCATTCTACTGAACACATTTTTGCAATAAGTCTTTGAAGTCCTTGATTTTATGTATTAGTGGGCTACAGTCAACAAATGAGGAGTAGGCCACTTACATTCAGCTGCTGGTGGACGTCAATGACCTCAAAACAGCCCTATCCGATGTATTGGACTGTCAATTTGTCATTGAGTGGGCCTGACCTTGTTCACATTGATACTCTGTTGGTGACTTGTTTTGATAGCTTAGGATATGACCTCACACATTGCTTAAGAATCACAGATAATAACATGGCATTGATATTGATATGACCTCACAAGGAGTATTTCAGTACAACTCTGTAAGTACTTGGCATTCGTGCCTGTGAGGTCAAAACCTTGATTTGTTGATGTAGAACTTAATTGTGTACATGAGAAAGTGATTGCATATTATAGAATAAATGTTACTTATTAGGCGATGCTGGTCAAAGTTACCGCTGTATGACAGGTTTTAAGATCTTGGTTGGGAATTACTGCCAAACTCACAACTTTCTAGCTTACGCAACATTTACTCCAATTTCAGCCTATCCTATGTAAAATTTTGTCAGGAATTCAATTTTGAAGAAAAAAATGCACCCACTCTTTTATTTTGGAAGTTATACCCCTATTCTTAAAGGCCCCCTTAGTGGGTCGTGCCAGATACCCCCAAAATTTTATAAATTTGTCTGTAGTTCTACGGCTTCAGTAATAAAGCTGCTCTTATACCACTAATTAACATACTTGAATTCTACGATGGTCCGTCAGAAACTAGGATGACTACAAGGGTATACATTTTGTGGTGGTAAGTCGCCGTTTCTTATATTTCACATAATTTTCACATAATTTTCACTTCACATGCATAATTTTTGCACCATCATTCTCAGCAGAAGAGAAGCTTCAATTTGAGTACCGACAACCTATATTTCCGATATGTTTAACTGGAACCAAGGATTTTGGCTCAAGGTAAAATTGCAGTAACATTTTCAATTTCACCATGCAAGGTAAGTGTTTTTTATATAATTTTATCTTATAGTCCCAAGTGGACTTGTAGACTGCTCAGTAAAATGAGGAAGAAAAGTCTATTAATTTTGGGAGCAATCCTCTTTGGATAGCTCTGTTTGTACTGCTTTAATTTTTTGTTTTATATTTGCAGATCTCAATCAAAATAATTAAATCCTCCCACCAGTGGCAGTGGCTGGGCTGCCCCCCCCCCCACCCAACCCTACCCCACCCTACCTGGACAATGATCCCGAACACGCTATATATAAATCAAACCTGAAAACAACAGAACCTGAACAGAACTAAACAGAACAGAACTAAACATTGAACTAAACAGAATTCAATATAAACCCCCCCCTCCCATCAGACGATCCGCCCCTGAAAAAAAAAATCGACATCTGGAAGAGACTTACCTGTGAGTCCAGTGCCGGTGTCCAACGACGAATTCTGGCCGTATCCACGTCCATGCGTCCTCCCGGGTTTGGTAACCGGGTATATCCATCCAGAACAGGGTATATATGTCCAATATTCAGTCCATAATTGAATCACAAACACTGAAACAGCTGATCGGGCTATTCCTGAACCGGGCGCTCTGACCATGCGGTTCGATCTGGCACATTGCCGCGGCAATATCTTTCACAGTATTGAATTCCGAGCGTCCAAAACCAGCTTAATCCATAGCCAAGTAGTTACCCTAAGTAGCTCCGAGGGTTACAAGGCTTGTTAATGCGTTTAATCCTTCGTTATTAGCGAAAACGACATCCTAGATTTCACAGATTCGAGTCGACCCGCCATTTTGGCTTCTTGTGCGCGAGTGCGCATGCGCAAGAGGGGGCAGGTCCTCTGAAACGCTGGATCCCAGAAGGCGGGAAGACGGTCAGAGCAACGTTAGAATACTTCGTAGAGACAGATACGGCTTGTATCACTCGTATCAACGTCTAAAAGTACGTATTAACGTCTGAGAAATGTGTCGACAAATTACGTAGTTTCAGAACGTTGGGTCCGATGTGGGTAGGAGGTTAAATGCTACGTTAGACCAACATTATATCTACCTCAATGTCCGGGAGGGATGGTACCCTCAATGATCATGAAACCTTGATTTCTATCAAGGAAGAGACAGTCAAATTTTGATGTCTGAAAAGTGTGTCACAAAAAATTAGCATTTTTCGCACGTTTCTCCACTTGTGAGATAGCGACTTGGACACCACTATAAAGACACTTAAAAAGGTCACCATGAGAAAGAGCACTATTTTGTACCCAAGATAGAATATATTTTAGAATCTGTAATACGTTTTTGTGGCATCAAGAAATTTTTCACACTCCTGGCAGTAGCTCCTGACTAAGACCTTGAAGCCTGTCGTATCTCCTCCACAATTATGATAAAATTATAATACAAAAAACAATTACCATTTGATACATTTATTGTTATTCATAACTATATTAAAAAAGTCATCATTTTTATAAGTATGTAACGTTAATCCTGCCTTATTTATGCTAAATTACAACAGTTTTGCAAAGGAACATGTTAAAATTGTTCCAATCACAAAAAAATAGACTTCTGAGGGGCTTGATACTAATCCATTCCCACCACCAAGAAAACTTACTGAAATGATTCGTACCTGAGCGACAGATGAACAAGAATTCCTGGTAACATGGTCGAACATCAAGTTCATGATAATGAACGTCTTTTGTATATTTCTGAGTAACAACCCCACATTTGTGGTGATTATTTTCATCTGAAATTTAGAAATTTAAAATGTACTGAGTGAAAACAAAGGTAGGGATTTGACTGAAAAAATAAAACAACAACAACGTAGGGGAACATGGGGACCGACGGGCCATGGGGACCGCTGGGCCACCCTCTTAACTCCACATCTAAAACGTTTTATTTGATGTAATTTGCATTTTTAGTATTGTTTATCATGTCCATACATCCCATATTGACGACTGATCGATAAGTTATAGCAGAAGCATTTAGTCGGCAAAATAAAATTTTGAACATCTAAAATTATTTTTTACTGATCCAGAAAAGTTTAATATCTCAAATGTTTGCAGACTCAGAGCAATATATTTCCTGTGATGATTTTCCCTATATATTGGTGGCAATTTACACATTTGATTTTTGGAAAAAGAACCATTTTTCACCAAAATAGAGGGGTTTAGATATAGTGAAAGCTTTTGGGGACCGATGGGCCACCCAACATGGGGAGCGATGGGCCACAACATACAGAGATTCTCTATAGGTGGCGTACTGGCATGGGGCTGGATATTAAAGTCTATTAGGGGGAAAAAGCACAACAGAGCTTCAGTTTGCATATTTGAATGTTAAGTTTCAACTTGAAGGAATGCCCTCAAATTACAGTGATGGATTTGCCTCAGTACTGGCATGAAACACAACATGATGGAAATTAAAAAATTAATATTCATAGAAATCGCATATTTTCAATTTAGTTAGTATTTGGGAAATAATAAACAAAGTAACCCTGTTAGTCATTGATGTAATCCGGAGTGTAAATTAAATTTTTACGAAAATATAACCTAATGAAGGGTAATTGATGAATTTTATTGCTTTGATTCCAGATTTCTCCTGCAGGTGGCATACTAGTACAGTGATCAATCAAAAATTTTGCTTTTGCCCTAAAATTGTAAATGGTCGACAGAAGTGATTAATTGATGGAGAAAAAATTAAATTATACTAATTTTTTAATGTTCATCAACAAATTTGAGGTGTTAGGCAAGATTTTGATGGTCAGGGTGACAGCCAAACTTCTCTATCGACCAAATATCAAATAATTGCTTTCTTCTTAATAACCAATGAACCAATCATTTTGGAATTCTCTGATGCAGTTTCTAATACATCTGTTCTTGTACTGCTAAAATATCGTCTCAATAGATTTAATATAACTACAAAAAAGTAACTGATGACATCAGTGAAAATTTAGCTTTTTTTCAAAGTGTAAAATCTGGGCATATCTATATGTTTTCAATCTAAAAATTACCATATACACTCAGATGGATCAACAAAACATCTTGGAACCAAATTTCGAATTCTTCCTCCACCCTTTGGCAAGTTATTGACATGGTCCATCGGACCCCATGGGGTGGCCCATCGGTCCCCATGGTTGGGGACCGATGGGCCACCATCTTTCTTGACAGTAAATGTGTTTTCTCATCTTTCTTCCTAGGTTGATCTGTGTGAATCATATATCATTTTGTAGCGAATTACACCGGCTAAAAGGGCGCACAGTATTAATGCTGTATCTGAAGCAGGTTTGCCTCCATGGTCAATAATTCGTCAAGTGGCCCATCGGTCCCCACTCTCCCCTTATACTATTGTCTTCAGCACTTACATGCGATACATGGATAACTGGTAGTATTCAGAGGTCTGCCATCAACATAAGTCCAAGTCCCTAGATCATGTGCTCTTCCTCCCAACCAGGCATAATGCGGGTCAACAAACACTGATAATTCAGAAAGTACATCAGATACAACCACATCTGAATCATTGGCAAGATTCACCATCTCCATGTTGTGTTCCTTGCACCACTTCTCTGTTTCATTCCATGATTTACTTTCACTTTTGAAGAAGGTATAACATGTGTTTCCAATTCGAGTGGTGTTGTACTTGTAATTCCTGCTAGAAAGACTCTGGCAGCCATGGTTGGTTGAAATTACTAGAAAAAAAAGGAGAGTATAATTTCAATATAATTATGATTTTGAGATGCGTTATACAAAGTAAAGTAACTAAACGAGAAAGCACTTTAAAAAACACATAATATATCAATTTAAAAGGTACTATGTGCCTTCGCTGTCGTAGCATTGCATTAACTCCTAATATTTAAGTGCTTAGAGCAGGAGATCTTTCATCTTCTTCGCCAAGGAGCTGAGTAGAAGCTCAATGCAAAAAACTAAGCTCAATGCAAAAAACCATTTACACTCTCAGCCAAGGAAAGACCAGTGATTAAAATTGATTTTTACCCTTGGTAAGTGTTTACATGTTATATGGGTAGGTGGATGGGAGGGCATCTGAATAACGGGTGTTGCATTTGTGTAGCCTACATTGGCCAGTAATGGAAAACTATGGCTTGTATATATATTTTTTTGCCATGTTATGGTATCTTTTATCCTTATTGTGCTTTTGAAGTATAATCCACACGACACTAATACTATCCTCACAATTATTGAAAAATATGAAGATGAAAATTTTGTACATCTATATGCAATAATGTTTAAAAAAAATACCCATCCTTACTAATCAAGTATCAATAAAGTGATGTTGAATTTTAATATCAAATTAACTAATTATGTACTGCATTACTTGTTTATCAGTTCTCTTGCTACTGAAAATTACCTTCAGATAAGAAGAAGTTAAATTTTAAAAAACTAACTTTCTATTATGAGATGGTCCTTAATTGCCTGCAAGTATGCATAAATCAGTCAAATTCATTCTAGTTTAGAGTATCTGCCTCCCCCCCCCCCTCAAGGTGTAATGCAGAAAAGGCAAAAGCTTGTCATAAATCATAGCGAAAAAATGTGGCCTTAAATCCCACATAAATTTTTATGGAATTTCATGGTTATGGCACTTGCAGTGGACCAGGTGGAAACTGACAAGTCAAGGCTCGTTCCTATTGAATAAAGAGGGCCACAGCCACGGGAGTATACTAGATATACTTCCTTGGTCGCAACCCCCCCCCTCCTCCTTCACTCTTAAATATACCGATATATCGGTTGAAAATTACCAATTTTATATGTTGAAATAGGACTGAGGGCGCGGGTTCGAATCCCACCCCGGAACTCAATTTAGTCCGAGCCCATGGGACATTAAATGGAGGCGGGTTGTATCCAGTGTTCTATGCTGGGGCAACTGAAAGACCCTGGGCAGCCCTGAATTAATAGGGTATGTACCAGACTCACAGTCTTCTCATCTCATCATCATACGGCGATCGCCTGCCTCAATATAGCCCACTAAGGTGCTGCTGAGGCGTAAAACACAAACAAAGAAACAAAATGTTGAAATAGGACCGACCAATTGCAGTCAACCAATCAAGATTGGTTAAGCTACCAACCAATTTGAATTGGTTAATCTCTCTTACTGTCATTTCAACACATGAAATTGGTTAAACATTAACTTTAATAATTGGTTGAATGAAAGAACCGTATTGGTTCATAAGGAATGGGATTATAGTTAGTCAATCTCACGGCCCTAGGACCACCCCTCTGTAGAATTCAGTCTGACAGCTTTTATCAAATTGCCATGGTCCAATGTCTGCCTGATTGGCCTATATAGTATCTAATGCAAAAATACAGGATGTAAAGCCATTGAACCCACATGCTAAGGACTATATGCCCACCGCAGCCGAATGGCTATTCACAAATCAGGGGTTTAATTTTTTGAGGGTGGGGAGGAGGGGGGGGGTTTATTTGTTGGGAAGAGGGTTGTTTTTTTTTTTGCCTTGAGATCTGAAAGGAGAAAAAATTTTATAGTGACAAAAAAAATGGTTTATCATAGATAAAGACAGATAGACGCAGAAAGCTTAGCTATCCACCAGAAGGCACTGGAGATGGCTCTAAAAATCAGTAGACTTTTCTTCCTTGTTTCACCAAGCAGTCTACAGTCCATTCACAACACTAAGATAATAAAATACACTTACCTTGCATAGAAATGTCACTGCAATTCTATATTAACTATGGGACATTCCTGTGCATGGGATCTAGAATAATTGTATCTGAGTGACTGTTCAAGTTCTTGGTCACCATGGTTCTCCAACAAAATTTTTAGTCTACCTAATCTTTCACATTTTAAAAGCTATTCACTTAATATATTTTTTGGAAACAGTGTATCTATAATTATGTGAGGCATTGATTTAATTGACATGCCTGTGCATCCTGCAGGATTTTTATAATTTCAATGTTACACACTAAACTTGACTTGACAGTGGATATAAAATTTAATGGCGACACCCGGCTCGTTATTGCTCATGATTCTTCTGTTGTGAAGTGTTAAAAACTCCTTGGACAAACATGATATGAGCTCTGATCTTATTTATTACACTACCTTGGAATTGTAGAATTTTTAAGTCAGCTGTGATGTGTAAGCTGGGATCATAGCATAATTATCAGATTATACACTGTTTGTTTGTTGTTACAACTCAGTTATGCTTTTATTGTTGTTTAGTGCAATGACTCCTTGCTGATCCTATACTCGCTTGTTCATTGAAACTTCTGTGTACCACATCAACTTGAATAGATCTCCTCCCTCATCCTTTCTCTATTTTAGAGCTATGGACCTTTGTTTCAAGCGGTTTTCATGAACGTTTTTACATGTACACTAGTACAACTTTTCCTGGCTGTATTGAGGGTAGCCTTTATTTTAAGGGGCTTCTATTCTGCTGGTTAGAGGAGAGATACTTTATTCAGATAAATATGACGTAACCATTTTTCTGACCATTGGAGTTGGTTGAATAGTTTTCAACCAATTCTAGTGGGTTGACCTCAAACAGTCAAAATGGTATTTACAACCATAATGATTGATTGATTTTGCCTCAACCAATTGATTGGTTGGTCTTTTCCCAAAAATCAAACAATCTGTTTTAAGAGTGTTCCCCACCATCTGCAGGCCATTTGATACTACTGCCACCTAATGGCACCACTTGACCAACCCTCCCCCCCTCCCCACGGGGGTAGGTGGGGGAATTGGGGATAGGAGGATCAAGGTAATGCGGGGAAAGTTGGGGCAACTTGGGGGAAGCAGGGGCAAGAAGGGTAAGTGGGGGCAAATGGGGACAAGCAGAGGGTAAGTGGGGCAAGTGGGGGTAAACGTGGGAAAGTGAGGCTAGCTGGTGGCAAGTGGGGCCAGTTGGGGTAAGTGGGGGAAAAAGAGTTCTCCATGGCTTAATGGTTTAAGGTGCTTGTTTGTGCTGCCAGTCTGGCTTTGAGGTCGTGGGTTCAACTCCCACTCCTGGAATTCAATTTGGTTCGAGCCCATGGGACATTAAATGGAGGTGGGTTGTATCCAGTGTTCTGTGCTGGGGCAACTGAAAGACCCTGGGCATCCCTGAATTAATAGGTTATGCGCCAGACTCACAGTCTTCTCATCAATCACCATCATACGGCGGTCACCAATACTGGAGAGTGCTACGGCATGGGAACCTTGGGCAATGTTCCTCTAGTCTCTGCCCATGGGCGCCATTCTATGGCCGCCCTGAGCTGTATCATTGTGGAAGGCTCACCACGAATTTCGTGCCTGCATTGCAGCGCATGACTGAGAGTATTTACAATTACAATTACAATTACAAAAAAGGCGGAAGCAGGGGCAAAAGGGGAGTAAAATGGGGGGTACTGATATTGTGGAAATCAGGGGCGGATCCAGAAAATGTCGGACGGGGGGGGGGGGGTTTCCGAATGAAAATGTACTAAGATATCTGGAATTTTTTTTCAACATTAAAATGTACTGGCCAAAGGGGTTTTAAACCCCCTAACCCCCCCCCCCCCAATGATCCGTTACTGGGAATAACTAAAAGGAGCAGGGCTGCATCCTGTCATGAGGCCTTTTGCTTGAAAGACGGTGATGTCAAAATCTTTAACATAGAAAAGTGCGTTAAATTTTTCACTAGCTTTGACAAATCGTTCTTTTCTGGACTTCTGCCGTGAGTATGGCAAGTACAGGCATATAACATCAATACCTGGATATGACTCGTCAAGTTGATACAACATCATAAGGTGCCTTTTTGTTAATCATTCATCGTTCTCTGACAATAAGCTCTTCTGTATACTTTCAGGGTAAAGAGCCAAAATACACTTACCTTGAAGTACAGAAAATGACAAAACTGAAAGCAGGAGCAATAAGATGGATGCCAGCCTGACCGTCTCCATGTTCCTCGTAACAGCTTTGCTTGAAAATAGAGCCAGGATCCGTCTGGTCTGGATGCATTTAATCAAGATGAGGAAGCTCCATCAATATTCTGAAGCTGTTGAACATGTATTTTCATTTATAGAACAATTGTTACCTTGTCGCATTTCACGAATAAATGTTATTAATGTGTGTGAGGAAGCTAGTTTATCATGTTAAGTTTGAGTACATCTTGCTTTGTCGATGTCAAAGAATTAATGAGTACTTACATCAAGCTGTTTGCAGTCATCAATGACATAGTCATCAATGACATCACAACATTCCCTATCCATCACATTAAAATTAACTGTCAATTTACTTGTAATTGAGTAACCTGTCAGCTCAGAACCTTCCAGCGCATTTCTGGGAGCACTTACAAGTATTTATTCAGTTATTAAATTATATTTACCGCCAGTCAATTTGTTACATTGTGTGTAGGACGAGATGATAATTTCACTTTGAAAATCACATCTTTTGACTCATAATGCTAATGACTTAAACAGTAATTTGATATAAGGAGACTAATACTGCTCTGCATGTGAAAAGTATAAGGATATCAGAAAATTTGGTAATTAAAAGAAGGTGAGAATGAGTCAAATCTCTTTTATTGGCACCCTAGAGATATATATTACCTATGATATAAAAAAACTTCTACAAATCATTGTCTACATAAATAGGATATTTAAGGGGAGTATGAATGCTGTGAAGCAATTCAACTGTCAAATGCGTGTGTTATTAAAGCAAAAACAATAACACATGTATCTGCCTTCATTCAAAGTAAGATCCCCTTATTCCCAAAACAATTCAAATTCTTTCAATAACTGGATGGTCCCTCTTGTGAAATACAGTATGAGTATGCTCCCTAAGGTAAGTTCTTCCCCCATTCCCCTATCTATTTCACTATTAAAAATCATTAGAATAATTTCATGCTCCCTCTAATGAAACACAGTGTGCTCCCCAGGTGCAGTTGCAAATGCAGTTTACAGACTCGAAGAATTCAGCATGAATTGGAATCATGGGGAAGGGTGGCGGGAAAGTAAGTCCACAGGGACACCTCATAATGGTATATAGTATCCAACTGTACATTCTATTTTCAACAAACTGACTGTATCCACTTGTTTGAGGCAGTCATAAGTTTGAATATTAGAAGACGACCAATGAGTTATTTGTTAATGCCTCATGTGGCACCATATATACCTTTACCTCTACACAAGCTTTAATAAAGTTCCTCCATTTATTTATTACAAGCAATACATCAAATTTTATCATGCTGCATTAGGGATACAAGCCAGAAACACAAATCATTACATCAAGTTTTTAAAAATATTTAAAAAAAGCCATCTCACAGCTATTTTAAGTCCTTCCAAGAACCCCTGTTTAGACTTCCAATTCTTCCCATCAGTCTGCACTTGACTTACCTTGGCAGAAAAAGGCACACTGATTTTAGTTTTGTTTGATCTGACTTCCAATTTCAGACTGGCTCTCCATCGATGGTGGAGGCTTTTGATCAGAGGGACAGGTACAGGATTTCAATATAAATGACAATATTTACTTTACTGATGGAAAACAAATATTTTTTTAATAATGTTCATAATATTCCTTCATTTTCTTGAATTCTTATATGTCGCTAAAAACAAAGTTCAGGGTCTATCCTTCTAAAATAAATTTGTATGTAACAATAGTTGGCATGCCTTTTATTGAAAATGAAATAATAAAGTATTATATTATTAGTTAGCGAAAGCAGTCTGGAACCAGACTGATTCTTTCTTCATCCCCTTATTTATTCCAAGAATCATTCAAATTATTTACAGTCCTTGTCATACTTACGTGGAATCTCAAGTTTTTTTCTATGCTGTTGAACTGTGATGTCAGAGATGACTCTATTCTCGCATTGCAATATATGTAAATCAAAACTACAAGCTGTGATGTCATTTCAAACTGGGTCAGATTCCCCAGCTTCTAGTCAATGTTGATCTGAGCAGTCACAATTTCAACACAGTGTAAGAGATAGCCCCTACAATCACTTCATCACAGCTTGATAGCCAATGGGCTGACAGTAAACTATGCATCACAGTTCAAACATTGATATATTGAAGGAAGCATTACATTTGTGATCCCAATGATTTATCACAGCAATCACCAGTATAATCCTACCAAATTGCGGCTTTGTGAGCACTTTGATGGAAGTTGGTATAAACAGAAGGCTTTGACAATTTGTTTGTAAACACATGGCTTATTTTATGTATATTTGTTCTGGCAGCCCTTTGGCTGAGTGGCTGTGATTGAATTTAATTTACATATATTACAATGCTAGAATAGTGTCATCTCTGACATCTGAGTTCAACAGCAGAGAAAAGAACCTGAGATTCCACGTAAGTATGACAAGGACAGCAAATAACTGGATGCTCCCTCTTGTGAAATACAGTTTGAGTATGCTCCCTTCAGTTCAGTTCAGTTCAGTTAGTGTGCTTGCCCGGGTCCGCCGGGTTGCTTGACCCTCGTAGGGGAGCTGCACTCAAACAAGTCCATTATTTTCTGGATTTTTCGGGCTGTTTCCTTCAGCTTCCTTGGGTCCTCGTTGAAAATGTCCTGTGTAGTTACTTTTCCGATTTCCTTTCTTTCTTCGTCCTCGAATTTTTCTAGGGAATGCTCTCGGTTTTCTTCTTCCTTCTTGCATAGCCTGCATACTGTGTCTTGGTACATGCTCCATTGTTCCTGTTAATTTCACTTTCATCATCCTTGTTTTCGCTCGGAAAATCTGGCTAACTTACATGCGATTGCATTAGTCCATGTATTTCACTCTTCTACCCGGGATAGGATTCTGCTTATTTTCCAGGTAGAGTTTTGTTTTTGTTTTTCTGTTTCCTTCACTAATTGCTTCCATCATTTTTCTGTGTATTTTTTCCTTGATTATACTCTTCCGTTTATCAGCTGTCTTGTTCCTTTCGTGAGTGATTGTTCCAAAAATTTCTTGACTTGTTTTCCTGTGGGTGTGCCACCAGCTTGCCGGGTCTGTGTCTTTGTGGATCATTTTCAGTATTTCGCTTTGGTTCCTCTCCATGTTGTTCATGAAGTTCAATCTATTCTTGACGATGGTCAGGCACAGAGTTCGCGAAAAGTGCCGGTTTGCCAGTCAAAACCGGCAAAAATAGCGTGTGGCCGGTAAAAATAGAGTGGTTACCTGCCATAATGTCCGATGGGTTAGCTGGAGAGTCAATAAGCTGATTCAACAACCAATGCAATTAGTGCTGACCTTTGAAATCGCCAGGGCAATTGAAAACTTCAATGACACAAATCAGGCTGCATATTGGTGTCAGATGTGTCAAATGGATTGCTATTAAGCAAAAGAAGAATCAAAAGCTCTGCAAATTGCGATCAGCATCATCGAGTATAGAGAGAGAGAGAGAGAGAAATTCTTTATTTACGTGAAATGGGCTCACATTCTAGCCCCCAGCCCTCTTGGGCTTACAATTCACTTCAAAAACAATAATACATCAAAATAACAGAATTTTCGTTGAATAATACAAATTTGAATTAAATTTGAAATGATTTGTTGATATACATATATACACATTAGTCCAATATGTAATAGCAATCCCACAAAAAATATAAACTTTGTTCGAGTTATACTATTAGATATATAATTCAAACTCTTGAAATGTTAATTTTCATTAGGCCTATTTACATATTTACAAATATCATATTGCTAATTTGATGTCGACATATATAATTACAAGTATCTTATTGTTATTGGCCAGTATCGACAATTACGTAAATTAAACTATGTATACAAAGCACTTTGTCTTTTTTCAAAAGCGTTATATATAAAATTAGCTGTTTCTTTAATACAATCATCTTTCATCAGGAATTCAATTTTTCTGTCATCATTTAATAAGTCAAAAAAGAAATTAATTTGTCTTATCCTGTTGAAGAACTCAAATCTAATATCATTATAAAAGGGACAATGAAAGATAAAGTGCATTTCAGATTCAATGTAGTTGAAGTTACAAAAAAGACAATATCTGTATTCTATTGGAGTGTCTTGAAAACGTCCAGTTTCTATTCTTAATGGTAGAATACCGTACCTTAATTGTGATAAAAGGGCACGCTTTCTCCTATTTTGAATATTAATTACAAAATTTTCTACATTATAGCTCTTTTTAAAAATACTATAAAAGCGTAATTTTGGTACAACAGTGATTTCATTTCGCCATCTCTCACAATAATTTCTGTGTAGAATTTCTTTGGCATTCTGTACATTGATAAAAGTGTTATTTTCAAAATTTGTCAACATACTGATTTCTTCACAAATTAATTTGATTTCTTTACTCCAATTTTTGCATATTGACTTATCCCATACAAATATTTTCTTAACTATTCTATCATTCTCAATGTTCAATAATCTGTTCCATAATCGCAACATTTCTAACTTATGACGTGTAATACAAGAAATCCATCCCATGTCCCCATTAATAGCTAAATTTGATGCAAATCTGTGAACTCCTAAAAAGAATCTTATGGCTCTGTTCTGGACAATTTCACTTCTTTTAGAAACATTAAAACCCCAAACTCCAGCTGCATAATCTAAAATTGGAACAATTCCTGAATCATATAATTTAGTATAAGTCTTATATCCAAAACCATTGTTTGCTTTGAATTTTGTACATAAACTTCCTAGCGCTCTGTTAGCTGAATTTGCCAGTGAATCAGCTGTTAATTCGAAGTTTAGATGGGTATCTAGAATTGTGCCTAAATACTTGTATTTTTCCACGTAACAAACTTCATCATCACCATAAACAAATTTGTAGTCTGATTTAGTTTGAGTCTTATTTCTGAAATGCATTATTTTTGATTTATCAATGTTAACTTTCATTTTCCATTTGCAACACCAGTTTTCAAGTTTACATATCATATTCTGTAAATCAGTCTCAGTCTCACTTATTAACACTATATCATCAGCATATAACAAACATTTCAAATTTGTGTCTCCAATTTTAACACCAGTGCAATCATTGAACTCGTCCACAATATCATTTATAAATAAACCAAACAGAGTTGCTGACAAAGAATCACCTTGTCTTACTCCTTGATTAACTTCAAACCAATTGCTAATATATCCATTAACACAAACACCTGCATTTGCATCAGTATAAATACATTTCAATATATCAAGAAATTTACCAGATACACCATAATTCAGTAATTTGTGAAATAGCAAATTTCTATTTACTCTGTCAAAAGCTTTTTCAAAATCAACAAAACAAACAAATGTAGGTAATTTTTTAATTTTCCTATTTCTAATAATGGATGTTATACTGAAAATATGTTCTAAACATGACCTTTTCCTTCTGAAACCATTTTGTTCGTCTTTATACACCTTTTCATTCTCTGCAACATTTATAAGTCGATTGTTCAATACACCAGTAAAAATCTTATAAATTGTTGATAAGAGTGTAATGCCACGGTATTGAAGGGGAATTCTAGGATCAGAAAGCGAAGACTTGGGTATAGGCATAATGATTCCAAATTTCCAATATTCGGGGATGATGCATAAATAAAAGATTTTATTAAATAAAGAGGTTAAAGTTTGAATGGATATCATATTTTTTAGAATTTCATATGGTATACTATAAAGACCTACAGCCTTATTATTTTTTGTATTCATGACAATTTTGTGAACCTTGATTCAGAAAATTCATGATTCAAACCTTCTAAACCAATTGTAACATTTCTTAAATATGACAGATTATCAGTTACTTCTTGATAAAAGTTCTCATCAAAATTACAATTGACCAAATTATCATTATATAATCCATGATAATCATTTTTCCATTTGTTCATTACAGCATGATGTGAATTAACTACATTTCCATTTTCATCATAAATTTCAAAAGGAATACAAGATTTCCTTTTAGGACCAAGATTTTTCAATAGTTTCCAAAATTCATTTGGATCTTTGACAGAAATATTTTCTATTTTTTCCAAGTTTTCCTTTTTAAATTTCCCCTCTAGTTTTCTATACGTTCGATCAAAATTATTTTGAGCATCATAAAAATCAAGTCTTTCCTCCCTTCTGTTATTTTTTTGTTCTTTTAAGAAAACATCTTCTTTTTCTCGTAAGATATTCCATAAAGATTGCAGTTCATCACACCAAAAAGGTTTACAACATTTTTTTAAATCTTTTTTCTGATTTTGTAATATCTTCTTTTTTTTAAAACACTTGTCCATTTCTTGATAGTAAATTTCACATAGATTAGCATACACTATCTATATCATTGAGATTTGAACATTGTTCAATTTTTTCTAAAATATAATGAAAATCAAAATTTACTTGGTTTGATGAAAGAAATTGTTCAGGAATATCAGTTATTTGAAATCGCTTAAAGTAAGTATATGGTACGTGATTAAAAATATCATCACTTGTTATATCAATGGAAAAAGGAGTGTGTATTGTTGACAGATCTATTACTGGTATTCTAACTGTTATGTTTAGTAATGAGTGGTCAGGAATACAACCAGATATATCAGCATTTTGGATATTACATACATCTTCAAATATATTTTTAGAATTAAGTACATTAAAAGCTACACAAGTATTAAAGCTGTCAATGGATGTAATAAAATAATCTACAACAGATTTCCCTCTGGTAGAAATAAAAGTATAATTATCATTTTCATTATTCAAACGTCCATTTATAACACACAATTTGTTTTCCAACAAAAATTCAATTAAAGCTTCACCGTGTTTGTTTGATATTTTGTCTAGATTTTTCCTTTCTGGTACATTGTCTAACACTGATATGATATCTTGCTTGGATCCAATTCTAGCATTAAAATCACCACACAAGTACAGTTAGTACACAGAATCACATTCATCAGCATTTTGGTAAATCACATTTGTAATAAATTCAAAGAATTCTTCCGCATTTCTACCCCATGGGGAATTTTCAGGTGGTAAATATACAGCAACAAATAAAAATTTATAAGAAGTATCCTCATGTGAAATTATAAATACTGAAATACCTTCAAGAATACCTTTGCATTCTATCTTGAATTTGTTTAAAAAAGAGTTTTTAAAAATGACAGCAATTCCACCAAAGTTACGTCTTGAATTGACATGTCTATGAGTTCTATTATTACAATATGTTTCATATCCGGAAATTTCAATTTTATCATTTGGTTTCAGATGTGTTTCAATTAAAACTAATATATCAAAATTCAATTCATTAATAATGCTAATAAAATTGTCACTCTTTCTATCTGTCCATCCATTTATATTCCATGATGCAAAATTTAAATCACAAAAAGAGGGCTGGGGATTGTCCTAATGTCTTTGGTTCCAAAAGTTGTTTCTGAGGGGGCGATCATCTTGACGGTAGGGCATGTGGTGTTGGTGTAGATTGTTCTGGAATGGGCGATCGTTTTGGAGAGGGCGCATGTGCTCGCGATTTGTTTCGTTTTCTAGAAATTGTTGACCATGTTCTTCTTTTTCAAGCGTTGCGTTGTTGGGCATGGGGGGTGCTGATGGTGGGACATAATTGTTGTATCTGGGCCAGTTGTTTTTCACGAGTCTTCCGTTTCCAGTAATGAAGTATTCGTTTCCGTCGGGCAGTATGTCAAGTATCGTTCTCAAATTTTGCTCAATCAGTCTCTCTGCATGCGGTTTTGATGATCTGATGAATACTTTACTAAATTCGGGCGAATTTTTGATGTTCTGCTTCTGCCTCAAGATTTGTACTTTATCTTCCACCGAGTTCAATTGAACTTTGACTAGTCCAGGTTTTTTCAACATACCAAATCTGGTCGCTTTCGGGGGTCCTTCCTTCATTCTCAACACACGAACAATTGGCACATTCACTGCGAGGTCACGTCTTATCATTCGTGTAACTTTGTCTTTCAAAATGTCAATTGTTTCGTTTTCATCATAGGGAACGTTGTCAGCAATGATAGTGTTCACAGGATCGAATTCTAAGCTTTTCATTTGGAAATTGTCAATTTTGTTCACTTTTTCTTCGACACTATTTAATCGTTGAGCAACTGCTCCTACCTCTTTGTCTACGTAGTCCATGGCTTCTTTAAATTTGTTCTCAAAATGAATTTTCAATTGTTCAATTTCTGACTTGATATGGGACTTCAAGTCATTTGACAGTTCTTTCAATAAATTTTCAATATTTGCTGGGGCATTCATTTTGCTTCTTTCAGAGGGAGTCTTGGGTGAGGGAGTCTGGGAGGGCTGTAATACAGGAAGATGAGATTGGGATCTTGTAGCTGTTCTTCCTTTTCCCAGTATATATACCATTTATAAGATTTGAGGCCCTGCAAAGTTTCAATATTAAGGAATGTTTCATTGCAGGGGTTCTGATGGGTTTTCTGCAGTAATGCAAAGTGATTTATACACACCAAAAAATCATAGACAGCTTGTGACAAAATACTATGAAATGAGCATAGAAATAAGATTTATAATCAATATGGAATAAACCCCCACATGGCGCAATTATACCAATATAATTATATTCAATAGAACACTTTTGAAATTTTGTAGTTTTGTAAATACAGGTGTAAGATTTAAAATTTTCTTGACAGCAATGAGTTAGTAGCCTTATTTTTATCGGAAGAAGTTTGGAGTTACTTTTGAAATTAAAGCTACTTTTCTGAAGGCGCACAAAATCAGAAATAATAATTAATTATTTTTGAATTTTGGACTATTAGGATTTTATTCGGGCAGACAGGATTTCCTTCGGGAAGGTAAAATTCAAGATCGACCTGCCCAAATGTCCTGTGTGACAAAAGCACTTTTTGCGGACTCAGGTCAGGCCAATTTCAAGGAGCACTGTTTCTGGGTATAGGGGCTCCCATGGTACCATGAGGATTGTCTTAATCAGGTTATCCATCATCTGCTTCAGCTGGGTTGAGTCTTTTTTCCTCAGGGTAGCTGATTCCCATCTGTGTGTAATGATGGGGATGCATGTATTCAGGAGTTTCCACCTCACTTCCATTTCGATATTTTCTAGGTCCGCGCTCCCCGCTATAGCCATTGCTGTGTTGAATGCTGCTTCCACTTTCTTTTTTGTTTCCTTGATGTATTCATCCATGTTGTTTTTATTAGTGATGATGGAGCCCAGATATTTGCATTTTTTACAGTATCCCAGTTTCATGTCTCCAAAGTGGAAATCGGCTTCTGCCATTTTCCGACCAAATTTCATAACTTTGCTTTTTTCCGTGCCAAACTTCATGCTATATTTGGTGCCTACTTCTTCTGCGATGTTCAGAATTTCTTGGTTTCTTCCTTTTTATCTGATACGAGTGCCACATCATCCATTCATAGCAGGCATCCCAGTTTCTGTTCCGTTCACATATTTATTCCGAGATTTCTTCTTGTTATTTCTTTCGCAATCTGATCCATAAGGGCTGCGTACATGATGACTAACAGGAAATCACCTTGTCTTATGTTGTCCTTCATTTTGATCTCCCGTGTGTTTCCATGTTTGGTCTCTACTATTGCCCTTAGGTTCTCATTCAGTTCTCTCATCTTGTTCCACATTCTGCTTCTTATTCCACTTTTTTCCAAGACATTCATGATTCCTTCTGCCCATGCTTTGTCATATGCCTTTGTGACATCCAGAAAGACTACATACACATTCTTTCCTTTCCTGATTGCTTCTCTTAGATCATGTGTATGGTCAACTGTGTTGGAGCTTTTCTTTCCTCTTGCATGTCACTGGTGTCCAGTTGGCATTTTGCCCTTTCATTTATAATCCTTTCCAGACTGCTGTGTTAAAGTTTCCATTTATTCTTACTTTGAATGAAGGCAGATGTGTCATTGCTTTTTCTCTAATAACACAAGCATTTGACAATTCAGTTGTTTCACAGCATTTATACTCCCCTTAATTATCCTATTTATGCAGACAATGTTTTTACAAGGTTTTTATAAATCGTGTGTAATATGCATCTGTGGAGTGCCAACAAAAGAGATTTGACTCATTCCCACCTTCTTTTAATTACCAAATTTTCTGATATCCTTATACTTTTCACAGAGCAGTATTAGTCCCCTTATATCAAATTAATATTAAAGTCATTAGCTTTATGAGTCAAAAAATGTGATTTTCACAGTGAAATTCTCATCTCATTCTACAAACTATGTAACAAATTGACTGGCGGTAAATATAATTTAACAGCTGAATAAAAACCTGTAAGTGCTCCTAGAAATGCGCTGGAATGTTCCTTCGAAGCAGACAAGTTACTCAATTACAAGTAAATTGACAGTTAATTTGAATGTGATGGAGAGGGAATGTTGTGATGTCATTGATGACAATGTCATTGATGACTGCAAACAGCTTGATGTAGGTACTCATTAATTCTTTGACATCTACAAAGCAAGATGTACTCAAACTTAACATGATAAACAAGCTTCCTCACACACATTAATAACATTTATTCGTGAAATGCGACAAGGTAACAATTGTTCTATAAATGAAAGTACATGTTCAACAGCTTCAGAATATTGATGGAGCTTCCTCATCTTGATTAAATGCATCCAGACCAGACGGGTCCAGGCTCTATTTTCAAGCAAAGCTGTTACGAGGAACATGGAGACTGTCAGGCTGGCATCCATCTTATTGCTTCTGCTTTCAGTTTTGTCGTTTTCTGTACTTCAAGGTAAGTGTATTTTGGCTCTTTACCCTGAAAGTATACAGAACAGCTTATTGTCAGAGAACGATGAATGATTAACAAAAAGGCACCTTGTGATGTCATATCAACTTGATGAGCGATATCCAGTTGTGGATGTTACATGCCTGTACTTGCCATGTTATCAGCAGAAGTCCATGAATGAATCATCATTCGCCACAGCTAGTGAAAAATTAAATGCTCATTTCTATACGTTAAAGACTTGGACATCACTGTCTTTCAACAAAAGGCCTCATGACAGGATACACCCCCCGCAGTCTTTTGTTATTCGCGGTAGCGGATCCAGGGGGGGGGGGAGGGTTTAGGAGTTCAAACCACCCTTTGGCCAGTACATTTCAATTTAAAAAAGGAAAAACTCCAGATATTTTTAGTACATTTTAATTCTGAAATCCCCTACTCTCCTGCTTCCCCCCATTTTCCCCCACTTACCCTCACAGGCCCCACTGGGTGCATACTTGCAGGCAATCATGGACCATATCATAATAGAAAGTTAATCTTTTTACTTCTTTTTATCGGAAGGTAATTTTCAGGGGTTAGATTCCTGAAAAAAAAAAACAATGCAGTCCATAATTTATTCATTTGATTATAAAATTCAAAATACTGTCCTTTTATTGCATATAGAAGTGCACAAATTTTTTTAGTATTTTTCAATAATTGTCAAAATAGAATTAACGTCATGTGGATTACACATCAAAGGCACAACAAGAATAAAAGATACAATAACGTGGCAAAAACAGAAAATATACAAGCCATTGTTTTCCATTACTACCCAATACACAAATGTGATACTTGCTATTCAGATATTCCACCAACCCCCCCATATCATATGTAAGCACTGGCCAAGGGTAAAAACCAATTTTAATCACGGGTACTTCCCTGGTTGACAGGTTGCCTCTAAATAGCCCTCACCGGTGCTGATGGGGCGTAATACATAAACTCACTCACTCACTCCCTGGTTGACAGTGTAAATGGTTTTTACATTGAGCTTATACTCAACTCCTTTGGTTGTTATGCTTGGTTCTTTAAGAATTTCTTTTTTTAAATCTATTTAGTATCAATCACTCCAATAAACTATACAAAAGGCAAAATAGAAGAAGGCAAAGGGTTCCAGCTCTAAAAACTTAAAAACATTAGGAGTTAATGCAACACCATGAAAGCAAAGACATACATGTGGAACCTGTTTGATTGATAAAAATACTGTGTAAAGCTCCTTGCCATTCAGTTTCTACACTTCATATCTCGCAAACTTAACATCATTGAAATGTTACCGTTTTCTTTTCCAGTAATTTCAATCAACAACGACTGCCAGATTCTCTGTCGTAGTAATATCAAGTGCAACACCACTCACATTGGAAACACGTGTTATGCCTTCTTCAAAGGTGAAAGTAAATCATGGAAGCAAACAGAGAAGTGGTGCAAGGAACACAAGATGGAGATGGTGAATCTGCCAAAGGAATCGGGTGCATCCATACTTTCTAAATTGTCTGAGTTTGTAGAGCGGCATTATGCCTGGTTGGGAGGAAGAGCACTTAATCTGGGTAGATGGACTTACTTGAATGGCAAAACCGTGAATACTACGGAATATCCATTGTTCAAATGTAAGTGGGTCATTCTCAAATTTCGGGACAATTTGCGTCACGCTGGTTCCCTGACATTAATTTGAATGAGATTAATATCAGAAGCGTCAGTTTACATCTGTTATTCATATTTCTATATAGAACCACTGCATTTGGAACAAAAAGTCATTCATTAGACCTTGTTTTGGTGCATTATGTCCAGCAATCCGTGCAAAATCAATGGTTTTTCCCTGTCACTGGACCTGACATGACAAAATCAAGTGTCCATTCTCCTCCTAATAAACCAAAGTTTCTTTGCACGATTCATGAGAATATAGACTTGAATTTATATCTAGTTCATATTCAATTTTTTTTGTACAATTTCATTATTTAAATTGATGAAATAGACATGTCACTAATTTATGTAAATTTTATTGCCCACTGCGTTACTTGCCATAGCATGGTTCGTTATTGTTTTTTATGAGCCATTTTCACTGAATGTCATCAGACGCATGTGCGCCATAGTACCACTGCTTTGCAGACTTCATATAAGACATATTCAATAAATTAAGACATAATATTCATAGAAAATGTTTTTGGTCTCACCAAAATGTCCACTCTGTTTCCTTCGTTTCAAAGCTTTCCAATGATAGTTTTAAAGAGTGATTTCATGTATATATTACTGAGGGTGACAACTTTTACTAGCCTGCAATAATTTTATCTAATCTCCAAAATAAAAAGCAGTATTGAGCGAAATGCAAAAAATCGTTCCACTCCATTACCGTCCACTCCGTTACCCGATCATGAGCTAGAAATCAACATTTAGACCAAACAATCTACTGATCTGAAGTACTTCTGAAAATAATAGTTACATCAATCTTTTATTGTTTTTCGATTTGTTGCTGTTCCTACAGGTGGTTTATTACATCAAAATTCCACTCCGTTACCACATTGTCCCCTCCGTTAAAGGACATTTTTCCTATGCCCGTTGTCCCGCAATTTGAGAAAGGCCCAAGTGCTGAATATGACGGAATATGTAATTCCTTTCTGGTCAAATTCTTGCCCTCGTTTTCTGTCAGTACTTCCTCAATTTCTAAATTTTAGATAAAACTTCTCACCACAAATGTGGGGTTGTTGCACAGAAATTTACAGGAGGTGTTCATTATCATGAACTTGATGTTGAACCATGCCTCCAGGAATTCCTGTTCATCTGTCGCTCAGGTATGAACCATTTCAGTAAGTTTCCTGGGTGGTGGGAATGGATTAGTATGAAACCCCTCAGCCGTAGACCAGATTTTTTTATGATTAGAACAATTGTAACATATTGCTCAGCAAAAGGGTTGTGGTTTAGGATTAATAATGCAGGATCAAGGTTACAAAGTTATAGAAACAATGTAGTTAATTACAGATGTGAATAATACTTATCAAATATAATTTTATCCTAATTATGGAGGAGAGATTCAGTGGTAACTTTGACCAGCACTGCCTAATATGCAAAATTTCATTAATATGCAATTACTTTCTCATGTACAAAATTATGTTCTTCATCAACAACACAATGTTTTGACCTCACAGTCATGAATATCAAGTATACTTACAGAGTTTGACTGAAATACGCCTTGTGAGGTCATATCCCTATTAATGCCATGTTTTTATCTATGATTCTTAAGCAATTTGTGAGGTCACATCCTATGCTAAAGATCACCAACTGAGTATCAATGAGGAAAAGGTTAGGCCCACTCAATGACAAATTGACAGTTTATTCCAATGCATTGGATTAAAAGATTACCAAATTGATGCAGCTTTCACAAGGACTATAATGCCAGGTATTTGAAATTATCACATAATCCTCAAAGAAATCACTATGTTTACACATTTCAGTAAATGACATAAATCCTGGTCTATATCTGCCCATTTCAAAAAGGAAGAACTGGTTCGCTGCAAAGCAGAAATGTCAGGATACAGGAGGAGACCTGCTCTATGCCGAGGACGGGGAGTCCCTGCCTGAATTGGTAGGCAACCTGAAAGAAATAGTGGGAAATGTCACAGCAGAATTCTTCATTGGTCTTAGACATTGGGCATGGAAATGGCAAGGTCAGCATCAAAATTAGCAGCCTCACTGCAGTGCTTTCATGTAGGGAACAGAATTTTGTTATTTTGATTCCCGTAGACAAGGATGATTTCATAAAAACCAAACTTGCTTTATTCGCAGATGGAAGTGAAGTTACAAGTTCATATTGGCAGTTGCGAGACCAGAATTCCTATAAAAACATATGCCTGGTGCTCAAAGAAGGGAAGCTGGGTGGAGGCAACTGTGATTGGAAAGAACCTGTTGTCTGCCAGAAAGGTTTGTTTTAACCGTTTTGAAGTGCTTTGTTGTTTTTGTCTTTTCATCTTTGTTACCAGGTTACCCCACTGAGGTTTAGTCACGATTGACCATATCGCCAGACACCTTTTTGAGCTGTGTCAAAGTTTTTGCAATCCTTTTGTATATTTGACAACTGTTTTAAAACTAACATCTGTTTTTTACCACAGCCCACAGCCCACAGGCAGTTTGGCAGGCAGTTACATCTTATTGCTCCAACAGATTTAATCAAGAGAACGTGTGAATAACAACTAGTGTTGACTGATAGCCAGGGCTGTATCTCTAGAGGGTCTGGGAGGCCCTGGGCAGTGGGCACAATGAGGCAAACAGGCGCCCATCTTTCATCCTGGCTGTAAAGTTAAAATTGACCGAAAAATTTGAAAGCGTTGATTTCAGGAAATAATCATTATAAATCATGTAAACAGGACAGAAATTTTTATCTGAGATCTCCAGCAGTGAAACTTCGTGATAGTCATTGACTAAACTGCTATAATAAAGCTATTAGCCTGCTGCTGATAATGTCGATTAATCAGAAAAAGAAAAGGGCACATTTGTCAGAGACCATGTATATGCAAAATCCAGTTTGGACCATAGGCCTAAGCCTGCGTGATAGAAATCAGTCTGGCACAAGATTTAAAAGTTTAAAACATGCACTGCAGTGGTAAATCCTGGCCATGATGACGCATTGTCTCTGTTTGACCATGTTGGAAAAAATATTTTTTAAGGAATATTCAATAAATTGGAATACGTTAAATAAATCTACTGTAGATTAATGCAGTCATAAATTTGTTTCATATATTTACCAAAACAACATAACATTAAGATATGCTGAGAAACTTCACCAAAATAGATACAAATATGCTCATATGGAGTAGGCCTACATTCATAATGATCCTGACTTCTACCCTCCCTAGGGTACAACTTTTTTTTTATGCACAAGCAGTCGACATGGATCTCAGAGACCCCTCTTTATTTATGCTCAGAAGTCAGAAGCCCCATAAATTGAGACACACCATGTAGGCCTACAAGGAAATTTATTTATATTCTTTTGATTTATGTCAACACTGTCTCATTATTTATGATCATTATGAAACCCTCATGTATAAGACAATTGTACTTCACTTTAAATGGTGAGTTTGAGTATTGATAGCTCTTTAGTTTCATTGAATGAAAATAAATATTATGTACTAATGTATCACACACTTCATATCTCTCTGTGATTTAAAATATGAACAAGTAAAATGGAAGAAATAAGCAGGGGAGGAGGCCTCAGAGGCCGCAGTTGATGTCAGTTGTTTTTATCATTAAAAAACAGATTGTGCTGGCCCCACAGGAAAGTGATGATTTCAATGGCTCAATGGCATGTTTTTCAACCAGGGAATGATTAGTTAATTAATATATTATGTCTACAAAACTTGACAGTCACTTGGTGTTTGAAGGACAGAGCACCAATATTATGTGGGGCCTCGAAGGCCCATGTAGACCATTGACGTAGATTATTAAGCGCGGAGTGCCCTTTCCCTTGATTTGTGATCCTCTTTTTCAAAACGTTGTGAGGCCCCCTTGCCATGTGAGACCCTGGGCACAGTGTCCCACTGTGCCCTATGGATAATGCGGCCCTGCTGATAGCAATGATAAGAACTTCCTGGTATGAAATATCTGATAAAAAATCATGATGTGAGCCAGGGAGGACCCACGTTCTTTTTTTCATTATGGACAAACAATGTTGGCTCTATGGATCCTTCATCAAGTACCAAGACTGCTCCATTACCTCTTATTGCTGTGTACTTTGCTCCACTCGTCCAATAAAATCAAGTAGTATAGTATGTACAGGATATTGAAAAGCTCTAGCAATTGTTTCTCCAATCTCTTTACTACCAATTCTCAAAACTGTCAAATGACACTCTGCATTGAGGCCTTTACTGATAGGCTAATAACTGGGGGGACGGGCACCCTCAGGCTCCCCTTTTTGGACTGTTCAGGCCCCCTTGACTCCCCCCCACTCCTGAATTTCTAGCTATGCCGCTGTTGTAGGGCACCACAAATCCACCAAATTCTGGAAATTTAAGAAAGTTGAGAATTTTTCGTTATTGGAAACTTCGCCAGACTTGAACCTTAATTATACTAAAAGGACAATTTGGACCATGTTGCACATTAGATGGAGGTTCAGCCAACTGATTTGGATCATACACAAGAGACTTTCACTGAAGAATGACCGTTACTGTCAAAAAGAAGCAAGAAACAAATTAATGGAATTCATGTCAAGTCAAGTGAAGGCAGTGGTCAATGCATATGGCATTATGGCACTCAACATGATATTGTAATGTTTTTGGTTGTATACACATCACGATTAAAATGGAATTTTTTGCACATTTTGCAATTTTGTGTCTATGTTGTTGAGCCATGATGAAATTTTTATTATTTTTTACTAAAAATTATAAATAACAATTTTTTCCAGGTCACCTCAAGACAATTTTCAAATAAATCACAGACACTGCAAATGTTTTTAAAATATCATTTATACATAAACCTAAAGTCAGAGGAACAAGGCTTTGCGATTCCTCGGATTCAATCACCAATTTTAGAACTTTGAAGTTCTGACACCTTGAAAATACAAATTACTCTAGCATTTTGATCAAAAGTGTATATCTAGTTTCTTTTTGAACCTTTCAACTAAATCCTATACAAATAAACATTATAATTGTGTGGGCCTGTCAGCGAAGATAAACTATAAAAAATACACAAAGATATTTTGTAGAATTGGTGATTTAAAGATTAAGTGATGAAATTAATGACCTAAGGGCCTCCTGTTCTTTGGAGGCACCAGAACTTTAGGCATTGGAATGTTATTAAATTAGAAATAATAAAGTCAAGATGGTGTGGGGTCCAGTTAAATTAGGGCTATAATTTTTTTATTGAATTACAGGTGATACTAGTGAAGGGGGGGGCTCGGAAATAAATTTATCGAGTCAGTGGGACTCTCAGGGGTAAATTAATTAGGTCACTGACATTACACAATATTACAGTAGTTTTCATCTCATACTTCTGTACTTCCGTATTTCCTGTTCATTGGCAACAAGTCATTTATTCAACGTATCTCCAAACCAGCATATTTTCATATTCTTAAACTATTCCATTTTAATTCAACAGAGGTACAGGGAATTGAAGTCACACCAGAAACATTCCCCCAAGCCAGCTCACCAAAGCAGCAGCTGACATCTTCTGAAGTCTCCACTTCATCGAACGAAAAAAAGTTGCTCACTACTGCCACTACGTCATTAAAGGATGAAGAACTGGACAATCAAGGTTGGTTATTCATTTGTCTGTGATAGATGAGGTCACTTAGGTGGTTCCTTCTGAATGAAATACTGAGGCATAGGTCAGAGGGGGAAATGGGGTTTAAACCGCCCCCCCCCCCTCCAAGTAGGCCTATATGAAGCATTGGAAATTTCAGTAGTACATTGTAAGCTTTGATGCAAATAATATGAAATTCCAAGCTAGTACAATGGAAATATGTTTTCTCTTGTGAAAGATCCGTTTGGTGTATATACATATTAGATGAATGATTGGTGCTCTACGTCTTATATTTATACATTTGGTAAACTAATTAGAACAGAGGAGCACACTAATGTGGTTAATCCTCATAGCCTATCTTCTAAAGGTGTTTCTTATAAAAAAAGTTGAGTCATGCTGTACAATAATTGAGCGTAAAAAAAACAAAATTGTCAATTGTTACGAGTTCATTATCTGATTAGAATTTCCTTGAAACTTGTGATCTGATATACGCGTGATAGACAGTAAAGTTACGAAAATTCTAACCAATAATAGTGAAAATTGGTTTATATTTGAGATAGATACAATAAAAAATGCCACAGTATCTCTTTTTTTTATCATTAACAACTATTGTGAAAAATCACTTTAAAATGTCCGCTTTTTGTGTGCATAGCATGTCAAATATAATGCACCCATGCCATTGTTTCCTAAGTGGGAGAATCTATACTGACATAGTCTACGAACATTTAACTTGAAATAGCTGGTTTGTTTATCTATTTGCTTGACGTAACACACCAAATGCAAAATGTTATGATTGTTAAACAATTGCAAAATCGAACATTGTGGATGAATTGTTATAACACTGTGTTACCCACTAAAGACGAATATTTCTTCACCTGTTACTTCTATACAATTTGTCAGACAGATGAACTATACAGTTTTCTGAAGGCGGGTACCTTCCTTCTTGGGTTTGTGAGGTCGTGAGGGTTGACAACAGTTTCACTTTCCGCAAAAAGGCTTAGTCTCCGTCCCCCCCTATACTTCTGATAGAAGCACAACAATCGGAAATTTCAAAACACCTGCCATTTGTAGCTACTCATTGGTAAAATAAATCGTTACAAAGCTGATATCTCTATTAGCGGGGCAGTAGACCTCTTCAAAATTCAACTTTTTAAAATTTTTATACCTGTCTGTATCTTTTCCCATGCTTCTGGACCTGAGAAAGCCAAATATGCAAAAATTTTTGTTCTAGGGTCATGGGAAGCATTGCCGCATGAGCCCTGAAGTTAGGGGGTTGTTTAAACGCTAATCAGACCAAAATATTGCTATAAAATCAACCTGTATCTTGCTCTAGTTTTTGACTGGAGCAAGATAGAGAGTCCATTAAGCCACCAAAATGAAGGTAATTGAAAGCTCTTAATACTGCAAAAATACTCTATTGAAAAACTTCAAAGAGTCAGTATTCACAAGGGAAAATGTTGACATTTTATGATGTAATTGTCTCGATTTTCTCATTCTGAGATCATATTTCAGCTTCTGTCTGTCCCATTGAACAGCTCTCGTGTACAAAATAATGTGACAAGAGGCTTTCCTCACTGATCAGGAGTACAAGGCATTTTAACCTAAGCCAGCTATCCCCACATCTCAGAGAATGATGACAACATCATTATTTGCAAGATTGTGGAGAATTTAAACTTGCCTGTGCGTCTAACGAGAAAGGTTGTCAGAGTGTTCCTGTGTTATGGCTTCACACATTAGCAGTAATCAGTGTCCTGAGTGGAGATCAGCGTATGATGCTGCATATCCCATGCTTCAAGCATATTGAAAGGATTTGACAATTCTGATATGGCTTCAACAAAAGAACTACGCGGTCGTTCGGTGCCTATCCAAGAAAATCAAGATGCTGACAAAAGTCGCAATCAGACACACCGTCCATCAACCAGATCAAGCACAGACACCTTTCTGATTGGATATCCATCTTCCACAATCAGTGGATCACAATTACCAACTCTCAGACAAGCTTTTCAATATTTTTTGTATCTTCAAACCGTTCCTGACAATGCTGGGAAGCCAACAGTCCACGATATTGCAGGTGAAACTGTAGATGCTATTTTACCATTTTGGCATATGGCCCGTATAAAAACAATCCAAAGATTTTATGCAGTGCAGAAGTTCATGAAAATTCTCGACAAACAAAGAAATCTATCGAAGAGCAAGGGACGATTAAGTGATGCAGGAGGCAAAAGATCAGCGTTTGTCTTAGAGTTAGACCAGCTCTTTGATATTGGGGCAAAAGATGCAATTGAAAAAATTCGACACAATCGTTTACTCAGCAAAGACAAAAGGGAAGAAGATATTAAATTTTACATAGATCAACAGAATGAAAGAAGGGGTCACATGTCAGGTCATGATAAAATCTTTGAGAAAAAAGTGACTCAACAGACACTAAGAAGAGAAAGAATACAAGGCATATTACATTCAGGTCAGATATAAATGTCTAGACTGCATGCATTTAGAGAAAACAGTAATTAGAATATGATCTTCATTTTTTTCTTTGAATTATTGGAAAGTATATATTTATTTTAACAGTTGGAGATGAAGATGAAGTAGTAAATATGGCCGATGAATTCTCTGATCCTCTTCCGGAAGAAGATGAAGATGTTGATGATGATTATCGACCTGGTACCTCCAATGCATCACATCATAGAAATACAGTGAATTTGACCTTTCCAAGAAAAGTGATGGAATGCGAGGAGATCTGTGTCACAGCTGATCGTCTAGGTCTCTCAGACAATGCGGTGACTGCAATTGTATCTGCAGTCTTAAAGGCTGCGGGCGCAGACCTTAAGGATTTTGTTATATCATACTCTACAACGCATCGCAAAAGAATGATATCAAGGTGTTCCATCAGTGAAAAGCACATGTCTGCTTCCTGCAGAACCCTCCAGAACATGCTGCATTGCATTGGGACGGCAAAATGATGAAGGACATTCTGGGAAATCAACCAGGCAGTTCCTCGGAGACTCTGGCTGTGTTGGTGTCTGGTCCCCCTTCCTATACCGAGGGAAAATTGCTGGGAATTCCAGAAATTGAAAACTCAACTGGCACCGTTCAAGCTGATACATCTTTTGATCTTCTTCGAGCTTGGGATCTGACTGATAATGTCAAAGCACTTGTGTTTGACACAACAGCCAGTAACAGCGGAATACATAAAGGTGCTGCCAAACTACTAGAGGACAAGCTGCAAAGAAAGGTGCTTTATCTAGCCTGTAGGCACCATGTCCTGGAGCTTATTGTTGGTGGGGTTTGGGAAATATTATTTGGGAAAGTGAAGAGTCCTGAAAACCCATGGTTTAAGAAGTTACGAGATGTGTGGCTAGATCTTGACAAAGAAAGCTACAAATCTCTCCAAATCACAAACAAGTGGTTATGTGACCTTAAGCTTCAAACTACGGAAATTCTGAACAATATTCTGACTTCAGATAATATTCCAAGGGCAGATTACAGAGAGGTTGCCGAATTGAGCATCATTGTTCTTGATGAAATGCCACCAAGAGGAATTCACTGGAGGCAGCCAGGAGCTATCCATCAGGCCCGGTGGATGTCTAGGAATATTTATTCAATGAAAATGTTTCTGTTTTCTGAGGACCTGAATTATGACCGGGATACGCAAATGAAGTTGGAACGCCTCAATACTTTCTTGACTCTTTTCTACACTCCGCGATGGATGACAGCCCAGTCAGCACCAGATGCTCCCATGAATGACCTCAGTCTTTTCAAAGATATGATGAGATACAGAGAAATAGATCAAGTAGTTGCTGATGCTGTTTTGTCAAAGATGGCAAACCATAAATGGTATCTCACTCAGGAAGCTGTGGTGTTTGCACTTTTCAGCAGCATTGTACCGAATGAATCAAAGCATGAAATCGCAATGAGCCTTTCTTCTAACGAGAAGCCAATGTCTTTCCGAAAGGGCAAGCCTGTGTTTCCTACGATCAGAAATGAAACCACATTGGCAGATCTTGTAGGACCAGAGTCTTACTTGCTATTTGAAATTTTGGATATTGGCACTGACTGGCTGAAGGAACCAGTACCAACATGGCCCGAATTTGATGATTTCCAGTCAGCCAGCAGCTACGTGAAATCCCTTAAGGTTGTGAACGATATCGCTGAAAGAGGGGTAAAGATGATGTCCGACTATGCCACCAAAATTACAACTGATCGCAACCAACGTCAATATTTACTACAAGCAGTGGAATATCATAGGCACAGGTTCAGTAGCTTTAAGAAGGACTGTTTAAACCAATAGAAGGGGACTATATTGCGTCTGAATACAATCTAATTGACTGAATAAATGTATATATGTGTAATGTGATTGATTTATCTTGCCGAAATTAGAGGTGTATCAGGACTTGTGTTACAGACCTTGAGTGTAATAAAGAAACATGACATGAAGATATTTCAGGCATTGTGTTCATTATGAGATCAGGGAATGTGATAAAGATCTGTGTTGACCAATGTTGATTTTGAACAGATCGTGTGCGCTTCTATTCGCTAACTCTTCCAAAATATGCAGTATTTGTTAAATAATTTAATGTCATTGGAGCAATATTTGTGGTAGCTCAATAAGCATGGATGGAACTCAATTGTCATAAACATGGCTTTAATTTGGTACCAAATATATGGTCTTATCTTAATTTGGTGGATAGTTATGACCTGAAAAGTGGCCGAAAATGCGATTTTTTTAAAGATATTTTACCTTAATAATTTAATGTCATTGGAGCAATATTTGTGGTAGCTCAATAAGCATGGATGGAACCGAATCGTCATAAACATAGCTTTAATTTGGTACCAAAAATATGGTCTTATCTTAATTTGGTGGATAGTTATGACCTGAAAAGTGGCCGAAAATGCGATTTTTTTCAGATATTTTACCTTAATAATTTAATGTCATTGGAGCAATATTTGTGGTAGCTCAATAAGCATGGATGGAACCGAATCGTCATAAACATAGCTTTAATTTGGTACCAAATATATGGTCTTATCTTAATTTGGTGGATAGTTATGACCTGAAAAGTGGCCGAAAATGCGATTTTTTTCAGATATTTTACCTCATAAAATTCCAAAAACTTGAAGGCCAATGCGGCAATGCTTCCCATCACTTTAGGACCAAATGGTTTTCATTTTTGGGTTTCCCATGTCCAACAGCATGGGAAAAGTTACAGACAGGTATCAAAATGAAAAAAAGTTGAATTCTGGAGAGGTCTAGCGGGGCAGGTATGTAAAAAAATAGTGCATTTATACATAGAAGCATGAAACTTAGCACACACTTAAAAAACATCTCTACAAATATAATTGGATAGGGCGCCACCTCAGATTTAGCATAGATGGCTACTGGTAGGCATTTTCCAAAATGGCCGCCAATTCTTCCATTTTGCTGCTTTCTGTGTAGTTCCTATGAATAGAATGCATGCAAATAGTGTTTGTTATTCCTTCTCTAGGTATTCAGAACATAACTACAACATTTTTAGTAGCCTCAACTATTTTCAGGCTTTCTAGAATCCATTTTGGTAGAATTATCAACTCAAATACTGTATTTTCGCGGTTTTGCGTGGTTTCGCCAATTCTAAATGAATATAAAAATAAGTTGCATATTTGAATTCCTTACAAAAAGAGCTTTCAAATGAGTACCCGCATTAATGGGTTTCGTAAATTTGGAGTGGAAATGGAAAAAATGAAAATTTTAAGTTTTTTGAAGATTTCGGTTCTGAGGTTCATTTTGACAAAGAATTCACGGAAACTAGTAATGCTACCATTCATTTGAAAGCTCTTCTTACAAGGAATTCAAATACGTGGTCTATTTAAATATTAATTTATATTCCATAAAATTATGGAAAACCGCGAAAATGTTGCATTTTCTTCAACACTTATAACAAAATGGACCCTGACCACCCTAAAATTCCTTAGTTCAACCCAGGAATCAATTGATTGTGTTTTTTAGATCTTTAGATGAAATAATGACCACTGTTTTCATATAGTCAAACTGTAGACACTTCACAGAAAGCAGGAAAATGAGAAAATTAGCCACCATTTTGGAAAATGGCTGCCATGGCTCAACCAGGTCAAATCTGAAGTGGCTCCCTATCTAAATTTATTCTTTAAGATGTTTTTAAACAATGTGCCAAGTTTCATGCTTCTATATATAACTGAAATATTACTGCCCTATTCATGACAAATCTGCCCCGCTATATCGGTTGTGGTTTATGTCTGATTTAGCGTTTTCTTTGTTTTTGCCCCCCTCCCCCAAGGAGCATGTTTTAAAAATGTTGATATCTCTTATTATTCTTGCCGCAAAAAGTAATTTAGCATGCTAGGAATAGGGCGTATTTTCAGAAATTTCGAAGTATTTGTTGCCAATGGCACCCCATAATAATGCTGCCAAATTTGAAGTTCCTCAAACTGATCTTTACAATGCAGTGAAGGTCAAAATGTTGAAAAATGACTCTAAATAAAGTACTCTGCATGGAAAAATGTCACAAATATACCATTGAATTTGTTACCAATGAGATGCAATGACCTTCATTTTTGGACGAAAGTGACTGCAAAATTGTACACTCAATTGTGTAGAAGCTTTATAGCATGTGCTCAATCAATCATGATATAACTGCATGTTGTCCAACTCCTTATTGCAGAAGGTCAAGGCAGCTAGAAAAATTGTCAATACAAAAAATTTTGTCTTTTGATTCCAGTCGAGAATGCAACCTTCATATCGGTTATCGAGGCACAATCAGCAGCATATTTGACAGGTTAGTCTCTGGTTCTTAGCTCTTATATATCTATTACTAGCTATACAAATCTATCATGCTATTCCAAGGTTGATTGTAAGTATCACAGTTTTTCTTAAAATTATATCACAAACATTTGTGATAATTTTGATTCCATGTGCAGGCCTCTTCATGCAGGTGCAACAGCTTTATATCAGTTACATAAGCAAGCCTTTCTTTTCCATGATGAAATATTCATAATGTGGATTTTAGTCATTAAACATTCTATAAAGTGCCACCTGTAAGTTAGTGAAACGGCTGATATTTTGCCATTGCTGCAATGCTAAACATCCTTGGCCAAATGCTTGTAGAAGCATTACTTCTCATCCGATGCAAGGAAAACATATTGGGTCATAAAGGGTACTATTTGAGGAAAGTGGGATAAAAATGGCTGCCAATCTTGGTTGCCAACCATCTTCGCTGTATTCGGAGTTGGGTATGGGTCAAAGTCTTTGATAAGTAAGTGAACCACTTTTCCCATTGAAATAACATTATTAGGCTTGTTTACTTAAAGTACAGTACTTACAGGCGACACTGCAGTTGAAAGAAGTGCATAATAGATAAGCAGGAAAGCTTTGTGCCAGCAGGACAACTGCATTTGTTTTACATTGCGGCAGCAGTTACATTAATCATGCTTATTATGTAGCCAATAATTATTATGATTCCCACCAGATCTCTCAATGCACTTTTTTGTCTTCTTAAAGTTATGGTATCCTTTGGAGGTTCCCTGCTCCTGCTGGCTGTTGCCTTCCCATTGATTATCTGCTGGATGAAAAGGTCAGTTATTTTTTAACACAGTGAAAGGCGAATGATTTGGTGCCATTCTGTGGCGGACTGGCCTGTTGGCAGCTTCTATGGGCCTTTCCACTCAGGGGGGCCCATGCAAGATGTCAAAGAATACAACTTTCAAGAAAAAGCCAGGAAGCAATATTTTGCCGTCCTATTTATGATAGTGTAATGCAACCATATTAACTGAATAGGAAATGACCTTCTTACGTGGAGGGGGGCACCCTGATAGCCAGAGAGGAAGCACCTCTCTGCTAATAACAATTTGCCTGTATATAATATATGTTATGTTAATTTAGCTTTTCTCAGTTGAAATAACGCTTTTCTTAGAGATGTTAGGGCCAATAGAATTATTTGAAGCAAGGCCCAGAATGGCGCCAGTCCGCCCCTGGTGCAAGTGGTCAACCAGACACATATGAAGAAGTGAACTTTTGAGAAGTGAACCTGTAATACGGAATAATTACATTATTTGGATAAATCACCATTTTTGCATTTTCTGCAGCCAATTATTTAAGAATTTACTACTGACAAGACGTAATGAAATCTAAGTGTTTTTCCTGCTCATCAGTCGATGTAGAATTGTAGCATTACAACCCAAACTACAATATATTCAAGCAGTGTTATATGCACAACGCCTGTTATTATCAAAATGCAACTGTTTCTAGAGCTGTAATAAGATATTTCTGTAATTTTTCAAAATATATTAGAGAAAAGAAAGACCCGACCATTGAGGAGACAGAAGAGCATATTTACTCTGAAGTCACCTGGGAGAGAATCGCCAGCCAAATCAGAAGAAGCCAACATGACAGGAGTAGCAACATCCCAAATGTAGATCAAGCCATTCCGCTACGACCATTGCAAAGATCTAACTCCGGCATGAGAACACCATTTTCGAGGACGTCTGTAGATGACATTGTTATCATGGACAATGGTATTTATGGCAGTTCAGAGGAAGTTGCTGCTGAAGATGGAGAAAACAGCCGCATCCCACAAAATCACGAGATGTCGATGTTGTCTTCTGGTAAGATGGGCCATGTCGGTAGCGGTCTCCCTGAGATAACGGAAGAAGATCCTGATGGAGACAGCGATGCAAAAGAAGCGAGCAATGTCACTGCTCAGGCCATGGATCCAAAAGATAATGGCAATACTGACTCAAAGTCTTCAGACAAACGTCAAGACTACCCTGAAGCAAGAAGTCTGGAAATCGAGGCCTGTGCTAAGAGCACTATGGAGATAAATGGAGAAGAACGTAACAGTAAGAAGAAAAAACACAGCACATGGTGAGAAATGCTCTAAAATGTAGAAAACAGATTACAGTGTGTTCTTCAAACAAGGACTACCCACAGGCCAGAACCTGAATGGGGAATAGTCTTAAATAAAGAATTGTCTTACATGTCTATACTCATACTAATGAAATGTAAGATTCTAGTCTTGTGACAAGTAAGACTCCAGAGACAAATAAGACTCTAGAGACTCTTCTGGGCTCCGCCCCGGCCTGTGGACTACCACTCCGAGAAAGATTGTGGCTGATACAATCAAAATCCATGTTAAACCTTTCAGGGTTTTATGGTTACACTGGCATAACCTGTATTTGTTCATAAATGTGTGTTGCTGTTCAAACATTTATGCCCTTGGTAAAATATTGAAATTCAAGGTTTCTTGAATATTTATATATCATTTATATTTACAAGTACTTGACAACATTTATTTGTGTGTTTTATAGAATCGATGTGGTGCCAAGACTGCACCAAAAAAAGTCATTTTTTAATATTAAGATTTGGATCTTCAATCAAAAATGCATACTAATCACAAACTATACCTGCTACAATATGCAAGGGGACACATATTGTTTGAATCAGATTTGTTGTAATTCAATTTCATTTTATTATTTTTATGGTAGATTGAAATTCAAATGTAGCAACCTTATGCAGCTGCTGCAATGTCAAGATTTGATGTTAGTGTGGTGTGCTACATCATGGCCAATTTGTTACATCCCAGTGAGCATCTTAATCACATAACGTCAAACAGACATCAGGATAAGGTACACGACGTCAGCTGATGTCCTCAGTGCTGGATTGTATGAATGCTTGACAGGGGTTATTCTAAAGTGGTTAACTCCTATAACTCCTATAACTATCATCGAACCGGGTTAAGTGCAAAGAATTTTGTCATGTTGTAACCTGAGTTCAGTTAATTTAAACTGGTTATCTAACTCATGTCCAGCATTGACACAATATCCATGAAAATTAATGACTTTACCACTTTAGGATAACGTGTATTAAACATGGGTTATGCTAAAGTGGTTAAGTTATTTTACTTATATTGTGTCAATGCTGATCTTGAGTTACATAGGTAACAAAATTTAATTGACTGACATCATGTTACAACATGACAGAATTTGTTTTTGCCAGCAACCTATTTAGAAGATAAGTTACAGGAGTTAACCACTTTAGGATAACCTGTGTTAAGCGTTCATAGTATTCACTTCAGAATTATCTGGGTGAATAGTTGACAGCTTTGTGAATCAACATGACTAATTCTCAACATTGTGTTTACATTGTTACAACATAATTTCTACCAACATTTCTATGTTACAAAGGATGAATGCACAACCAATCATCATGGTTTTTATGTTGTGTTCCCCTTGGGTAAAACTTATTTATATACATATATTTTTTTGTACTGAACAGTACATGTATGTGTGTATCCCAGTATTTAAGTTATATATACATTCAGTTATATATTCATATTTGTAAAATATTCTTTATTGAAATGAAACAGATCAATCATATTGAAAAAAAATTTGTTCCCATCTGAATTCCTGATTGTCCTTTCTTATTGAGTGCTAGCTATACACATATAGCCAATTTACCTAACGATGCCATTATACTTTGACTGCTTGGACTGTAAATTTATATTTGGCGTTTTATTAAGTAGAGATATGTAGGCCTAAAGTTTCATCTGAATGATATACAGTAACTCAATTGTACATATATTTAAGTTTTAAGCGAGTGTGCATCATGTAAGCAAAATTTCAGAATAGATACTAATTTGTTATATATTTGTCAACAGTGTGGAATTATTGTCAATGTATATATTATATTCTGGTAATTCTGTCAGAGCATTAGCCAGTAAAATACCTTTTATGATAATGTAAAGGAGTCAACTCTTGAGATTGACTCTCAAATATGATAACTGCTTCATATTAAGGACACTCGGACAGTCATGTTGCTGACGTGACACATGGTTGTTACCTGGCCGGCATTCTGATGTCAATCTGGTGTTGTATTTTGGTCATTTTAGGTCGTGACTGAACTTCACTATTTATGACATTATTGTTTCCCCACACAAAGAAGTCAAAAACCAACGTCAGCATGACAATGTCCGTTGACTGATCTTCTACTGACGTAAGACTGAGGTCAGAAAGGGACGTTACAATGATGCCATGGAATTATGTCGCATAAACATTGTCTTCAGCCAGGTTTTTGACTGACCTTCTACAAACCTGGCTATCTGAATGTGACTCCAGTATGATGTTGCATTCACAGCAGATTTTGATGTCCACCCACATTGACATCACAATGCCCACTGGGAAGATCTGGGTGAAATAAATGACATTGTTCTTTTCTTATGCAAGCTAGCGAGAGGACAGAGCACAATGTCATGACATTGTAATTGATTTGATTTGATTTTCTCTTTATCTCCGATTTTAATGTTCACTTTGTATGTTGCTTTTATTACCATTTTGTCTTATTTTTAAACATGTTTTTGTTAAGTGGTGCCTTGAATGAATTAATCAATAAACAATTAAGTACTTCTGAAGTCTGTGTGGCAACTTTTTTTTAAAATTTGTTTTGTGAACTATTGCAGGACAATAATAGTTTCTTGTGCCCCCACTGTTGAAAATTGCATTTAAAATGATTGATTGCACTAAATATTGAAGGCCAAAAGGTTTTAATAATTGGCCCCCTTTTCCTCGTTTTTTGTTGTTGTTTTTTGTTCAATATTGAAGGGCAACATACCAAAATAATAATTGATATGTGACTTGCTCTCAGCAATGAGAAGGAAACACAGTTATAGGATGGATGATATTTGCTGCATTCCGTTCACAGCTTTTAACTCTCTCCTCAACATTTCAACATTTTTCGTCTTTAAGAATAATCACATTTCTACATTTCTCGTCTTTAAGAATAATTATTATGCTGCAGAGTAATTGGTTAATGCATGGAGGCATTACGTTGTAAAATCTTTGAAGTTGCTGGGAAGTTTCCCATCTGGGTTTTCGAAAGCTTTGAAAAAACCTCAAAATCAATATTTCAGGTTGTGTAATAAACTGGAAATAGATCTATTTGAAATGCATGGGCAATATTTGAAGGAGCTGGAAGAGTCCCAACAGGTGAACATTGCCATTACATTATTGCACCAGAAAAAAAAAACTAACTTTTAGGGGTTGTGACAAATCTTGGCTCATTTCTTGCTGACTATAACAATTTTGAAAGAATTACTGGAGGGTAAAGAGAAGAAAATTGCACCTGATTCAATCAGTTAAAGAAACTCCCTCTTGTGGTCTGAATTGTGCAAGATGCTCCTACAATTAGGTGGCTGATCAAGGAAAAGGAAGCCCCCCCCCCTGGACCCCCTGCTTGCTGCACTCCTCCAAAGACACCATTAGAGGGGTCTGTCTTCTTTGGTAGTGTCTTTTCACCATGTCCACACAGGACACCCTTCTCAGGTTCCTAGAAGAAAGGTTGTCAAGAATATATGATATAAATTAAGGATACTTTAAAATAGTGTTATGCGTATTATACTTATTAATCAGTCAATTTCGACTTTATATCTGCAGTATGATGTACTTTTTCACTAGTTTATCATTAAGACAGTCACGTTTATTAAATAAAAAAGAGGTTTTTACATTATATCTGTGGATTTCCTAATACGTACCTTCAAAGCTATGGATATATAGATATTCATCAGCTTTGACATGAACTCCTGGGAGGTTCTATAGGGATTTTTCACTTTAAGTGCCTCACTTGTTCAGTGAAGAAAACTGAAACAATTAATTATGTAGCAAAAAACCAGCATGAAACCAAGCTGACATTGATTAGAAACCATTTATGATTATAAATGCATAAACCCATCATCATTGAAAACAGTAAATCTGAAATACTTTGTGTATTTAAGTTATGTTTATTTCAGCTTTAAGTCATGTTTAAACTGTAGTGGTGCTATTTCACTTAATGTAAGGACACATGTATGAAAGTCACTGAAAACAAGCAATTATAGCTGTTAGCAGATGGGCAGTCCACTGGAATAATTAATTGTCTTCTTTTCAATTTGCAAAGTGGATTTGCCACATCATCAACAGTTTTCTGTTGGTCTCCTAATATTCTTTTTTGATGAAACATCTTAAGGGTCAGTTAATTATTTGGTTTGTTTATTGTCACGTATGCTAATATGATAAGCACTGAATCAACTGATTAACCATAACTGACACAAACGAAACTTTTTTTAAGTCTGTGATGTCACACGACCAAGTTCAAAGTTAATTTTGAAATTGCTTGGGCTGCTAATCTGCAAACAGCTCTATGGGGTTGCAAACATATTTTCACTAGCAGTGACTACCATTCAAAGAAGATAAATGATTTAAAAGTATGCCAAAACTCTCATTGACGTCAGTAGTAAAAAATACTGCAATGGTAAAAGGAGGCAAAATTGTTTTTAAAAGTGTTCCTTTTGACTCTCTAACTTATTTTGCGTGGAAGAAACTTAAATGGCCTACTTTTAGTGAAAGGTTTCTTTATCGCAAATCGATTTTATATCACATATTCATGCTCCCATGATATGTGTCAAAAAGGTCTTTGAATTCTGTTTGAAAAAGTAGGCCACAACTGTGGTGCACGACAACAAGAGTGTGCTATGAACACTAGTCAACATTCGTTTGTACATAGTGTTGCTAGTGCTTGGAACACTCTACCCGGTCATGTCAAGTCATCCTCCAGTATTGATGTTTCTAAAAGCAATATGATAAAACACATTGCAATTCGAAAAAATATTGGTAGCATATCATGTGTTGCGGTGGATAAAAATGGATACTGAGGTTTTCTTGAGGGTAAAATAAGCTAAGTCCTGCTCTCTGATTGGTCCATAGCAGTGATGTAGTTGAGGCTGGGTATCTGAGACCAAGACCGACAAAATGTCACTGGCACAGAGAAATCCGAGACTTTGGCAAGCCGAGGATTTGACATCTAAGACCAAGCCTGGGCCATCAAAAAATGGCCGCGAGGCCAGCCTTGAGACCTCCTACATTGGTCCATAGAAGTGTGCCTTCTCTGTATATTTGAGTGAAAGGTAAGGTACTGTTCAGAATTCATGAATGGGGAGGGTGGGAGTTTTGGCCGAGGAGGTACTAACTTTTCACACGTGTTTCAAGGGGGGAGTATTAATTATTGACAACACTTCCAAGGGGTGCAAGAAATTTTTAAAAAGAAAAAATGTTAAAAAGCAAGCATAAGCTCATTTTATTTGAACTTTTTTACACGCAAAAGTCCTCGAAATGTACGCATGGCCGTGTATATCAGTATATATATGTGTACTGCTTTGTATGCCAAGGGGGGGAGGTACTAAAAATATGCGTGAAACCTAAGGGCGGGGCACTAAAAATCCGCATGAAACTCAAGGGGGGGGTATCAATTCTTCACGGGAAGTTCCAGCAAAACTCCCACCCCCCCAGTCATAAATTCTGAATGGTCCCTAACGATTTTCACTTACACTCAAACATTGCAAACAAATAGAAACATTTTCATACTGCGCAAAGTCATAACCCTTCACCCAATCTATTAACACTCAATATTTTCTAAGTGTGTTGCTGATATCTTTCTTCCATGTATGTTTGTCACAAAATATTTGCTTTCATTCTGGCTATTTGTTCTGTTATGTGAATAGTTCACTAAGCCAATGAGATTTTTAAGACTGTTGTGCACATGGCGATGTCTTATATTATTTATTTTATTTTCACGGTGTGGTATTCATGAGTGTTGATTAACAATATGCTATTAGACCTGCTGATGTCAATTCGCTTGATGATCTTCAAATTGTTCTCAAAAATAAATGTGTCAATTGGAAATTTTGGGATGGCCTTGTTTGTACATGCAGCTTCGCGATGCGAGTCACATCTCTAAGAACATATTCTGATTGCGTACTGGATTCTGCAGAAAGAATTTAAAAAATGTCTGCGTGGACCTTGTACTAATGAGCACTCTGCCAAACACAGGCTTGGAGAGTTACAATGTATGTGCTGTGCAATGAAGACAAGTGTTATTGCTATCTGTTTATGGCACGCTTTGGAATCATACCCTACACAATAATCATAAATTACATGATATGCAGCAAACAAAGTGAACATGTTATACAACTGCAGAACAGTGGTGTAACTGAAGGGGCTCGAGTGAGGGGTGGGGGGGGGGCGGGGGGCACCTGGGGCCACGCGATTCTCTTGGGGGGGGGGGAACACCCATTGTACTATTTGTATATTTTAGCCAGAGCTTTTAGGGACACAAGTTTTGCCCCCCTGTGCCCCCAATAGGGATCTCTCTGTTGCAGAACCTTGTCATCCATTAGAGATATTTGTGTAAATGAAGAATTTGTCATATTTTTAGAAAAAATTTCATTTATTTTCACGCTTTGGTTTTCATGATTGTTGATTAATAATATTCTTTTAGACCTCCTGATGAAAATTTTGATAATGATCCTGAAATTATTCTGAAAAATAAGTGTGTCAATTGCTTGTAAAATTATTAATAACAAATCACATCATCTGCGTCATTAATTCAATTTGCTAGCCAAGATAAGCGGGCATGAAAACTTTTGGGCCCAACATTGTGTCCTTTTCACATAATCATTGGATTTGGCTTAGAAATCTTCTATGTCACTTTCATTAAGTTTCATGGAGGCAGAATTGACTTACGCCATATTTTCAAATATTTTGGTGTCTGACGAAATTATGCAAAATCCACATGGGCCTGGGAAATGTTAACGTTTCAAATGATTTTGCTTCAATCATTAGCATTCAATCAGTTGTCAACTATTCATATCAAAACACTTCAATGATCTGCTGCCTAGGTGAAGCAATTTAAAAAATTTAAAGGTATTTAATGTCTCAATTGGAATGACATTGATTTTGCATTAATTTTTCGAATTTATGCCCCCCAAGACATAAAAATGGTTCCAATCATTTAAAAAATACTTCTAGCACTAACCTTATACTGTCTATTTAGCTCATTGCAAAGGAAACTGAAGTAACATCTCTCACTTTAAAAAAATTAGCATTCAAAAGTTCTTTCCACAACTTCCCATTGGAATAGCATTGTCATTAAGATGTGCAGTTCCTTATTCAATAGTTTGTCAATTTCCAGCACACAACTTATCGGCCAGTTTCACTACACCAAATGGATTGAAAAAGATAACTTTTAAAGCCATTTTCAAACTGATCAGTCTATTTTAAGATTTTTGAGAACATACATTTGAAAGATGTATGAAATATCAATGTTATTCCAATGGAGACAATTAATACATATTGCTTGACATAGGCAGCTGCTGCATGTAAATGCAATTTTTTGACATGAATAGGTGACAAATGATAGAATGCTAATGATAGAAGCAAAATCATTTGAAATTTCAATGTTTCCGAGGCCCATGTGGATTTTGCTTAATTTCGTCAGACACCAAAATATTTGAAAATATGGCATAACTCAACTTCTCAACTTTGCCTCCATGAAACTTAATGAAAGTTAAATGGAAGATTTCCAAGCCCAATCCAATGATTATGTGAAAAGGATGTAATGTTGGGTCTTATAGTTTTCATACCAGTGTGAAATACGTAACTTTCATAATTTCATCAGACACACTGTATATATCGTATCTTGTTGTGTCATAGCAACATTTGTAGTGTTTCAGTGGAATGGACATCTCCATGCTGTTCTCCACATTGGTTACATAGTTGAGGAAAAGAGTGATCTGACCATCGATTCATTCACAGTGGGGAAATAATTATTTCACCCCCGGCCATATTTTCTGTTTTGAGCACTTTTTTGTAAATCAGGCTCATCCTTAGAAGACAGGGGATGCTAAATTGACAAGAAAATGCCTAAAAGACTAGCATCGTAAGGCAAAAGTAGATTTGAAAAATGTACATACATTAAAGATATATATATATACACTTTTATTGACAGCTAAATATCAGTTACAGATACATGTGTCATAAATTTAAATGTAAAAGCAAAACATATTAATCCTTCTTATATCTCTGCAATGGCAGCTATTTCTTAAAGCACTACACGCTTCAAAAAGCTGTGATGCGAATAGGAAATACAATGTATTATAGCTTTTTAGGCTTTTTTCAGCAATTCATGGTATACAGTAGGAAAAGTTGGCATTCTGCACCAGTCCCAATAAGCAAGTTGCCACTCTGTATCAAATTAATTTTGCTCTTGAGCAAGTCAGAGCACATTAATCCAGTTTGAGCAGAATCACAGATCAGAGGTTTGACCTTCTCCAGAGTCCCGCCAATACAGCTGTAAATTCACTGGTGGGCAAAGGCCATGACACTCTCCCAGACCCAAAATGAACATGGAAGAGATAGAAAACATTGTGAAGCATCACTGAGCGCTAGACTCCATATGAGTCTTTATTTTTGCCTATGACACGGAAGTGTCAGAGCGACCTCCTTGAATTAGATTGTTTCGATTCTCCAAAAATGTTAACTGATTGATTATGTAACTTCTCATAAACATTGCCTTTTTTTAATGTCCAAAACACCTTGTGCGGTTGATAATTATTATCTAAACTTGTTATATAACCTTGTTTTTGATACTGCTATATATTGTCCACTGTATAACTTGCAGAGGCACTGATAACGTAGAAGTATAAACATCCAATATTTTTGCTATTAGTCTATAACGATTAAAGATTCCCACAGTATGCCGTATATCTTACTCATTTGCATGCTG
Source organism: Platynereis dumerilii (assembly GCA_026936325.1). Taxonomy (NCBI): domain Eukaryota; kingdom Metazoa; phylum Annelida; class Polychaeta; order Phyllodocida; family Nereididae; genus Platynereis; species Platynereis dumerilii. The sequence continues at coordinate 61,312,899 of JAPTHN010000007.1, read as the reverse complement.
CTTGTGGTTGTTTACATGGCCAGTTCCAGCAGACTGACTGAGCGCCTCATATTTTCCGCATGTTATGGCCCTCCCCCTCAGGCAATTTCTATAGATGTATAGACTCGTGTGCGGCCAATAACTTCTTGTAGCAGTTTGTTTCAATCATGATTATACAGTTAATTTAGTGATTTAGATCTAGTATTATTTTGCATAAAAGTGAGCCATCAATATGCACCTCATGGCATCACTGGCTCATTTTTCATGAGTCAAGAAAATGCCAGACAATCAACCTACAGCGCAGAATTGTGAAAAGATATCAAGATTTTGCTGAGCTTCATTCCTCATGCTATGTCATGTATATCTAAATCCAGTGCATTTGTACTGAGAAATTTAATCTGCCATAAAGACATAGTCTCAGATTTAGTAGCTCTTCTTGACAATAAAGTTGCATGCTGTAAAGTTGAAATTTATACCTTTGTTATTTTTTTAGTTTTTTAAAGTTTTATTTAGAATATATTTCGAAAGTGTTACCATATCAGATAACTGTTTTTCAACGGGCCCTTTATAATACAATAGGTATGTTATAATTTCATAAAAAGGTAGTAAATACATAAAAATTGTAAAATCAGAAAAACTCAACAGTATAACATCACAAATAGAAATTAAAGTATCATATAGTTATCTTACAAGTGGAAGTAAATGGCGATTTCAACCGAATGCTAAGGGGGCGACCATTTAATAATTGGGGGGGGGGCATAGAGTTATGGTAACGGCGGCCGTAATTATTTACTTCCAGCAAGCAAAGTGCCCAAATATTCATTCCTAAATCAGGCATCGCCTTCTTAATAAAAACCCCCCACAAGAAATTATGTATTTCAATACTGCCCAGAAAGAATTTATTTAATCAAAAATCAGCAAGAAATTATTAATCTAAAAAAACTCATCGCCCACCCTGGCCCTCTCCCCCCCTACAGAAGAAATGGTGGCCCCCTAACACGGTTTGCATTGACCAATTGACCGGTGGGGCTTTAACAGTGAAAGTAAGACCTGTTACTACCTATCTATATATTATTATATAAAGATGATGTCGCAATAATAGCAAGCCTTAAAACAACATGTAAGTCATGCCATAAAAAATTGTTTTCTACCATAAAAGGTTAATATTTTTCATCCATAATAGTAATTGCTTTTGAAGAGACTGAACTGGTTTTAGGCAAAACAAAATGATATTTCACGTTCTAGGTAGTTCTGTCATTCTCTATCGTGTTTTTTGCAAGTCACCCCCAGCCAGATGGTTTTGCACAGTTGGGAGCAGGCTACTATACATAAATTTCCTCTAGGCTCTAGCTGTACTATTGGGAGGATACAAATTCAAAGTTGATTCCCAGTTTGACTTGAATTTCACCATTCTGTTGCTTTGTCTCAATCACTTGACTCCAATTGCAGACTGACTTGACAGTCTGAATTTTTCCTGTAATTAACGAAATAACTCAATGATATTATTCAACTTACAACTCTTATAACAATTCCAGTATTAGTGTGCCATGTTTCTTTCAATTTCCACCTGGCTCATGTGATGTCAGTATGAGCATGATAATGTCACATTTGCAGTACACTTAATCTAAAGTTCCCCGTGATATTGCCAATATGCCCGATATCTCTGGGACTAATTGGGTGTGATGGGCCGGATTCCTCAGTAAGTAATCTATGAGTCTTTGCTGATTATTATTGCTTGTTACCCCTTGTAGCCCCTAGTCACCCTTTGCAACTTCCATATGAAACCTCCCCTTTTCCCTCCCCCCGCCCAGTGATAATTTCTGAATAATGATTTATATGTGACCTGCCCTCAGTCAATGAGAAGGAAGCACAGTTATCGGATGGATGATAATTTTTGTTCACTGCTTTTAACTCTCTCCTCAACATTTCAACATTTCTCGTCTTTAAGAATAATTATTATGCTCCAGAGTAATTGCTTAATGCATGGAAGCATTACCTTGTGAAATCTTCAAAGTTGCTGTGAAGTTTCCCATCTGGGTTTTCCAAAGCTTTGGAAAAACTTCAAAATCAATATTTCAGGTCTGTGTAATAAACTGGAAATAGATCTATTTAAAACGCATGGGCAATATTTGAAGGAGCTGGGAGACTCCCAACAGGTGAACAGTGCAAATGCTGAAAAAAAACTAACTGTAAGGATTTGTGACAAATCTTGGCTCATTTCTTGCTAACAATTTTGTAAAGAAGGAAGGGAGAGTAAAGTGAATGAACTTGCACCTGATTCAATTCGGCTTTATGAACCACCCTCGTATGCTCTGTATTGTGCAAGATGCTCCTGCAATTTGGTGGCTGATCACGGAAAATTAAAAGATTCTTAGTTCGGCCGGATTTGTTTTGTCATGCATGTGTGCATATACTTCAGTATTGTCAAAAATGAATTATACTGAACAATTCCATATATCATGAACCACCAATGTCCACCATTTACTTTTTAAATAACAATAAATAAGAGGCATTCAGTACAACCAGACAATAATATAAAGCTTCACTGCATAATTAATGTAGTGGATGGCAACCCAAACATGCACCAAAATATTGGGTCAGAGCATATTCTGATTAGGGTTCGTTCACACTTGCCCTGCTTACAAGCATTATTCAAATACAGAAGTATTCTAATCCTTTAACAGCTTTTTTATTGTGTGAAAAATACATGATTCAAATAATTGGTTGTGGCTTTCTGCAGAGAAAATGTTTGAAACAACAAATGGACAACAATTAAACATTCAAACATACATTCAATTGCCTTGAATGGTCTCAAACAGTGAGGTATGAGTTACACGACGGAGGAGGAGTAATCTTTCATTTATGACTCCATGGAAACACAGCATATGTTTGTCAGGGCAGACGTTCACTGGTCTACACTGAGTCATGTTAGGGAAGATTTTAAAATTTCTCCGACGTTGGTGAATTTCTCAATTGTTTATCAATATGTCCATTTCCCCATTTTCTTTCTATTTCCCAATTACGCTTACCATTTCTCCATTGTTCTTCCTATTTTGTGCCATACATCTGCGAATATTTCGCTAAAATCTGTGGAGCACCCCCGCCTCCTCTACGCCCAACTTGCTGCACTCCTTCAAAGACACCATTAGAGGGATCTGTCTTCTTTTCAGTAAAGATATACAGTATATTTGGTGGATGTGTCTTTGCACCATGTCCACACAGAACGCCCTTGTCAGGCTTCTGTGGGAAACATTCTCTGAGAGGTTTTTGCTTTACACCGCAAATGCATTTGCCTCACCAGCAGATTTCTAGAAGAAGGGTTGTCAAGAATATGATATAAGGATACTGTAATAGTGTTACATGTATTATACTTATTAATCAGTAGATTCCAACTTTATATCTGCAGTATGATGTAGTACTTTGTCCCTTGTTTATCATTGAAACAGTTAGGTCTATAATAATAATTTAAAAAAGTATTTTGCATGGTGTCTTAGGGTGGGCTGAAAAAAACTTTGTTTGGAATTTCAATATGCCAGTGGTATAAAAAGTTGGTTATGGCCAAAAAATGAATTTGTGCAGAAAAAATTTTGTGGCTTGTGACTTGTGCAGGGCCACTCCGGCTTTTAGGAAAATGCATATTTTCAGCCATTTCGCATGCCTTTTTAGACCATTGTTTGGCCTGAGTCAGCTTCCATGGTTTCAGAAGGCTCAATGGCATACTTAAATCTTCTTTGAAGGCCATTTTGGATATGAAATGCCATAAACAGGTCCCTGATATTTAAGATATAGCCATTTCTGGGTAAATGTTGGAGATCAGAATTTGCTTTTTTTGCTAAAAATTGCCCGAAAAAATAAAAAATATCGGAATTGACTGCACAAAAAATGATTCCAAATGAATTTTAATTACCCCGTGTCCTCCCTAATGCCCTAAAAAACCCTTCCAGTGCATTACCTGCATCAATTTGTGGTTTCAGTTTCCAGAATAGGGGCAATTCCGTAAAGTCAGCTTTACAGATTTGACACTTTAGCAGCTTGTGTAGCCCTACCATTACACCTCAGTTATTTCATTGTTAAACAGGGATGAGGCCAGGTAATAGGGGTATCAGACAAGCCATCAACCAAAGCCCAAGTGCAATAGGAGCTGAGCTACAAGGCGAAATGTCATCTTGTCGGACGTACTCAAGCGCTGAACGTTCGACACGATGACATTTTACCATGTATATCTCTGTATATTCGTATGAAAGGTCATGATTATAACTCACACTCAAACATTGCAACGAAAATAGAAACATTTTCATACTACGCAAAATCTTAACCTTTCACTCAATCTATTAACACTCATTATTTTCTAAGTGTTTTGCTGGTCATCTCTTTCTTCCGTGGATGTAAATCACAAAATATTTGCTTTCATTCTGGCTATTTGTTCTGTCAAGTTGATGGTCCACCAAGCCAACGATACATGTATCATATCAGAGAGGCCCATCAGAAATTGACCGCTGTATATACACAAGTATTTAACCAATCCATCCAATAGATTATCATACAATTGTACGAAAGGTAACCTTTTGCTCTCCTAGTCATATTTACATGGAAGTTATTTTCTGTGCTGTTGAAGTGTGATGGCGATGGCAATTCAGTGTCAGAGCTGGCACTCTATTCTCTACTGCTGCAATATTAAGTAAAACCATACAGTGTGATGTCATTTTAAGCTGGATCAGATTCCCAAGCTTGTATGGCAGGACAAATATTTAAAGACATGCTTAGCACTTCAAGAAAATTTAAAAGTAAGCCTCATGTAAATGTGATTTTTAAAACTGTTGTGTACTTGGTGATGTCTCATATTTTCACAGTAATTATTTATTTTATTTTCATGGTGTGGTATTCGTGAGTGTTGATTACTGCAGATTCAATTAGTACGAGTTTCTCTGGCTAGGTTTCTCACTGTCTATGTAATATTTCAGATTTTCTGATTGGACCCTGGGCAGTAAAACGTCCTCCAAATCTGTCAGTTGTGCGTGGAAAGCAATGATATATTTATTATTCTGCTCCAGTGAGCTGCTGATTTTGACTGTTTTCTCAGATTAGTAAGTAAATCCAGGCAGTTGTTGCCATTTTTTTAGACGTAAACTGCAACTTTAATACTTTTCAGGTTTCATGCTATCCAAATGAGCCTTATGTAATTCAGTGCCTCGACCAATCACATTATCTACATTTGCTATGTTTTTCTATCAAATTGTAGAAACTCATACTTACCGAAATTGCAGTAACAAAATGCTATTAGACCTGCTGATGTCAATCTTCTTGATGATCCTGACATTGTTCTCAAAAATAAATGTGTCAATTGGTAATTTCGGGAAGTCCTTGTTTGTACACGCAGCTTTGCAATGTGAGTCACACACAACAACAACAAAGTTCATATTCTGATTTCCTATACCGGATTCTGCAGAAAGAATAACAAAAATGTCTGTGTGGACCTTGTACTAATGAGCACTCTGCCATACACAGGCTTGGAGAGTTACAATGTATGTGTTGTGCACAGTGGCGTCCCTATGGGGGGGGGGCATGGGGGATCACATGCCCCCCATATCGGACCTGTGCCCCCCAGGTGCCCCCCATATGAACTTTCCAACTCTGGCTAAAATATACAATTAGTAAAGTTGGTGCCCCCCAGAGAATCGCGTGTCCCCCCAGGTGCCTCCCTGCTCGAGACCCCTAGTTACGCCTCTGGTTGTGCAGGGAAGACAAGAGTTATTGCTATCTGTTTATGTCACATTCTGGAGTCATACCCTACACAAAAATCTATAAAAATCATACAATAGGTAGCTAACAAATTGAACATGTTATAAAATTTCAGAACAGTGGTGTCACTGGAGGGTCCTGGCGGCACCCAGGGGGGAGGCAGGGGGCACGTGATTCTCTGGTGGGACACCCACCACATTTTTTGTATATTTTAGCCAGAGTTGGAAAGTTCATACGGGGGGCTCTTTTTGGGGACACAGTTTGTGCCCCCCTGCCCCCCCCCCCAAATAGGGATCCCACTATTGCAGAACCTTGTCATCCATCAGAGATATTTGCAAATGACGATATGTCATATTTTTAAAATAATTTTATTTATTTTCCAGGTGTGGGTTTCATGAATGTTCAAATTAATAATATGCTTTTAAACCTGCTGATGAAAATTTTGAGAATGATCCTGAAATTATTCTCAAAAATAAGTGTGTCAATTGCTTTTAAAATTATTAATAACAAATCACATTCTCTGCATCATCAATTCAATTTGCTGTAACCGAGACATATTATACTTATTAAACAGTCGATTTCAGCTTTATATCTGTAGTATGATGTACTTTGTATACAGCTCCATCAAGTGTAGAACTTCCAGATATTCAAGCTCATTTGTTCCAACGAGCGTAAGACTACTAAATGATTTAAGAGTAAATCTTCTCCAAAATTAATTAATAATCATCACATCTTTCTTTTGTATAAATGTTGTATGAATCTCTGTGTGATTGTGAATATTTGAATGATGCCTTGAGTGAATGTCTCTGACCAAGATTGTAAATGCCAAGTTTCATGTTTCACATGATTAAATAAAGTATTTATTATTATTATTATTATTATTTGTCCCTACTTTATCATTGAAACAGTTAGGCCTATAATAATTGAGTAAAAAGTATATTTTACATTGTGTCTGTGCATTTCCTCCCTATCAGCGTGCCTCGGCAGTCCAACGTCGGCCCGAAGCTGGTCCAATGCTACTGACATCGGACTGATGCTGGGCCGACGTTAGACCACCGAGGCATGCTGACAGGGCTGATAGTGCTCCTTATAAAATGCATAAACAAAAGAATCTGTAAAGAAAACTTTCAATGAAGACGATTCATTTCTTAGTAAAATATTTCAATACTCTCGTTGACATCATTAGTCTAAATGCAGTGTTGCAATTCCGAAATACAATCAATCCATATCATGTGAAAATGGATATTGAGGTTTTCTCGAGGGTAAAATGGCTGAAGTTCTGCTGTCTCTGCTGTCTGATTAGTCCATAGCAGTTATGTAGTTGAGGCTGAGACATCTGAGACTGAGATCAAGACCATCGAAATGTCACTGGCACAAAGACACCCGAGACCTTGGCAAGGCCAAGGATTTGACAGCCGAGACCAAGCCAGGGCCATCAAAACACGGTCGCCAGCCTTGAGACCTCCAACACCGTTCCATAGACAGGACTCAAACATTGAAAAAAATATAGAAAAATTTTCGTACTGAGCAAAATCATAATGTTTCACACAATCTATTATCACTTATTTACAGTCCTTGTCATATTTACTTGGAATCTCAAGTTTTTTTTTCTATGCTGTTGAACTGTGATGTCAGAGATGATTCTATTCTAGCATTGCAATATATATGTAAATTAACTACAAGCTGTGATGTCATTTCAAACTGGGTCAGATTCCCCAGCTATAAGCCAATGTTGATCCTCCTGAACTGAGCGTCACAGTTTCAACACAGTGTCAGAGTAAGAGTTTTATCAGGGATACCCCCTACAACTACGTCATCACAGCACCTACAACTACGTCATCACAGCTTGATAGCCAATGGGCTGACCGTAAACTACGTCATCACAGTTCAAACATTGATATATTGAAGGAAGCATTACATTTTTGATCCCAATGATTTATCACAGCAATCACCAGTATAATCCTATCAAATGGCAGCTTTGTGAGCATTCACAGTAAACAACTGTTATAATCCCCACAGAGCCGTTTGATAAATCTACAAACTTGCTAACTTAGAACTTTAAACTTTGATGGAAGTTGGTATAAACAGAAGGCTTTGACAATTTGTTTGTAAACACATGGCTTATGTTATGTATATTTGTTCTGGCAGCCCATTTTTCCCAGACCCAATTTTAACTCTGACACTGAGTTGAAACTGTGATGCTCAGTTTGGTGGATTCGCATTGGTAAGAAGCTGGGGAATCTGACCCAGTTTGAAATGACATCACAGCTTGTAGTTCATTTACATATATTGCAATGCTAGAATAGAGTCATCTCTGACATCACAGTTCAACAGCATAGAAAAAAATTTGAGATTCCACGTAAGTATGACAAGGACTGTAATTGTGTTGCTGATAATATCTTTCTTCCGTGTATGTAAACCACAAAATATTTGTATCCATTCTGGCTATTTGTTCTGTCAAGTGGATAGTCCCCTGAAGCCAACAATACATGTGTCATCTCTGAGAGGTCCATCAGAAATTTCCAGCTGTATATACACAAAGTATTTAACCAATCCGCCCAATGGATCATCATACAGTTGTACAAAAGGTGACCTTATAATGCCCTTGTCATATTTACCTGGAATCCAAGTTACTTTCTGTTCTGTTGGAGTGTGATGTCCATGACGACTCAGTGTCAGAGCTGGCACCCTTTTCTCTAGTATTGCAATATAATGTTATATGTTAAATAACTAAACAATGTGATGTTTTAAACTCAGTCAGATTCCCCATCTTCTAGTTAATGTGAATCCACCTCAACTGGGCGTCACAATTTCAACACCCTGTCAGAGTTGAAATTGCAGAACAGTGGCGTAATTGGAGGGCCTCAAGCGAGGGAGGGGCCCCGGGGGGCACCCGGGGGGAGCCAGGGGGACGCGAATCTCTGGGGGGACACCAACTATGTTATTTGTATATTTTAGCCAGAGTTTGAGAGTTGATATGGGGAGCCCCTTTTGGGACCAAAGGTTGCCCCCCCCCTTGAGCCACTGTTGTATCCCTACCGGCTAATATTGCAGTTAAATCTAGGCTTGCTTCACCACTGCTGGGCAACCTCTACACGCATTCCCTGGGCATCCCACTCACCCAAACTATCCACCTATACTTATTTTCCTGTCCTCTCTTTCTGTAACCACCAAATAACCTTCTAAATGCCCTCTTATTTACGATTTCTAAGCCATTTCAAAATTCTCACCAGATGTGCATGGAACTCTCAAAAGCTTTCAAAGTAGACATTGCATTGTTCTTACACAAGTCTTCTCCTGCTTTCACTCATGAAACTACAGCACTAATACTTTGTGAATCTCTAAACCGCTATCAAAGGCTAATTATTTCACTATATATATCAGTTTTACAGCATTTTCATTCAATTACTACCAAACCAAATACTGCCATATCCATGCAGATATACCGCAGCACACCTGGCGGTTGCAGGCCACACTATTTGCAACTCACTGCCAATATCACCATGCTCAATCCAGTTTGTGCCTATATTTCCGGCAACCTCATTGACTTTCATAATTGCTATATCAGCCACCATCCCCTCCCAACAATCCATTTTTTCTCCTTATCAACTGCTATTTACCTTCGCACCTGCCAGGACTCATCCTCACCTGTAGGTAAATCAGTGAATTACCAAATTAAACCATTAATTTCACCTCCACATTCCACATCTTTGCACTTTCTCCATTTTACCCTACATCTACAACATTCAAACCTAAACCCCAAATTATTTCACCACTGCTACTTTGCAGTTTCAGTATCATCAAATGCCTATATGACTTTGTATACATATTCCATACACTGCATCATACATACACAAAAACATACCTGCACATCATATGTGTCTCTTCACATATATGATACATCCATACACATTGATAGAGAGAAATGCCCATAAAAACCTTTGTCTCATTATTTTTTTCACCATGGGAAATTTCTAGTTATATAATATTTGTGCAAATGACGATGTGTCATATTTCAAAAAATAATTTCACTTATTTTCACAGTGTGATTTTCATGAGTTTTGATTAATAATATGCTTTTAAACCTGCTGATGAAAATTGTGATAATGATCCTGAAATTATTCTCAAAAATAAGTGTGTCAATTGCTTGTAAAATTATTAATAACGAATCATTCTCTGCATTATCAATTCAATTTGCATTAACAAAAATGAAAGAGTCAGATTTTATCTACCTTATTACCCTGCAGAAGGCCAATATTTAGTGATACTTTTGTTCCCCACAGCTATTCATTAAATCTACATCCCTTACTAAAATTGCTTGGACCATCCTTTGTCACGCAGGATCTCAGCTATGGCTGATCTCAAATGCATAATCTCCTGTCAGACCTTTCCCATATGCCTGCTCTGTGTTTTTAAAGTCTAAAAACTATTGTAAATGCCACCATTTCTATTTATCAAGAAATCAAACTTCCCTATCTTTTAGCATTGTGCCCCCAACGTGGACACTATGCACCATGCAGCAGCAACAGCAGCAGCTAGGAATGCATGAAGCATGCATGGATGGTAGGCCCTTTACGCCCTGTATTTATGCTCTTGGTTGGCTAATTAGGATACAAGGAGGACACATCATGCATAAAAGAAAGAATGAACACACGCAATAAAAGCACAAAGATACATATATATATAGACAGACAGGCAGACAGCTACATAGATAGAAAGTCTAAACATATGGAAGAAGACATGAACATTTGCAAGATTTTGTGCGAACAATTACTGTAAGATGTGTCAGGAGGGACACCACCAGGGTCAAGGAGACATTAACATATATATGGAATAACACTTTGAACTGCCCAAAAACAAACATGATCAGGGGGCGACCGTTTCATTTCCAGAGCTTGGAGTTTTCCTCGGCGAGAAATAATCTATTCATGGTAATGCCATAATTACTTATTTGGAGTGCACAACATCGCCAAATATTCATTCCTAGATAAAGTAACACTTTCTTTAGAAGTACCCTTACCAGAAATAATTAATTTCAAGACTGGCCAAAAATATTTTATTTCACCAAAACTGCGCAACAAATTATTTATTTACTAAAAACTTCAAGCCCCCTATATCAAATGCTCGCCCCCTTACAACGCAACCAAAAGAAGACCGTGGCAGGACAGCATGCATGGAGACCAGATGGACGGATGATTGCCCCTTTGCATGAAGCATTTATGCACTACCCAGGTTAGTTTGGACACCAGGAATGCGATCCATTGAGGCAAAGTACGAATGAAACTTCTGTCCAATGTGGGCGAGTAGCTGTTTTTTTTAAAATTATGTTTACATGCACAAGTATTACATATATCATGTTGAAATAATATATTCACATAACTCCTGATTGGGCACATAAACCATACAATGTGGATGCACCCTCTACCGTCCTTAGACGGGTACACTGCTAGTGTAAATTTAAAGACAAAATTCTGTCAATTCTTTATCTTAATCTGTAATTTCTCCTTCATTTATAGACTTGTTTTGTATATATATCATTACTTATATCTCACTACGAACCTGCATGTGTACTACATGTATCAATCCATTTATTTTATTCTTCAGCCATATTTTCTGTGTTGAGCACTTTTATTCTGTATATTGAACCCTTTGCTTGCTCCAAAACGCTGACATCAATCAGGTTCATCCTTAGAGTGCAGGGGAGTGAAGGGACGCTAAATTTACAATAATTGAAACAAACAGGCAATACCTAAATAACTATGCATAATATGTAGCTCCATATGGCAAAAATAGATTTGAAAAACTTACATACATAAATTAGGATATTAATCCTTCTTATGTCACTACAATGGCACCTATTTATTAAAGCATCATACGCTTTTAAGAGCTGTGTTATGAATAAGAAACACAATGACTTATAGTTACTTAGGTTTTTATTAGCAATTCATAGTATAGACTACAGTAGGAAAAGTTAGGTTTTTATTAGCAATTCATAGTATAGACTACAGTAGGAAAAGTTAGTATTCTGCACTAGTCCCAGTAAGCAAGTTGCATCTCTGTATCAAATTAATTTTGCTATTGAGCAAGTCAGAGCACGTTATTCCAGTTCGAGCACAATCACAGATCAGACGTTTGACCTTCTCCAGAGCCCCGCCAATGCAGCTGTAAATTCACTGGTGGGCAAAGGCCATGACACTCTCCCAGACCCAAAATAGACATGGAAGACGTAGAAAACATTGTGAAACACCACTGAGCGCCAGACTTCCTGAGTCCCTATTTTTGCCGACGACACAAAGTGTCAGAGGGACTCCTTGAATTGGATTGTTTGGATTCTCCAAAAATGTTGGCTGATTGGTTATGTAACTTCTCAAAAACATTGCTTTTTGGTCATGTCCAAAAAAACCTTGTGTGGTTAATTATCTAAACTTGTTATGTCACTTTGTTTTGGTTCTCCTATTGTCCACTGCATAACTTGCAGAGGCACCAATAACTTAAAAGTATAAACATCCGTTTTGTTATCCAATATTATTGTGATTAGTCTCCTACAATTAAAGACTCTCACAGTATGCCATATCTTGCTCATTTGCATGCTGCTTGTAGTTGTTTACATGGCCACTTCCTGACTGACTGAGCATCGCATATTTTCCACATGTTAATGCCCTCCCCCTCAGGCAATTTTGGGATGTATACCCTTGTGTGCGGCCAATAATTTCATGAAGCTGTTTGTTTTAATCATGATTATATAGTCAATTTAGTGACTAGATCTTGTGTTATTTTACATAAAAGTAAGCCATCAAGATATCTGCTCATTGTATCTCTGGCTCATTTTTCATAATAATAAAATGCCAGACAATCAACCTATAGCACAAAATTGTGAAAGGACGTCAGGATTTTGCTGGGCTTCATTCCTCATGCTGCATCATGCGTATGTAAATCCAGTGCATTTGTACTGAAATATTTAATCTGTCAAAAAGATATAGTCTCAGATTTAGTAGCTCTTCTTGACATCGAAGTTACATGCTGTAAAGTTGAAATGCCTGTGTTATTTTCTAAGTATTTTCTTTTTAATATTTTTCAAAAAGTGTTATTATATCAGAGAACTGTTTTTCAACGGGCCCTCTTTAATACAATAGGTATGTTTTTATTACATAAAAAGGTAGTAAAAATGTGTAAGATTAGAAAAACTCAACAGTATAACATCACAAATAAAAATTAAAGTATTATACAGTTATCTTACAAGTGCAAGTAAATGACAAGTTCAGCCGAATGTCCAGAGGGTATCTGACTTCCTGTGATGCAAGAGTTACTAACATCAATTAAATGACGTCAGTCTGATGTCGGTCTGATATCATATTGATTGAGTCAAAAGTGATGACTCATCGTGGGATGTTGACTCATTCATCGGAGGATGATAACACGGTTTGCGTTGGCCAATTAACCGGTAGACTTTTAACAGTGAAAGTGAGACCTGTTACTACAAATTTATATATAATTGCAAACAGGATGATGTTAAAATAAGAGCAAAACCATTAAAACAAGTCATTCCATTAAAAAATGGTTTCACCATAAAAATTTGATAATGGTAGTTACCTTTGAAGTGACTGAACTGGTTTTGTACAAAATCAACTGATAATTCATGTTCTGTCATTCTCTGTCGTGTTTTTTGCAAGTCACACACAGCCACATGGTTTTGCAGAGTTGGAAGCAGGCTACTATACATTTCCTCTAGGCTCCAGCTGTACCATTGGGAGGATACAAACTCAAAGTTGACTCCCAGTTTGACTTGAATTTCGCCATACTGCAGCTTGTTCTCTATCTCATGACTCCAATTGCAGACTGACTTCACAGTCTGAATTTTTCCTGTAATCAACAAATTAACCCAATGATATTATTCATCTTTTAATTACGAATTACAATTCCTATATTCATGTGTCATGTTTCTTTCAATTGCCACCTGGCTCATGTGATGTCAATACGAGGGGTTTTCCATAAGTTCTGTCCAACTAGTCATAACTTTTGCTAGATTTGATGTAGAAACACGATATTTGGGTCAGATAATATTTACGTAATTTTCAAATAACTCCTAAAAAATCAGATCATAAAATTAAAAATAAATGCTTAAACTGTTGCCATGGAAACCAGAAGTCATGAAATGCGGCCCAGACTTTGTAGATCTCACTTAAAACAAATTGAACACCTGCTTGCATTATCTGTGTCTTGACATATTGAATTGAAGTATATTCTTAATTTTTTTCATGAAATATAATCAGTTAATTGTAAAATCATTAATAACAATGGAAACTGGTATTTTTGTTACATCTCAGTTACTTTACCATCACTCATGCAGTTTCTCAGTTTTTTACGAGATGAGCAATTTTTTGGATATGGATGGCATCATATGTACCTGTTAAATTTTTTTCATTTAAATTGGATAAAACTAGCAGAGAGTGTAAGAACCTTTCATCATATACAAACACGGAAGACAGTATGAGTGACAGAACCAATTAAAAATTGTACAAACTTTTTCTGAATGAAGAGAAGACAGAATGGCAAACCTAACAAAAGAAGACTGGAAAATGCCAAAACTGACCTTAACACGAAGACTAAGGTATCATACTGAGAAATGGATAGAAAGTATGAGCAAACGTATTTACAAGGTCCCAGTCATTATTTTTGGAAGTTGTGAAATGACTATGAATGTTTTGGAAAAATTCTTTTCTATATCTCTTGTAATAATTACATATTTTACACGATATGTCAAGTATGTGTCTGTTAACAAGCTCTCGGTCGCATTTCATGACTTTTGGTTTCCATAGCAACAAATCAGCAATTTATTTTTACTTCTCTGATCTGATTTTTTGGGGATCATTTGCAAATTATCTCAATATCAACTAACCCAAATATCATTTTTATATTTAAAATCTAGCAAAAGTAGTGACAGGCTGGACAGAACTTATGGAAAACCCATCGTAAAGAACAAAAAGTCTGCGAAACACCAACTGTGATCTTAATATAAGGACTATGAGGCATTGATTTTTTTAAGGGATATAAGGTTATAGGAAATGTACTCAGTGTCAAGTTCATTAATACAAGAATTTGTGAAATGTTAGGGATTATTTTTAATATGTTTCTTGTCCTGTAACCATGGTAAAAATTACATTTTTTGACAAGATATAATGAATATGTGTCCCTAATAGTGCCCTGGGCCGCATTTCATGACTTTTGGTTTCCATGGCAACAAATTAACCTTTTATTTTTCTTTCTATGATCTGATATTTTCAGGACCATTTGCAAATTACTTCAATATTATCTGACCCAAATATCATGTTTCTGTATTAAATATTGCAAAAGTTATGGCAAGTTGGACAGAACTTTTGGAAAACCCCTCGTATGAGCATAATGATGTAACTTTTAGCATTTTCAGATTTGATGTTTTGAACATGATTAAAAATGTCTAATTCCTGCAAATATATGGATTTTGTGTACTGTATTTGCTTGAGGGTGTTCCAACTTGCTTGCAAGTATTTTAAGTGGGGGTTCATCCGTGCCTTTGAATGCATGTGCTTAATTATACAAATCTGTACGCGAATCTGTACGCACATTCGTCCAAGGTGTTTTCATTGTTTTGTATTTCCGGATGGCCGTTCTAAAAATCCACAGCGCTCCTAAAGGGGTTGGGATACAAAAAGTTGCATAATCAATTTTTTGCACCTTCCATTTCAAACCTCCCATCCGCCCCTCCCCCCTTCCCAGTGATAAATTCTGAATAATCCCTTGGGAATCAACATTTTTAAAGCTGTGTCCTCACAGGCTCATTAAGGGAGTGCCAATTGTGATGTCAGTATTGAAATACTAACATCGTCTGATTCGTCTCTGAAAATATTCACATGGACATGACACGCTGATATAAAAAGAATAATAACCTCTCTGCGTTCTAAAACTTTTCAAATCGAGCATCATATCACATTGTCTAAATCATAAATTTCGTTTAGCGGAGGTTTTTACAAACAATGGCTGTACAGCATTGTCATGTTGTCCATTTGAATGAAGGGCGCTGTGGCTGGCATCGTGAACAGATGTCATCAGGAAATATCCAGAAGCTCCCTATATATCATATCATAAATCATATTTGATTACATTATCATTGCTTTGTTAGAAAACTACATTATTAAGATGCCACTGCCATGCATTTTGAAGTAATTTTCCATGAGCAATATTCACATCTGTTGAAGATTTGAACAATTATTAATTTCAATTTACAGTAATGAGCAACTTCTGTTTTCCCTTTTCCGAAAGATTTAAGGAAATTATCTTTCTAAGTGAATGATTCAATGATTTTAAATTTGTTATTATCCTTCCAAAAAGTATGTAGAATTTGAAAAATCTTGCAAAGTTGGTATGTGACCTCACACTGTTGGGACATAGTGATTGGCTGTGGTGAGGAGTGTGATGCAGTGTTGGCGTATGATGTAGTGTTGAGAATAGCCATATATGGTATATGACATAGTATGAATGTTTTATCAAGCATAACTGAGTAAAAGAGGAAGATTACAAACTGTGAAATTCAATAAATAACTGTTACTCATGATACTCATAAACTGTCTAATCTGAATGTTGTTAACAGTTTGTTGCCAGTGGCACAGCTAGGGTGTTCCAAGAAGGGGATACACAGTTGCACATTTTTTGTTGGATGGATTCACCCTTATCTATCATATATTTTTGAAATTATGATCATTATTTTTGTATGCCCTTGGTTCAGGGTTGAGGGGCAAGCCCCTTACCTCTCATGCCCAAAATTATCATGGAAGAGACAGGAAATGCAGAGCACTGCATTTTCACCAAATGTTATTTCCCCCCTGGTCATTTCTACATTGTAGATACGCCCCTGCTGGCCACACCTTTCAGTGTTTCATTTCTACACACATGGCTTGAAGTCATATGCCTGTATACTACCTCACAGATTTGATATGACATACTATGCAGAGTGAGCCATGATTGGCTGAACAACCTGTGACCTCACATGGAACACCTTATTTTCAATGCTAACCTATGGGAACTGCCATATGATGTCACACTTTAACATTACAAAAAAAAATCACTTTCTACATACTTTTTGGAAGGATAATAAATCAGATCTAATCAGTCCAGAACAATCATTAATTTGTGTTTCTGCAAAGCAAGAAATTATTGCAGGTTAACTTGGTTGGTCTCATTAATTCCTGTGCTAACGAATGCTTCATTAATGTTCTTTGTCAAGATTGCCTCATTCTCATAAATCCTTTCATCTGACTGACAACAGTCTGCTGTTGAAGCAGGCGAGCGAGCGAGGCTGCAGACTGACGAAATTCAAGTCGAATTTGGTATCGAATTGGGTTCTAGGGCAGTAGGGCTGCTGCCCATCAGGTCCGTGCTTGTGCCCATCAGGTCCGCGCTCAGCAGAACACAGCAGGACTGAGCTAGATTTGCTAAAAAATGCACGTAAGCGAGGATGTGAAATAGAGCAGCTCTAGCGAAATGTTGTAGCTTGCTCGCTTACGCTCGCAACTAAAGCAGGCTGCTGTAACCTGACCTTTCATTACATTTTCGAAGTGAAGTTCAGAAAGAGCAAGAAAGCCAATCACCAAAAAAAGGATCCTAGACTCTCATTATGGGCAATTGGGCATGCTGGACACTATTATGTTATGCATTTTTTAAATATAAACTTATGGAATGCTTTTGTCCTCTGCGTAATATTTGAACCTGGAGATAGGGCCATATTTGAACATTGTGCTATTTTCGGCCATGTTCACCTCTTTTTGGCGGGAACAAAACAAAACAAAACCAAGCTAAAGAAAATAAAATTTCCTGTTTGCTGAATATTACAGACTGACTTCGCTAGTTTGTCATCCAAATAGACAGATATTGAATTTTTCCTTCCATCTATTTGTCGTTGTGCACTAAAGGACTTCAAAAACTTATTGTGATTTGTGAAAAGTAAAACGTGTTGGTTGCCATGATGACAATAAGACTAGATAGCACTTCTACATGAACACATCATAAGTAACGTGTAGCAAAACCTCTCTAATAACTGCACCAGCCGTCGGCACAAAGCGCCCAACGCGGTGCTGTCTAATGGTCAGTTTAAAAAAGAGTAGGACTTCAATTTGCTGCTGAACACTGAACTGCTCTCTTGCAATTTCAGTGATTGAGTGAGTCAGGGAGAGCCCTGCATATCATTTCAGTGACAGAACAAACACTGACCATTCAAAAAATACATTTCTAAAAATAAAAATAAAATTATAATTTCTGTTTTTTCCCTCAGATATTTTTTTTCAACATTTTCGAAACTTTAGGCCTATTGTGCAAACCAGAATACAAAAATGAATTTCGAGAAATAATGTAGTTAATTACAATTTAGTGTCTTTAAACTCTATCTTTTGTGTCCAGGTGGTGCCATCTTCATGCTTTGGCATTTACATATTAGTGGTTATGAGCATCAAACTATAAATTCAGACCTTACGCTACTCCAACCAAACTAGTAATTGTCCAGTTATTAAAACTTACAAGCTGCTTTTCTACACTCTCAGAAAAGAAGGTTCCTGAAGGAACTATATTCCAACTTTGAGGTTCTGTATAGACCTCAAAAGTTCTAAGTCTCGAAATAGGTGTAATGTCGACATTTAACATTCCTGTATCCTAAGGTACCAGCATTAATGAGTTTTTCATGACACCTTTGACAAATTACTGACATTCCTTTAAAAGGCTAATACTTTCAGTTTAGAGAAGACTTTAGTTCATGTCCATTTCTTTCAGAATTCGCAGAGATCATGAATATTATGTTACATACAGCATTTTTGGAAGTACAAGTACCCATTAAAGCTATTTTAAGACCTGTTTCCCACTCTTCATTTGTGATAGACAGTCTATTTCTTTTTCAATCTCAATTCCCAACTTCATTATATCATGAAAACAATTACTGCCAGACATAAAGGTTCCATAACTACACTGTAAGAAATGGCCGTGTTTTTCTGGCAAAAAGAACCGTAAATTTATTGTTATTTTATCAGTATTTTTTTAAAACAGACTTTGTCTGTGAATTTACAGTTCGTTGTCAGTTACAAAATGGCTCCAAGATAAATTTACTGCAACATGTCATTTAACATTCAGTTCACGTTAATGAACAATTACTTCAACCGTTAATTTACTGGCAACTTGTAATATGCAGACAAAACATTTGAATTGGCCAAACAATCAATACACCTGGTCAGATTAGGAACTATAAACAAGAGATTGCATGGACTTCAACCACGGAACATGTGGTGCCATCTATAACATATGCTTTACACAGCTGTTAATCAAACTTAATTCATAATTTATCTGAAGGTAAGGGAACATCCTCATTCATATGATCTTAAAGATGCTGTCATTATGCAAAAGTTGTTATATTTATATATGACATTGACATTTGTGTGAGTCTTATGATGTGATCTAAAGAATGACAATATTAAAACCAAAATAACCCAGGCGCAGTCTGCATCAATACAACATACTTCGATAAACTTGACACCTGGTTCTCTTGGAAAATATCCATCAATTTTATGGTTTGTGAGAAAACGTGTGCGAATTAATTGCTGGGTATAATTGATGGACTTACTTCCCTGCTGTCAAGCAAGAGATGAGCAAGGCCGAGCCTGGAGTCAGTGGCTCTCTCACTCTCTCAGCTGATTCCAGCTATGCGACAGTTAAATCACATGCTTAGTCTGTTGTTTCACACTTGTGCAATAAGTAAGAATAACACATACTATCCGTATTTTTACAGTAAATTATACAGCTCCTTGCATTCTTTACATTCTATGATTAACAGTTGATATAACTGTAAAATATACTTTAAATAAACTGTTTTATATATGTACATTATACCGTAATATCACTTTGTTGAATCTGCAAAATTACAGTTCAATGTACCAATCTGCATTTTACAGTTCATTGTCCTGTTCAGGTTTATTAGGACTTTTACAGTTCTTAGACCTGGAACAAAGTTGCCAGTTAATTTAACTGTAAAATTTAACGGGAATTTTTTGCAGTGTAAGTCATAAAATATTTCAAGAGCTATCAAACAACTCCAGCCTACTCTTAATTTTAATATGTGGAAAATTTATCTGCGATAAATACTGGATATCAATTCCACAGTTTTAATCATAAAGCGCTGCTTAATTACAGCGGATAAATTTATTATGACGAAAGAGAATGAAATTTCTCTCTGAAATTAGCACTCTGTGACTCATGATATTAGATGAAGAGTCATGATAAAACTTTTCGCATGGGAAGTATCGAGGCCATTTTATTAATCAGAATCAACATGATTTTTCATAACAAAATATTGAGTGATAATTTTGGGAATCTGTCCCTCATGCTCTATTCTACAAAGTAAGGTGTACGGAGGGTACTATTGGACAGATTCAAAATACAAATATTAAGACATTTCAGAGGATCAGTATTTCTTTACAGTGGACGAAAAAACGAGTGCTCATAGAAAATCACTTGAATGTCTCTTGTGATATCATATACCTATCCATGCCATGATAAAGTCAACAACGTATAAGCAGCCAGTGAGGTCATATCATATATTTTCTATGTTATTAACCAGAGTCACCGAACAAGTCATACTACTCATCAATGAGGTCACAAGTTACTTAATGACAAATAGACAGTTTATTTCAAAGCAATGGATATGTTGTGACTTTTGAGGTCACTGATTGCCACAAGCACCTGCATGAATGTAAGTACTCGTCAAAATATGTAATTAATATTAATCATTGACAATAACCTATTCCATCTAGATACGATTTTTTTTTCTGGGAGTTGCTGTTGACACATCCAATACGCAGATTGTACAATTAGTAGATTACAATTATAACTTCTAGTGCTAAGTTTGCTGACAAATCAGCCTTTGGCCATTTCCTTGCAAATATTGGGACTCCTGTCTGTAACCATTTCTTTTCTTATCTGACTTTTCTCATGAATTCACTGAAAATTGCATTCTGATTAGTTTCTGTTAAAGCCGTTTTAATTACCACGCGATCTCGGTCATTCGCAGCGGGCAGTGAGGAATCAATGCAATGCAGGTGCTGACAATGTTTGATATATTAGTTCCTGAACCAGTGAGATTGAGCAAAGATGCTATGTATTTTGTGAGCAAAGAACCTAGACTAGCAGATTGCACATACCTTACAGGTCGAAATTGCCGCATCAAATTTGATGCGGCAGTTTTAAGGTTGTATAACCTATCAAAATGTGCCTGTCAGGCTTTAAAAAGTTGCCCTACCTCTCAGAAATGTTGTTTAGCATTGTATTCAACGAAATCCATGTGTTATTCCCGCTTCCAGGCTTTAATATCCATCAATTTCAGATCGTGAGGTCCAAGAAGCTATACTTAAAATGGCGATTTTGTTTATTAAATGGACTTGACCTGACACAATTAAGGCATTCGGGGACTCTACATAATTATTGTCAGCAAAGATTAACTTAAATAGCCGAGCTGACAAAGAAAGCAACGGAGAAACTGAAAACAATAAACTTTCCAAAGAAAACAGTTTTCTGTTCTCCACACTTATAAATTTTAATCCCCTGTTGATCATTACATTTCAAATTATTTTTGATTGGCGGTCATTCATCCATGCCTTTCATTACTTTAGTCGACAGATTGATCAGGTCCCACTTTTGGCCTTGTCAGATCGCATTTTGTGAATATTTGGAAAGTGGCCTTGAAATGTGTGATGTTAAAAAGTAAAAATGAAGTTCTTGGGAATGGATTGCATACAAGAAAATAATAATGAAAGAAAAAGAGAATTATAGATAAAGTAGATAAGATAAGATAAGATAAGATAAGATTGATTGATTGATTGATTGATTGATTGATTGATTGATTGATTGATAGATAGATAGATAGATAGATAGATAGATAGATAGATAGATAGATAGATAGATAGATAGATAGATAGATAGATAGATAGATAGAGCAATAGATAGAGCAATAGATAGAGCACTAGATAGAGCAATAGATAGAGCAATATATAGAGCAATCATTAATTTATTATACATGTGAACACCATCAGAAACAGTTATAATATATATGGCCACAGGCATAAACAATATGTTTCATGTGTGGCTTGTTCCAGGCCACCTCTCTGATGCTTATTACTATTAGTAAAGGTATGACAGCTTGCCTGAACCATTCCACATCGAACTGGTACGTTGTCACAGGAGCAGACGACTCAGGTGACTGTAAAACCCAGTCTAACCAATACTGGTTGCGGACCAAACAGGTGCAAATTGAGTAGTTGCACAACTACCAATTTGAGGAACAACACTCTTTTCATGTTTTATCCACTTATAATAGTAACTGTGATCCACATGCAAAAGTTTAATTTGTGTGGGCCAACTGTGAACCGGCAGCAAAGGGACATCTCTTAATGAAAATTCAAATGCACAAGACTTATGTAAAATGCAATCAACCAATAAACTGATTCAACCATGTTCTTGGAGTCGGATTGGTTGTTTCCCTGGAGCTTGTACATGAACACTGATTGGCATGGTCCACAACTAAAAATAGCAGACCACGAATATCTGTATTCTGATGATCTACTCCCTGTTCGGAGAACCAGACATTACTATTATAGAGATTTTAATCCATTTTTAAATTCAGTTATGTGCCATACTGATCGCTTTTCTAATTCGTTTTTTCCTTATTGTACCAGACGTTTTAATTATGTACCCTCTATTTTTAATTTAATTTAAATTATAAATCTCTTAATGCAATTCTTAAAATGTGTTATTTATCTATTTAATAAGACTCTCCATCACTATCTATCTGTCTATATGTCTATCATTCTATCTAACTATCTATCTATCTATCTATCTATCTATCTATCTATCTATCTATCTATTGATCTATCTATCTATCTATCTATCTATCTATCTATCTATCTATCTATCTATCCAGCAGTGTGGCATTCCAGGTATGTCAACTATTATAGATTCATTTGCCATCTCAAAATGCGACCTGGACAAGTCAAATATGGTCTAAAGTGACCTCCATCAATAAGGCCAACCTACTAATTTAAGAACCAACCAATCAGCACATTTGAGTAATTTATTGACTGTGGATGATTTGATTGAACAGATGTGGTCTTATAATTCCACATTTTCCACAGTTTCAGTTGTTCACAATTTTGTTTTGTCAGCTTTAATCAGCAAACACAATCAATTGACTGACTTGTCAACTTGCTCTTTGGTCCGTCTGAACCGAAATTTACTAATTTCTATGAATTTCTAATTTGTTTTGACGTGCATGAATGCCCTCACTTCGATTTTTATATCTCCTCTATATACTTCTACATCCATTAATTCAAGCTGAAATTTGTACACCACAATCAACTTTTTGTTCTTAACATTTTATGGGAAAATTACAGTTTAAGATGTAGCAATTAATTTGACATGCTTTTATTATTGTTGGTATGGATGTCACACCAATTGCACTTCCGTCCTTTTCAGTGTGGAACTCTGATTTTAGATGAAGTTTTTGCTTAATTTTGTTATTTAAAACAACTGTCAACACTACCAGGTGTGTTTGGTATCTAGAAAATGTACCAAAGAAAATTATGGAACCGACATTTGGGCTTCTTCTTTGTGTAAAGTGTGAATTTAAAGCAATTTTACTGCTGACTCAGTCCATGTTCGTCTGCTTACATGTTTGAGCTGTCATACCTTGTAATAGATAATAAGAGAGTTTACTGGACTTGCAGTCAAATCACGAATCATGTTGTTTATGCCTGTGATATGGCATTAGCTCCAT
This sequence comes from Platynereis dumerilii, assembly GCA_026936325.1. NCBI lineage: Eukaryota > Metazoa > Annelida > Polychaeta > Phyllodocida > Nereididae > Platynereis > Platynereis dumerilii. The sequence continues at coordinate 61,289,348 of JAPTHN010000007.1, read as the reverse complement.
TCCTTGTGAAATATATTTTACAAATATCTTATTTTCATTCTGTTGTTTTCTGAGTAATTTCAATTGACAACAGTGGCGTAACTGGGGGGTCTCAAATGGGGGGGCACCTGGGGGTGCACGCGATTCTCTGGGGGGGCACCCGCTATACTAATTGTATATTTTAGCCACAGTTGGAAAGTTCATATGGGGGGGCACCTGGGGGGGCACAGGTCCAATATGGGGGGGCCTGTGCCCCCTCGTGCCCCCCCATAGGGACGCCACTGATTGACAATGAGGCCACAGACATGTTGACAAAACAAGAGTGAACATCGAAGGAGGTTGGAATTTTGTTATCTCAAGTTCAGGGATTTCCCAGGTCTTGTCCAAGCAACATAATTGTGTGAAATGAATGCTAACATCTTCAATATCGCAGGTAAGTTGAGTTTGAGGAAGGGCAAAAAGGCATGAACTTCACATACAGTGAAGTAAAGTATATGTTTTGATATTGCAGTCATATTTCGCCTGGAATGTGACCCTGCTAAGGCTTGACTCTCAATGACATGCATATGAATCATTGAGACCAAAAGGTTCTTGACTACAAAGAACCAAAGAATCGCATGCTAATTAAAATGGCTTTGACATGTAACACCTGCAACTGTGTGAATGTACAGTATTCTGAATGACAAACTACACCCACCTCCCATTACAGATGACATATGCCCAAACAATCAAATAGCCCAACTCATTGTCTTTTTTTTTGGCACGAAAGCATTTGCTCTGGTTGCTTCCATAATAGAGATACGGCGGAAGATATTGTCTTCAGGAACCTTCAGAATTCATGACAACCTAGATGGAAACTGAGGGTTGCAGTTTTGTTTGAAGTTGGCAAAGGATTGATACAGGTTTTTATTATCTCCCACTTCGATATACATGTACAAAGCCAAATGCTTTTATTGTCATACAGGTGTGTCTTGCACCTTTGTGCATAAAGAGATGTGGCTTTTGTGAGTACAAAGGCACCGATGAACGTCGTGTGCAAATTCTATAATTCTTTTTCCGTGAAAATTTCATATCTCCCATTAACCTGTCATAACAAATTAGTACTCCCCCCCCTCTTAAAACATATGCTGTTGAATGCAGTTGATGCGAGTAAATATAAATAATATTGTTATAGACAGGGCTTCCTCTATCATCTATAAAGTTCTGGAGAAAACTGCAATATAACTGAAATTACCTTCATAATCTCTGTATGTGGAGAGACCTGCCACAGTAAAGACTTATAACTGCTGTTCTGAAAGAAGTAAATGGCATCCTCCTCTCATATGTATTTATTTTATTTTTAGACCTCTGTTCCTTTTCTTCATTTTGCCAGACCCAGTTTTAATCGTAAAGTGCTCTATGAGTCGTGATGGGTGATGAAGAGTCATGATCAAACATTTGCAAGGGAAGCACAGAGACCTTTTGATTTGTCATAATCAATGTGATTTGTCGTAAAAAATATTGTGTAATAATGTTGGGAGTCTGTCATTCCTGCTCTACTCCACCAAGATAATGAAGGATACCATAGGACAATTTAGAAATATTTAGACATTTTAGAGGATAAGTAGATGTTATCATTGATAAATAAAATAGACAGTTCCATCTAACCTGCTTTTTTCCTCAGGGAGTTGCTGTTACATATTCAATACACTGATTGTTCAGAAACCACACTGTGCAATTATAGAAATTCTGAGTTGGCTTAAAATTTATGATTGAGTGAGATGTTTTCACACTAAAGCACAGTTCCTTCGAGCTAACATAGCTTGTTGTCTACAGCTAAGATAATCTGTCCGTTATCATAACCTAAAAAAACAAGCTATATCAGCCCAAATGAATTTTGCAACCATGTCACTCTATTGTTAAACTGACTCAAAATTCAAATTTTACAGTGCAATGCCTGTGCCAGGTTTTTTGACAAAACAACCTTTGGCGATGGTAAAAATCGGTATGAAACATAATGAGGCGGGGCATTAATTATTTTTCCAACTTCCTCCCCAGGCCAGGTTTGAATTTTGAATGGTACCTTAACACAGCATCAACAGCAGTACATATGAACTACAGAAGTAGGCAAAACAATGCGTCCTTGCCAAAATAACAATGGGGTGGGCGATTCAATTGTTTTGGCATACATCATCTGCCATTTTCAGAGGGTGTAGTTTGTCATTCAGAATACTATAGTAGTAGTAGTAACAATAGTACTTAGTATTCAGTCACACAGTTGCACGTGTTACCATAGGAAAAATTAGAAATATTTAGACATTTTAGAGGATGAGTAGATGTTTTCATTGATAAATAAAATAGACCGTTCCATCTAACCTGCTTTTTTCCTCAGGGAGTTGCTGTTATATATTCAACACACTGATTGTTCAGAAACCACACTCTGCAATTATAGAAATTCTGAGTCAGCTTAAATTTATGATTGAGTGAGATGTTTTCACACTAAAGCACAGTTCCTTCGAGCTAACATAGCTTGTTGTCTACAGCTAAGATAATCTGTCCGTTATCATAACCTAAAAAAAACAAGCTATATCAGCCCAAATGAATTTTGCAACCATGTCACTCTATTGTTAAACTGACTCAAAATTCAAATTTTACAGTGCAATGCCTGTGCCAGGTTTTTTGACAAAACAACCTTTGGCGATGGTAAAAATCGGTATGAAACATAATGAGGCGGGGCATTAATTATTTTTCCAACTTCCTACAAAACTTCCTCCCCAGGCCAGGTTTGAATTTTGAATGGTACCTTAACACAGCATCAACAGCAGTACATATGAACTACAGAAGTAAGCAAAACAATGCGTCCTTGCCAAAATAACAATGGGGTGGGCGATTCAATTGTTTTGGCATACATCATCTGCCATTTTCAGAGGGTGTAGTTTGTCATTCAGAATACTATAGTAGTAGTAGTAACAATAGTACTTAGTATTCAGTCACACAGTTGCACGTGTTACCATAGGACAAATTAGAAATATTTAGACATTTTAGAGGATAAGTAGATGTTATCATTGATAAATAAAATAGACCGTTCCATCTTACCTGCTTTTTTCCTCAGGGAGTTGCTGTCACATATTCAATACACTGATTGTTCAGAAACCATACTGTGCAATTATAAATTCTGAGTCGGCTTAAATTTACGATTGAGTGAGATGTTTGCACACTAATGCACAGTTCCTTCGAGCTAACATAGCTTGCTGTCTTCAGCTAAGATAATCTGTCCATTATCATAACCTAAAAAACAAGCTATATCAGCCCAAATGAATTTTGCAACCATGTCACTCTATTGTTAAACTGACTCAAAATTCAAATTTTACAGTGCAATGCCTGTGCCAGTTTTCTTGACAAAACCATTGGTGATGGTAAAAATCTGCATGAAACATAATGAGGTTGGGCATTAATTATTTTTCCAACTTCCTACAAAACGTCCACCCCCACGCCAGGTAGTCATAATTTTTAATGGTACCTGAACACAGCATCAACAGCAGTACATATGAACTACAGAAGTAACCAAAGCAATGCTTCCTTGCCAAAATAACAATGAGGTGGGCGATTCAGTTGTTTTGGCATACGTCATCTGCCATTGTCAGAGGGTGTAGTTTTTCATTCAGAATACTATAGTAGTTGTAGTAGCAGTAGTCGTATACACTAACACAGTTCTACATGTTACGTGTCACAGCAGCCATTTTAATTAGCACACGATTCAAAGGTTGTCCAGCCAAAAACTAAATACATAGCATCTTTGCTCAATCTTATTGGTTCAGGAACTAATAAATCAAACATTGTCAGTACCTGCTTTGTATTGATTCCTCACTGCCAGCTGTGAATGACCAGAATCGACTGGTAATTAAAACGGCTGAAAAAGAAACTTACCAGATTGCAATCAAGTTTTAGTGAATTCATAAGAAAAGTCGGCTTAGAACAGAAATGGTTGCAAGTGGGGGTCCTTAAATTTGCAGGGAAATGGCCAAAGTGTCACTATATGTATATCGAATTCGAACATTGGTACCCTCCATAGTCCATACATCTTGTTTTTTTGTGGAGTAGAGCATTGCATTAATTTCTCGCTGCAAACACTGTGGATGACCAGAATCGCATGGTAGGCTAATTAAAACGGCTGGCTGTAACAGAAACTTGCCAGAATGCAATATTCAGTCCATTCATAAGAAAAGTAGACTAAATTAAAATTTGAGAAAAGAAATGTTCACAAGTATTGTAATGAGCCTTTTGCTTTCGTGAGTGCACAGTTTCAGACCTTTCCTTGGTGTGAATATTTTCTAACTTTTTATAAACTATTATAGAAATTACCCTCCTTCGTTGGCGTCCGTATGGGGGAAAGCACGAGGGGCACATGCCCCCCATATTGGATATGTCCTCCACCAGGTGCCCCCCATATGAACTTTCCAACCTTGGCCAAAATATACTATTAGTATTGTGGATGCCCCCCTCCCCCCGAGATTCGCTACCCCCCAGGTGCCCCCACTCGAGACCCCCTAGTTATGCAACAGCCCTCCTCCCTCTTAAAACATAATTATGTGAAAAATTAATACTCCATTGGGCAAAACTCCCAAAGAAATTCTGAACGGTCTGATATTAGTAAGAAACATACTTTTTCTCACAGACGACAAAAAAATATTATTTTGCACATGACTGCAATAATTGCTCTGTACATTTTGAATTGACAGAAAGAAGTTAATTGGCAGAATACAGGATAAATGACCTTAAAAATGAAGCCATAGCAGGACCAAAAATAGGATTCAATGTGACTAATGATTTATTGCAAATGTGCATATTCATTACCATTGTAACTCTTGATAAATGCTGGTCATGCTACCTGTATAATGATGTGTGTAATCCTTTATTATAGGTTGGATTGCCAAAATGCTTGAGAGGCAAGATAACCGAGCACTTACAAGCATCTCGAGTCATTTATTGTTGGTGGAGTGGCTCAAGCCAATAGCCTGTTTTTGTCGCGAATTGGTCCAACAAAAAGGCATGTCCATCATCATTATTAAATATAATCCAGAAAATTGATGAAAAAATAGGATAAAAGCAATTTGGTCTATGGCCAGGGATGATGTCACAAGCTGCCATGGACCTAGCCACTGACAATTGATCAGCAATGTTGTCCAAGAGTTGGGATTTTTTTGTTGTTAATTGCTTGCAAGGAATTTATGGCTACAATAAACATCACGGAATGTGGAGTAGTTTGCTCTTTCCTCTACCTGCTGTAGCATTACAGATCGTTTCTCTACTCCGTTTCATTATTGGCTGGTGTCCTTGTCAAAACTAAGGCTCCTCATCTGAGCCAGGCAAGCAATGCCAAGAGCAAGCCGTCAAGGAAGCAGCCAGTGCCTAGGAGAGCAGCAGGGAGAGCATTTCTCAGTGGAGCCTGTGTCGCAGCAGGGAGAACATTGCATATCACATCAGAGGAAACTTCTTGGCATTACCATGTCTAGAATTGTGTTGTGTCTTGGAATCATCTTGCATTTTACATCATTGACTATCCAAGATGACAATAACAACAGAATGGACACGGAACTTGATGACCCGTCACTACCAACTGTTGGATACACTTATGAAATTAACAATGAGACTTCACCAAAAAGTAACATAAGCCGAACTCCTTGGAGGTGTTCATCAGAGCAATGGGAACCCTACATGAAACTTGTGTTGGTGCCGATAATTGCTGTTATAGGCATGGTGGGCAACATCTTGTCATTTATTGTGTTATGTTCACCAGTTTTCTCCAGGAAGACGTACAGCCACTACTTGCAATGTCTAGCTGTGTTTGACACTCTGACTTTGTTACTGATTACTTTAAAAGAGTGTGATGAAATCTGCAGAACCATGGGAAATTATGACACATGCATTTATCCCTGGTTACTTAGGAATACCTTGTCATGTCAATTGTGGGTGCTTTTCCAGCACATAGTTTACCTTATGTCCTCCTGGCTGGTAGTTTGTTTTACTATTGACCGCTGCGCTGCTGTCTGTCTGCCTTTGGTTCATCGCAATCTCACAGAATCACGTTCCAAGTTTGTCATTCTAGGACTGATAGTTCTTGCTACTTTGACCCAGCTTTTTCGTGTGTTCTTTGTTGAACATTTGGAGAACAGACATCAACCTTGTCATGTGCCTTTGGTAAAATCCACGAATGGTCGATATGTCACAGAAGAAAGCAAACAAAGGAGACTTACCTACATGATGGTAGATACCTTTGCTTTTGACTTTGGATTACGTTTTCTACTACCCTGCTTGATCATCGCCTTCTGCAATGGCTACATCATTTTCCACATTATGAGGGTGAGGCGAGCCCTTCCTGCGAGAGAACGAAGAAAATCCCGGTACACGAATATGGCAATCACAACCCTGTTTTGCGTCTGTTTCTTTTTTGTGCTTTGTCTCTTGCCAAGTGCCCTGTTGAGCATCATCATGCACATTTACTACACAATTCTCAAGAAAGCGCTGTATCAACAGCTCTTCTGCATTCTGCTGTCCATGGATGGAGTATTCAAATTGATACGCATGCTCAACTATGCTTTGAACTTCATGCTTTACGGGCTAACAGGGAAACAGTTTCGTCGAGAATTCTTCCGCATCCTCAGGGGCAAGAACCGGCTGCGTCTCAACGGTACTCTCTTATTCCGTTTTACAGGATCTGCTTGTGCTAGTGGCATAAATGAAACCAATATATCATAAGATCTTTCAAAACCTTAAAATAATATAATTCTGCAACATATTGCTCAAATCAAAACAGGTAAATTATTCATTCAGAACATCTTCAGACATATATTTGAATTTTCTGGTTTTAGGTTTTTTCAGAGTTTTAGGACAGTCTGGAAAACTAACAAAAGTTAATCTTGTTCCATTTCAGAGGTATACACCTAGTATGTTTGCTGCATTGGATAGTATATGGTTATTTTGTTACGGTATCAAGCATAAATACAGGACATAAAGCCCCAATCATCCATCCATCCATGTTATGGTATCAAAAGATAGTGAGGATCAAATATTGTGACTGTGATTCCATTTGACTACTTTCCATCTCCTGAGACTGTTTTTCCACGAAGAGAGACTATAATTAATAAGTTAATCAAGAGACATTGTTCATTATGTGCCTATATACTAATCTGTCCATACTGTTTCCTCTTGGTAACCATTGTTTGCTGATACTATGAGTGCGTCAGTATCAATGATGGATTTATCAAATTACTCGCGAAATAACTGCGACACTACAATGTTGTGCAAATATAATCAGTGCCCTGACTCAGTATGATTATGGATATATTGTGCATCTTGTCTTGTCCGCGTCTGTGACATAGTACAGTGAAATAAAGGTTGTTTTAACTGACTTATTTCTGTTAATTTTTCCCTCCTTTTTCATCTATTTTGTTAATTAGATTTTGGTATCTTGTCTTTATTTTTTATGAAGGTTCAAATGAAATCTGTGAAATCTGATAAACGAAGAGTATTATCTGCATACATGTGCAACTGATAGTAAAATGGACAGATTGACAGATACTGTGTGGTAATTATTATCAATCCAATAACTATGTATCCTTCAATTTTTCTTCTTTGCGAGAGAGCATGACGTCATGCTGAGGCTGTTTGTGGATAATCCTTGTGTTTGGCAATTCTCAGTTAAAGATTACTAACATAAACCTCAGTTATTATAGTCCTTGTCATACTTACGTTGAATCTCAAACTTTTTTTCTATGCTGTTGAACTGTGATGTCAGAGATGACTCTATTCTAGCATTGCAATATATGTAAATTAACTACAAGCTGTGATGTCATTTCAAACTGGGTCAGATTCCCCAGCTTCTAACCAATGCGAATCCACCAAACTGAGCATCACAGTTTCAACTCAGTGTCAGAGTTAAAATTGGGTCTGGGAAAAACCCATGCAAGTTTGACATCACAGCCTCTCAGCCAATGGGCTGCCAGAACAAATATACATAACATAAGCCATGTGTTTACGAACAAATTGTCAAAGCCTTCTGTTTATACCAACTTCCATCAAAGTTTAAAGTTGTAAGTTAGCAAGTTTGTAGATTTATCAAACAACTCTGTGAGGATTATAACAGTTGTTTACTGTGAATGCTCACAAAGCTGCCATTTGGTAGGATTAGACTGGTGACTGCTGTGATAAATCATTGGGATCAAAAATGTAATGCTTCCTTCAATATATCAATGTTTGAACTGTGATGACGTAGTTTACGGTCAGCCCATTGGCTATCAAGCTGTGATGACGTAGTTGTAGGGGCTATCCCTGATAAAACTCTTACTCTGACACTGTGTTGAAACTGTGACGCTCAGTTCAGGAGGATCAACATTGGCTGGAAGCTGGGGAATCTGACCCACTTTGAAATGACATCACAGCTTGTAGTTAATTTACATATATTGCAATGCTAGAATAGAGTCATCTCTGACATCGCAGTTCAACAGCATAGAAAAAAAAATTGAGATTCCACGTAAATATGACAAGGACTGTAAATGTACAGGCTTAAAATAATTGTTTGTGACAGGATGCATTGTAAGCTTGTATGTGTTCTTTAGTTGCCAAACACAAGGATGATATGCAAACAGCAGAAGCATGACATCATGTTCTCAGTCAATGAAGCAAAATTTGAAGGATACATAGTTATTGGATGGATAATAATTAGATAATTCAATAGATAGATAGATAGATAGATAGATAGATAGATAGATAGATAGATAGATAGATTCATTTTTCCTTATTAGAATGAAATATTTTGTTTTGTGGTTCATTGGTTTCTTTCATAAAGATTTCAATAGTTGCAATACTTGGATTTATACAGTAGGCCAAAAAAGGGAACTGATATCTGCAATACATACTAACTATATGATAATAAATTAGGATATTCTTATGGTATAACAGTGAGGTGGTATCAAAATCATTTGAATTGCAGTCGAAGCCCTACTCTTGAAGAAAAAACTTTTATTTTCAATTCTATACTTTAGGGGGCCACCATTTAATCTCAACGGGGGGAGGCTTTGGAGGTTTTTTGAAATACTTTTAATTTGCGTCACGAAATAAACAAATGCTGTCACTGTTATTGTGAAATAGATTATTTCCCAGAGAGGAGAACTTCGGGCCTCCCCCTGGATTATTAAATGTTTGCCACCATAGACAAAAGGCAAGATGTGAAGGATGATCAAGGATCAGATGAATGCGGTCTTTTGGTATAACTTTGATATACAATTTCACAATATCTTTTGATATGTTACAATACAAATGGTTTGTAACAAAATCTGTTCCATTCTGAAATTTATTTACCATCAGAGTAATCTTGCCCAGTTTAACTCCAGCCAGTGGCGATCTGGCACAGGAAATGACCGTTCTCTGGATCTGTGAAACACAATCAATAGGACAGGAAATGGGTTGAGAGATTGTTGGTATAAGTGGATATAAACAGGATGCATTGTGGGAAGATGATACAGGTATCCTCCTGTAGGGCAAATAGGTCAAATAAAGATACTTTAAAACTGGAACAGGTATTATTGATCCACGATTGGAGTTTTTACCCCCCTAGGTCTATTTACACTCCTCACACTTAAACATGCACACTTCCAAGAGGGTTAAAAATAATACTTCGTCTTTAAGTATCAAGACGACAGTGTGAGCACTTGCAACTAGTAGTTGCCATCAGGTAGATTCATGAAAATTTGCAAATCTCTGAGTGCAATAGGCCTACTTTCGTGTTAAATTAAATCGTCATGGTTACTGTCGGAAATGCAAGGCACAAACTGCACTTCAACACAAAATGCACCAATGGAAATATTGGTTTTAGAAGTGTGCAAACTTCCATCTAGATACTTTGAGAGGAAGCGCTATTTTTAACCTTTTTGGAAGTGTGCGTTTTTAAGTGTGAGCAGTTTATTTTAGGAGACGTAAGAGGAGGACGCAGAAATAAGGCAAAAGGTTTGTGGAAATTGCTGGCTGACATGCATTTAGCTGACCTGACCAGAGAAGAAATCAAATCATGGAACGGAGTTCGGAACTCTAAAAGAGCTGCCAACTGAGCTGACCAATTTTCTCTATAATGTCATTTTCCCTATAGAATTCATGTCCCAGAAAAAATTCATATTCATTCTGTCCAAAAATATGAAATCATCTTTAATAAACAAGAAACGGAGCTTTTCTTTGAAAAGCCACACTATTTCGGACACACTGAAAACTTCTCAGGTTGGTCATTTTGACTAATCTAGTAAAAAAGGCTAAGTATTTTGGTGGGTTAGTCAAAAAGGCTAAGCATTTTCATGCTCCTAGTCAATTTGACTAACAAGGTTAGTCAAAATGGCGGTTTGCACATGCCCAGAAAGCACTTCCTGTTCAGTTTGAATGTTGGCTCCAAAATGGAGGGGAAGGCAGATGTCAAAGTCTGTCATGAAATGTGAGTGTTCCATAGGTTAAGAATGTGTAACAGTTATTCTGCATGTATGATGTTATTTTGACATATGTATCTGTGATGATATGAGATTGTCAATAAAAGATTATATATATAGTAATGGACCTGGATTATCCTGGAATATATTTTGATTTGATTTCCAAGCACAAATTTATGAAATTCGGCATTGAAAAGGACAACATCATGCAGTTGTTTATTTTACAGAGGATTAGTGGTTGAGCTTGGTTGGAGTCAATTTCAGGTGCTTCTTGTGATTAATGTTATATTTCTGTTGTACATATAAAATTGGTGTTGCATGTTTTGGGGGGGGGGGGTCTGGTTGAATCTCAGTCCCCCCCCCCCTCCCGAGGATATTTTTCAGTTGTGAGGGCGGGGGAACTTAGGAGAATTGACCAGAGCTTTAATTGTTTATATTTATATTTAACTTTAGCATCATATATACATACAATTGGGTACATAAAAATTATTTTTGCAATTTTTTGAGGGGGAGGGGGGGGAACATAATATACGTAATATATAGCGAATTTGGGGTTATTTGCTTTCTCACCTTCCAATGTTAATTTTGAGCCTGAGGGGGGCGGGGGTTCATGGCCGCCCTTCGGCCTGTAAATTTTAATGAAAGTTTTCATTTGAAGCCCCCCCCCCCTGCGACATTTTCTGGATCTGCTCCTGTTAGTCAAAATGACTAGGGAGGTTAGACAAAATGACTAAGTAGGTTTGACTTAGAAATTGTCTTAAACCATCCTCTGTCAATCCAGAAGAAGAATTATTTGGTGCAATGCCACTAAAATAAACCCTGTACTCATATATTTTCCATTAATCAACTTAGTCAGAATGACTAGGTAGGTTAGTCAAAATGACTAAGTAGGTTTTATTTTCGGAAAAATTAGTTCCTTGCAATATTTTAGTAACTTTCAAATTTATAATTTCTTATTTCATTTATTTATACTTAATAGTGCGTTTATCTGAAACACCAGTGATTTCCTCTTTGTGTTTTTAGTGTTGGCACAACACATTCACATCCAGCGAATCTACATTTGATGGCTTTGAGAGCATTATTTCGACCAGTAGGTCTATCATGGGCCAATGGAACACCCTAAATATGCCACTGGAGGGGGGGGGGCTCAGTCTGTCAAAGCACATTGATCTCCCCGGATCAGTGGCGGATCCCAGGAGGCCTAGGGGGTCTAGGGGGCCCCCCTCCCGGGCCCACCCTCCCCTAGACCCCTGAGATAGAAATAACCATAGAGCTAAATAATATATTTGAAGAAAATACGCAGCATCATGGGTCTGTCTAGATCCGCCACTGCTTATATGATAAGTCTCTGGAATATGGTGGTCGGGTTCAATTTGTCATGGGATGTTCCTTGATATATCTTATGACACTTCGGCATATAATACTATAGTATATGAGTAATCTTTGTTGTAAGATCATAAGGGTTGGGGGCTAGTGAGATTGTGACCCCCCCCCCCACCCCCGCCAGGATAATTTTCTGAGTAAGGAGGGGCCCATATTAGCAGTCAGCAGGCCATTCGCTGGAGGACTTTACTTTGGTTAGTCAATTTGACTAACTGAATATGTATTGGAAAAACTGACCAAGTTGGTCAAAAATGCTAACCAAAGTTGGTCATTTTGACTGACTTGTTAGGGGTTGGTCAAATTGACTAACCTCAAAGACTAATTTCTTAGTCTGTTTTGACTTCGTCAAAATGACTAAGAAGTTAGCCAAATTGACTAACCTATTTGACTAACTTCTTAGTCATTTTGGCGATGTCAAAACAGACTAAGAAGTTAGTCATTTTTGACTAACATCTTGGTCAAAAAAGTTTTCAGTACAGGTGAGACAAAATTTATCCAATATTTGAAAATTATACCATTCCACGTAAAAAAAGAAGTGATATTTTGTTCATTTAATTAGTTTTCTATTTGAATGCGATCAATTACACTAATATCTGCAAGGAAAAACTGTCATAGGCTACATTAGTGAACTTATATTAGCACAAGACATCATATCTCAAATCTGTGCAGTGTTGGTCTCAATGTCAAGACTTATCACCAAAGTAAGAAATTATGCCAAATGGAGCAAGCTTCTTATCAATGATTCACTTTCATATTAAATGTAGACTGCTACCAACAAACTCAATATCTGAAGTTGCCTGGACTTCCTTTCTATGTCAATTTCCAGTACAACACACAATGTTACAACAAAAACACAATTTCAGTCAAGCAACAAATGGAGCTACATTATGTGTCTTCACAAGGTCAACTTTTTAAAAAGATTCTTCCAGTTATATATATATATATATAGTATGATTTTATATAGCGCCCATTCCAGATAAATCTGCTCACCGGCGCTCACCATACTGAACGGCAATCATACCAATCATTATAGTGATAACCTCTGGACATGGCCGGAGCGGGGATCGAACCCACGTCCTCATGTGTACAAGGTGGGGATGCTACCCACTGTACCACGGAGCCATATTCCACTTACAGTAAGGAAATTAATATTACGTTTTGAAAATGATTTCCTTCATATCAGGTGATTTGTGTCACCTACATAACACTATTATCATGGATTTATGATTTTTTTATAATATTTTTAAACGTTGCATAGTAGAGTCATGCACCAGGGTGAGTACAAACAGCATAGTATTGAGACTTTAAACATTCAATTCAAGACAATGAATTTAACAAGACAATAATCAGCCTCTACATCTTGTAGGTGCTTACAGTATTTCTTGTCAGTTTGGATAGCCATTGTTAGACACAGTCAATATAGTCGGAATGACCTTTCAACACAATCATTTATCACAAGTGCTATGCTGCTTTTTGTATAAACAAAGTTGCAGTTAGCTCATGTCTGTTTGGATAGCTGACCATGCACAAGCACTCGCACATAATCAAAGATGGAGTCGATGCTTCCCATTCAGGATGGATGGCCATTGGATGGAGTACATTCTTATTAGAAGTGTTATTGTGCAAGGGAGATTTAAGGCCTGGGACTGGGAGTCTTTATTAATATCCAGGGTTCTTATAAGAAATGTACACAATTATAGTGCACAGTCTGAAAATGTATAAGATGCCTTTTTTTACTGAAAGCACTGCAGACTTAAGAGTCTTGTACTTCTCAATCCCTCCTTCTAGTTTTCAAGACATTTTGCCACCATTCTCCATGCATCTTTTTCTGCAATGTATATAGGGGTTTATACTAGGAACATTACTGTTCATATTTTTTGTAAATGATGTCAATCAAGGGACCGTTCAGAATTTATGACTGGTGGGGGTGGGAGTTTTGCTGGAACTTCCCGTCAAAAATTGATACCCCCCTTGAGTTTCATGCGGATTTTTAGTACCCCACCCTTTGGTTTCATGCATATTTTTAGTACCCCCCCCCTCGGCATACAAAGCAATACACTCATATATAATGTTATACACGGCCACGTGTACAGATTCGCGTCATTTTGCGGAGTTTTGCGCGTAAAAATGTTCAAATAAAATGAGTTTATGCGTGTTTTTCAACATTTTTTCTTTGAAACACGTGTGAAAAGTTAGTACCCCCTCGGCCAAAACTCCCACCCCCCCAGTCATAAATTCTGAACGGTCCCCAATACGTTGGTACTGCTGTTGCAAGCCTATATGCTGCTTATTATTATGTTGATACAACGGTTGCCCTGCAAGATGTATTCCTAGATTTTGCTGGCAACGTAACAAAATGGTATCAAAAAACTATTTTGTATCAAATATGTCATGTTCGATGACAGTTAAGACTTCTAAGTCAAGATATAATAGCTCAAATTGTTACTTTGATATCACTGTTAATGATTGTCAATTAAAGCATGTAGTTATCCCCAAATATTTGGGTCAAGTAATTTACTAAACTCTTACAGCTTATTATGTTCACTCATGGATCAAAGCCATTGTGGACTGCTGTTTTAGACAATATCAGGTTTTACGGACCTGACCTGGAATTTTGAATTGGAAAGACTTCTCTCGGGCATTTGTATTAGTGAGATTGACCTGTCTACAAGTTGACCGCTATTTGCTTCCACCTAGGTCAAAATTCGTGAGCTCCTGTGATCGGTCAACAGAAACTCAGTGTGACTGCAATTCCAGTGACATTTTCAGCTTAACGGTAATCTGACATCTGCAATCTATGATGCAGGAAAGACTTGAGTCCTGAAGGGAGTGTTGGTCATAATGATTATTATGTTTTGGTCAATGTCTTGGGATACTGATGAAAAAATGAAAAATCAGACAAGGTCTTTATGAGAAAGTATGGAAAAATGAGGAAAAATATGGAACTTGCGTGTATATGTGATAAAACCTTCTTTTTTTTTTCTTCGTTCCCTTTTGTCAATTTGAAATCCAAGAAAATGATTTTTCCATAACTATTGGAGTTAGATGTCAAAGACAAGGTTGAAGAGTGCGGCACTGTGTGCCAATACACTTTATAATACCTAGATGATCAATTTGTTAACTTTTTAAGTTGAAGTACAATATGTAGTCAGGATTACCAATAGGGAGTCAAAATCATTATAGCTCTCTGTATTTTCTGATTACAGTTACGTATTTGCGCGATACATGTGCTGCCATAAGATTTAGTGAACATGTGCTGCCCCTGAGTGTAAGGAACTCAACTCTTTGGCTGTTTCAGAGTTTGATGATGGCCTTGTCTACTTTCTTGGAGGATATTATGGTCTAGTCTGACTAGAAACTTGCCGAATGTGCAATGGAATTGTGCAGTATTCAAAACATTTAGTGCCAGGTGGCAGCATGCAGCATTAGTTCTCTGTCTCAAGGGGCGCTGAGTACTTCAACATTCAAACCGAAGTCCTGAATGGACAGCCTAACTATCTATGTAGTGTCGGCCACATGCCAATGATCACACGTACAGTACAATCCAAATAAAGTATGACTACCCCAGTAGGAAGGCAGAATTAGCCACTACTTAGCCCTTTCACGCCTTTTGGCTACCCCTGAATATATATACCTTTACCTCCTTGAAACATCCTTTAAAAGTTACTTTAAGATTACATTTAAACAACTCCAATTTAAACTGCATCACCCCTATTGTGTTTGATGTAAATACGTATTTGATAGTGTGCCCCTTTGCTAATTGCAATTACATTATTGCCGCATGTGCACCCTCTGTCAGTCGTCCTACGGTCCTTGTGCTGGGAAACTCCAACTCCCGTGGAGTCGCACAGGGCCTAATCGACAGAGGTCTGGACGCTTGTGGCTTCACGTTCCCTGGAGGTAGCATATCCCATGTTACCTCCCGTATGCGTCATCTCAGATCTCCTGCCACCCCGGACTTTGTTCTTCTTATGGCAGGGGACATCGAAGCATCCGATGGCCTCTCCGCAGAAACGATCTGCGCACGCTACGAGCATCTACTCAAGGAGGCCCGCCACAATTTCCCCTTTGCTCGCCTCATCCTCTCCGGCCTCCCTCGGACTGGTAGCAACTACCGACAGGAAACCATCCGAAGAGTCAACCACTACTTCGAGGCGGTTGCTGCCGATGAGAGGCTCGTTGAGTTCGTCTCCAATGAGAATGCCAGACTTCTAGACAACATTCATCTGTCAAGAACAGCTACTGATAGACTCTGTTTTAATTTTAGTCGTAAAGTAAAGGTTTTTATGTAAGAAGGTTCCAGACCCTATTGTCATCTGTAAATAGTACTGTTTTAAACATGTCAATGAGTCATGCCAACACTTCTACCTTAAATTCATCAACATATTCCCATTATGATATTGCAAATGTACATGAAGATTTGTCAATGAATGATTGTGTGGATGTAGGAGATGATTTGGTTAATTCTGTGAATGACTGTTCTACTTTGGGCACAAACGCGAATGTAGATTCACAAAATAATGGTGACAATAACACTTTTTGTACAAAATCAGTAAATCTAGTTCCTAAAATTCTATCATGGAACATTCAAGGTATTGGACAGAAATTAGAGTTAGATGAGATAAGATCTATGTTTTCAAAATATGATGTAATTTTCCTGTATGAAACCATGAAACTTGATTCTTTTGATCCTCAGATAGAGGGATACTATTATCTACATTGTCAAAGAAAATTTAAACATCATAGAGCTAGAAGACCCTCTGGTGGTATAGCTGTTCTAATCAAATCAAATCTGTATAAATCTAAAATAGTGACTGTAGAAAAGGCGAATGAATAAATTATATGGCTTAAGATTCAAAAGACACCACATGAGATGATCATAGGGGTGCCTATATTCCCCCTCAAGGTAGCACAATTTATATGAATAGTAACTATGAATCAGATATCTTAAATGAAATAAGACAAGACTTAGCATGCTTTTTAGATAACACACCAAGTGTGTCTATCTGTGGTGATCTGAATTGTCGGACTGGTAATGTGATTGATTTTGAGGAAACTATAAATGGAAGGAACTGTTCATTGATCTCTGATTTGAATGGTGCTGTCCCCGCACTTTGTGGGAAAAACGAAGATTGGTCAATTAAGCAGAGACACGCTAAAGATGGCACAGTCAACAGCTATGGGAAAGAACTCATCAACATGTGTAGAGCAAATAATATCAGAATAATGAATGGCTTCTTTTCTGAGAATCAAACCGATAACTTTACGTGTTATAGTCCAATGGGACAGAGTGTGGTTGATTATTTGCTATGTAGTGAGGCAGCATTTAAAAACTTAAAAGAATTCCACATTAAAGACAAACTTGCAGAATCAGATCATACACCACTGCACTTCTCATTTGATTTTCCAAAATCAGTGGCTTCTGAGCACTCTGAGAATGAAGCGATTCCTAGATCTAGATCTTTTAAATATATCTTTCATAAGAACAAAACGAAGGAGTATTTGTCAAACTTTAATGACGACAATGCCCAAAGTAAGTTATACCAGTTAAGCTGTGATATTGAAAATAACGTTGAAAGTGACAAGGTTGTCGAAACAATGTACCAGTATGTAACAGATAGGATAAAGCCAACATTCAAGCAAAGAAAAGCTAGATCTTCTAAAAATACCTTTCCAACCAATGAATGGTTCGACAATGATTGTAAAAATCAGAGAAAGCTGTTGAATAATTTTGCAAAGGAGAATGATCTCTCAATAACTCAAAACAAATTTAATTATGAGGCACTCCGTAAAGTTTATAAACAATTGATACAAAGAAAGAAACGTAATTTTCAGGAAGCAAATAGAAATGAAATTGAAAATCTAGCTGGTAAGAACCAGGCTGATTGTTGGAAATACTGGAATAAGTTGAAGGCTGTAGGAAAGAAACAGGTAAACCTCCCTGATTTGCCTACATTTCATAAATACTTTGAGCAACAATCTCACTCACCAGAGCGTGACTACTTTGACAAACATAACATTGAAAATATAACATGCTCCAATCAAAACTCAACCTATGCTTGTAACAATGAATTAGCAAGTGATATCTGTGATAGTGTCATAACTGAAAATGAGGTTGCCTTCCATCTAAAGAAACTTAAAAATAACAAAGCAGCTGGTATTGATGGGATCCAAGCTGAGTTCTATAAATATGCAAGTGATAAACTAGTTGTTCCTTTCTGTGCTGTTTTTAATCACATATTCGATAAGGGTGAATATCCATCTCAATGGTCTGAAGGGCTCATTAATGCTCTGCATAAAAAAGGGGATCGATCAGATCCGGATAACTACAGAAAAATTACGATCAATGTCGTGATGGGGAAAATATTTGACTCTATTCTTAACAGTAGGCTGTATTACAAAAATGATGCTCTTGATCTTGATGATCCATTCCAGTTTGGTTTTACTCGTGGTTCGAGCACTACAGACTGTGTATTTATTCTAGATACTGTTATAAGCTACAAACAAGCAAGACGTAAACCTGTGTTTCTGTGCTTTGTAAAGCTTGTGACTATATTAATCGAAATGCTCTTTACTACAAACTCATGAAACAAGAAATGCTCAGGATAATAGTCAGCATGTATGACAAGTCCAAAGCTAGAATTAATCAAAATGGTAAAATAGGAGATGCTATTGACAGTAAATGTGGGGTGTTGCAGGGGGGAATCCTTAGTCCCAAATTGTTCAATGAATTTATGTCTGATCTATCCAATTATCTGAATGAATCTGATGGAATAACACTTGGTAATTTGACATTGACTCATATTTTATATGCTGATGATATTGTTCTCATGTCTGATTCCTCTGAATGCCTTCAGAATAGTGTTAACTCATTGCACAACTTCTGTAAAAAATGGCATCTTATTGTTAATGTCAATAAAACCAAAGTAATGCAATTTGGTTGTAGAACATCTAGTAGTATATTTTACAGTGGTGAAAAACTTGAAAATGTAGACAACTTTAAATATTTAGGTCATATGTTAACAAATAAACGTAATATACACAGCAAAATGACAGAATATCTTGCAACACAAGCTCAAAAAGCCCTGTTTGCATTACAAGGAGACTCCAAGCAGGCACTTGGATATATCAATCCCCAACTATCTTTGAAAATGTTTGACACATATGTTCTCCCTATTCTGGAATTTAACAGTGAAATATGGACAGATATAAAAGCTGATAGCGAACTTGAAAATTTACAACTTGCATACTTGAAGTGCTTGTTAGGTGTAAGGAAACAAACACCATCCTTGGCAGTTTATGGTGAGACAGGTAGATTCCAATTACATGTCCGTCAAAAAGTGAGAATGGTAAACTATTGGTCTCGTTTAGAATGAATGGGCAATGAAAAAATCCTGAAAAGATGCTTAAACCTCCAAAAAGACATGCTGAAGAATGGTAACAGAAAGAATTGGTTAGGAAGAGTATGTCACATAATAAATAGCTGCGAGATTGAATATGACATCAGTGATATTGAAAACCCTGAAAATGTGTCTAGTAATGTTAAAACTAAGCTTTACGGTGGTGAACAAGCGCAACTAATCGCCTCAATAAATGATAGCATTCAACAGCCAAAACTAAGGACATATAAACTCTATAAAACTGACTGTCGTTTAGAACCCTACCTTCTCTTAAGAATTAACCGCAAAATGATAACCAAAATTGCTAGATTTAGAACTAGTTCACACAGCTTAAGAATTGAAACAGGGCGACATCAGAGGCCAAAATTGCCAGCCCAAGAGAGAATTTGTGAAAAGTGTACTTTGGATATACCTGAAGACGAAATACATTGCTTGACTGTATGCCCCAGCAATGCAAGCCATCGACATAAACTCTTTTTAACAGCGTCTAAATTTATAGGTAACTTTCAGTCATTGGATAATAAAAATAAATTTGTTGAAATAATGAGATGCAAGGAACCTGAATTACTAATTAGTCTAGGGAAGTTCTTACAATTAGCCGATGTGTAAAACAGATATCTCTTGCCTCCACATGATTATGCTTGTAAATAATGTTCTGTATATAATAGAAGTAAATGAATGCTTAACATGATGCACACAATTGTGTTATAAATGTCTATTTACCAATTTACCATATCTCTATTTGTATATATGTAACATGTAACATCAGTATGTGCGATGTGACTCCTTAAGTAGTTATTTTAAAACTGGTTGTGTAACGATAAATTAAATATCATTAGATTACTTTTATAATGTCCTAGATAACTCTCCTAAATTTTTTTAGTAATTATTATATTTATATATTTAACAATAATCTTAACTGGTAATTAATGGTCAATGAACAAAATTTATAATATTATACAATATATATATATATATGTATCTGAAGTACAGGACCTGAAAAACATTGACTAAAATGTGTATATTTCTATTTCTTAATTATTCGACTAACTGGGTGGCTCGAACCTGTATTAACTTAAAACAACTATTTTATGTTATGTATGTATTGTATATGTATTGTATGTATGCAACCTTTGTGGATTTATCGGGGTGTATTCTATGTTTTTATTATTATTTTAGCCTATGTTGTTCTTAATAATAATAATAATAAAAGATTTTTGTATAGCGTCAGTTACAAATAAAATTTGCTCACCAACGCTTGTTATTTGTGTGTCATTACTCAGGGTAATAAATGGTAAATAAATAGGTCTTTAAGTGTTTTTTGAAGGTGGGGAGGTTGTCAATGCATCTAATCTTTACCGGCAGTTTATTCCAGAGACATGGACTAATATGCTGGAAACTGCGAGCACCCCAAGAATTAATTCTTACGTTTTTAACTTCTAGTAAATTAGTGTCACTGTTTCTTAAGGATCTGGTAGGTTTTCGAGATTTAATTAATTGAATTAAGTAGTTTGGGGCTTGCTTGTGAAGAGTTTTCCAGGTTAAAGTTAGCAATTTATACTCAATCCTGGCATGTATTGGCAGCCAGTGTAATGCTTTTCTTCCGCTAGTTATGTGCTCACGCCTGCTTACTTTTTCAATCAATCTGACTGCTGAGTTTTGAGCAACTTGCAGCTTATTCAGTAATTTTTTTGAATTGCCATAAAGTAAACTGTTTCCATAGTCCAAATGTGGTGTAACAAGGGCATTCACAACAGTTTTTGAATCTTCTTTACTTGGGTTTTTCCTTATATGTGATATGTTTTTGATGTTGAAATAGACAGATTTGCATATTTTATTAATTTGTTTTTCCATGGTCATATGCTTGTCAAATATAATACCAAGATTTTTAACATTATCTGCATATTCAATCTCTGTTCCATCTACGGATAGTTTGTCAATGTTAGTAGATAGTAATTGTGGTTTTGTTCCAAGTAGGATAATTTCAGTCTTACTCCCATTGTTACATAGTTTATTTGTACTTAGAAATTTTCTTATATCATTGATACAGTGTTCCATCTTTGTTTTACTATTATTTGTATTGTCATTTGGATTAAAAGCTATAATAAGCTGTTCGTCATCTGCATATTTTTGATCTTCAATATTATGCTTATGTGCTATCTCACTCATAGGTGCTATATAGGTATTGAATAGTATTGGCCCTAGTTTGGATCCCTGAGGGACACCGTATTTAAGTTTGCGTTTTTGAGACGTGCTATCATTTATCACCACTGAGTTAGTTCTATCTGTAATATAAGATTTGAACCAATTTGAACCAATTAATTGCTTTTGCCTGACATATGTATCATTTTTGATATTTAAATGTCTAATAAAATTTATATATAATAAAATGTATATATATATATATTATTAGAGTTATGAATAGGGGCTAAGGTTGTTGAGTAGTTAAGGGTAGTTGTAGGGAGATTTGGGGTGGAGAGGAGAAAGGAGGGCAAAATAGGTCAACAGAGGACTTCTGACAGAAAATTTTCTTCCTTTATTTTGGGCTGTACTGTAAGCGTATTGCCTGCTTCTTGGGTGGGAGATTAATATTTCTCAGAATTACTTAATTTTGTATCATCAATGTTTATGATATCCAAGCCAAGCAAGTTGAGGTTACCACAATGATAGAGTGGGTCGGGGCAAGAAGCCCAGGTTAGGTGAGAAGCCCCCCCAGGGTTATATCTAAACTTAAATTTTTGGTGCTTTTTCTTATTGATAGGATTGAAGTTAGAGGCTTTTTAGGTGATGTCACAAATTTTCAAGGCATTCAGCACCAAACCATAGTCATAATTAAAGAAACAAAAAAAGGTGCATGGTTTTTGTAACTTTGATTAATTCTTTGAAAGTGGTTGTCAGAAATAACTTTGGAAATTTTTAAAAGTATAATGGATATCTGCATTGCTTCACTTTATGACCATCACAGAAATATGATTTGGATCATGTTTTTTGCATTTTAGCTCAAAATATGGAGGTCAAATTAAAATATGTGGGTTTGGGGCAAGAGACCCCACATGGTATGGGGCATGGGGCCCCTTCACTGAGGCCTCGAAGCTGCTTCAGGAACCATTTAATAATGTATACTCTACCTTAAATCTTGATAGAATAGCTATTTGAAATAGAAAAAATTTTTGCCGAAAATGAAAAAGGGCAAAACATATTAAAAAATAAATGTATGAACAGAAAAATTCTTAAATTCAGAAAAAGTGAATAGAATGCCTTAAAAATGATAGAAGAACTCCAAGAAATAACTTTCAAGCCTAATGCGCGCAAAAAAATTGCCATAGGATTATAATAGGGGGGCTTCTTGCCCGATGGGTGGGGTAAGAAGGCCATTTTAATTTTATTACAAAAAGGGCCGTAACTCCTTTATTAAAATTGGTAGACATTTGTTTCACTAGTTATAAGTAGAGTCAAGTGATCCCTTTCTGACAGCATAAGCATTCAAATAATCGACCACAAAAAGTAGTTCAAATCGCACCTCGAAGTTAAGGGGGGCTGCATGCCCCGCGCTACTCTACACTGTAAAAAAACTACTGCATCTAGTTTATAGCAAAACAGCACTATAGGCTATAAACCTTGTCTTTCTACGGCAGTCGTTAGAAGCCAATGCCATGACACAATCTGGGCTAGTTTAATAGTGCTGCAGAGAATAAATCTTCCTTAGACTAAACAGCTTTACTGTGCATTCATCATTGCCATTTGTCAATTATGAAAATGGAGGAAAACAAATTCCAATGAAGAATGAATTCATTAGGAGATAATAACTCAATCATATTGCAAGCAATTGGTATTTGTGCGATACCAATCAATGTACCCACCTTTACTACCAATTTGGCCACTCTTAATTAGCTCAGCAGAGAAGATTGATAGCATTGTCTGTAGTAATAGTATATTGAAGTATTATATTGTAGTTAAAACAAAGTGAAAGAGCCAGAGATTATGATTGACAATGCATTAAGCAGAATAAACGATGGAACAAAGCAAGACTGTTCATATGAGTAATGACTCTTTGACTGATATCAGATAAGAATATGTCTCCATTGTCTACAGATCTGGACTTCTTACAGTCTCTAGTACACTATAATTATAGTCTACAGATTGCTAGATCTTTGGGCGAAAAACAGTTGGCTACTTTGATGAGC
Source organism: Platynereis dumerilii (assembly GCA_026936325.1). NCBI lineage: Eukaryota > Metazoa > Annelida > Polychaeta > Phyllodocida > Nereididae > Platynereis > Platynereis dumerilii. The sequence continues at coordinate 61,265,957 of JAPTHN010000007.1, read as the reverse complement.
AAGAAGATAAACATATATATGCAGACGACTGCAGATGAAATATGAATATGAGAGCAGAAGCCACTCATTTTACTTTTATAGAATGGCAATAAACATATAAAATAGAGCAAGTAATATATAGTGGATCTTTAGTGGTCCTGGCGATGAATGGCAATCATCCCGAACAACCTTGTTTTACAGCCACGGAATTGAGAGTGATTACTAAAATGCTATGAGTATTGGCATTCCCCCTTTTGCACTCATTTCTACATTTGATTGCAAAACTTGTCTTCTTTAGTAATGTTGCAACTTCTCATCTATCACATCTTACAAGCAATTTATGGTCATTTCTATTGTTTGATGTTTATTTTATTGTTTTTTTATTGACTATTGATTAAACACAATTGAAACATCTCAACCATCATCATAAGATATGTTGTCGAGTTTGCTTTTTCTTTAAAATAAAGAAGGAACATCATAATTAATTAAGGAAAAGGGTGGTCACTACTATGGAAATTTGTATACATCAGTTTCTTCGGACTTAACACAGCAAATTTCTAACGCACGTCGTTTGATTGGTTGTTGAATTTATTCTCGTAAAACTTGATAAACGTGGTGACGTGGTAAACGTGATAAACGTGGTTAAAAGCTATTTGCTCTTCTCGCTGTTAAGTCCAAATTACATATATATCATGACTGAGAGTGAGGCTCAAGAGTGATAGCAAGAGCGACGACGTCACCATGGAGATGACGTCATCATGCTGATTCTGGCTCCATCTATGGCAGTGTAATATAACTAACAAATAAACTTTTAACAATAAATCATATAAATTACAAAATTCAAAAATAGTACATATTGATCTGTTACAGCGCCCCCTTGAAGTGGAACACTTCAATATTCAATTCTTTAACAATCTGAGTGCCCTTCTTCTAAAAGGGCAATTTTCGCTGCAGGTCTCTTGTAATCCCCATCAGCAGTCTTGACCTTCACAGATCGTACTCTGCCGTCATCACTTTTGTTAACTTCTGTTACCCTTCCAGGCATCCATTGGCTTCTTGGCATATTGTCATCGACCATCATAATCAAATCACCAACTTGAAGATTTCGCTGCTCCGATTGCCAATGGTTGCGAGGGGTTAGGGATGGTAGGTATTCTCGTCGCCATCTACGCCAAACGTGGTCTGCAAGAACTTGACTCTGGCGCCATCGCTTGCGACTACACATTTCTTGTGCTTCAAATATCCCAATTGGAGCAATTGTTGTGGCGCCCCCATGGAGAAAGTGATTGGGAGTTAAAGCTGTATAATCTCCAGGATCTGCACTATTATATGTTAAAGGTCTACTGTTCAGAACGGCTTCTACTTCAGTCAGAGTTGTCCGTAGAACGGATTCAGCAACGACTTGCTCCTTCAGGACTGCTTGAAGTGCCCTTTTAATGGATTTGACAAGACTTTCCCATGCACCGCCAAAATGAGGAGCATGAGGAGGAATAAAGTGCCATGTCATATCATACTGCAGACAGAAGTTGTGAATCTTATCATTATCCAGTTGCTCTAAATTCTCACGCAATTCTCTCTCTGCTCCTTTGAAGTTAGTGCCATTGTCAGAAAATATCTCAGTTGGATGGCCACGACGACTAATGAAACAACGGAGAGCCATAATAAAGTCATCCGTCAAAAGGGAATCAACAAGCTCCAGATGTACTGCTCTTGTCACCATACAAGTAAAAATGCATCCCCATTTCTTAACTCTGCTTCGGGCACGTTTCGCCAGCATTGGTCCAAAATAGTCAAGTCCTGTAAACTTGAAGGGTTTTGAAAATCCTGAGATACGTTGTCTTGGAAGAGCAGCCATCAAAGGTACCGCTGGTTGCACAGATTTTCGACGGCAATCCATGCACTCATGTATTATCTTCTTTGCCATCTGACGACATTTGATTGGCCAGAAGCGTTTCCTTAATGCAGCTATCATGTGCTCAGGACCACCATGGCATAACTTGAAGTGTACATCTCTTGCAATGAGGCTTGTAATGTGATGTCCATAAGGCAGTAAAACTTGATTCTTGACTTCGAAACCATCTGGAGCATGACATAGGCGACCTCCCACCCTTATCACGTCCAGTGATTCATCATAAAAAGGGGTCAAAGAGCGGATGGAACATCGACCACTTAGGACTCCTCCTTGTTTCAGTGAGGAAAATTCATTAGGAAAGCCATCCTGCTGTGCAAAACGTACAAGATCCATTTCGGCATCATAGAGTTCAGGAGTTGAGAGGCAGGTATGTCTTACTGGAGGATTACCAGATGCAAATCCCAGGAAATTTCTTACAGCCCGGATGACCCAGGCTGTGTGCCGTAACAACTTATGCCATGAGGAGTGTTTCTGAGGATCAACAATAGCTTGTATGCTCATAAACTTCTTATTGTTGATCGTGCTCGAAGTCATCAACACTGTACCGACGGCACACCTTAAGTCATCATCTGAATCCTTGGGGGGAGTTATCTCGGGTTGTATGGGCCAGTTTTCTTCACTTTGGCGAAGAAAGGATGGGCCGTTAATCCATCTATGTGGGCTGGTAATGACATCAGCAGGTAAACCTCGGGTGGCGTCATCAGCAGGATTCAATTTCGAAGGGACATATTTCCATTGATGCGGCTCTGTCGACTCTCTTATTTCAGCAATCCTATTGGCAACAAATATCTTCCATCTTCTATGTTGATTGTTCACATACCTCAGCACCGTAATGGCATCAGTCCAGAACATTACCTTGGCGACCGTGAAGGCATCAGTTAATGACTTAGACAATCTGGCAGCCATCACAGCACCCTGAAGTTCTAATTTAGGAATCGTAAGTACTTGTTTTGTAGGAGTGACATGTGATTTTGAGGCCAAGAAGGAAAGTATCACAGCATCATCAGTGACTATTCTGAGATATGCGACTGCAGCAAAGCCTAGCTCTGAGGCATCACAAAATACAGGGAGTTCTAAACTCATTCCAGGCAAACATCCATGAAATCGTGGGATGTGCAAACTTGAGAGATGTTGGAGTTCATTATACCATGACTTCCAGCGTTCTTTTAGAGCTTCAGGAATTATGTCATCCCAGCCAAGTCCAGCCCTCCAGACGTCCTGAATTATACACTTCGCTCGAATCGTAAATATACAAGGGTCAGTTGATTTGTTAAGGGTGCTTGAAACATTTTCTGCTAGTGAAATTGCGGTTGGAATATCATCAACTTCTTTCAGCATGTCATCAACGTAGAAATTTTGTAAAATTGTGTCGCTTACTTCCTTTTCTTCGAATACTGACACGGCAGGAACATCTTCAATTAAATATGGTTTAAGGAACTTTGCAGACTCGGTCTGCTGAAGTTTTTCTATTTGGCTGGAGAGGTAATCATCATTTCTTTTGTTATGTAAGTTTACAGTTGGAACATCTTCCACTGTCTTGAACGTTTCTTCCTTATTAAATGCTTGCAGAATGGTGTCACTCATTTCCTCGTCATCGTGATTAACCGCCTTCCTTGAAGCATGATCAACACAGTATCGTGAATTCTTCATATCAAAATTGGTGTGCAATGAGCCTTGATTTACGTCTACGGATACGAAGGAACCGCTGGATGATGTATCCTTTTTATCAACCAGCTCGTCATTCCTTGAATCAGTCAAATATCTTTTCATTAAAGTGTGATGCCTTTCATCACTGTTTATAGGCTTATCATCAGTACCAAGACTTGATATATTCGTAACTGGAGCTTTGTCTTCTTGTGTTGATTCGATATCAGCTTGATCCATTAAAGGGGCTGTAGCTTGTGCTCTTAATTTATTATTTCCTGGTTTTCCATCCAGTTCTAATAATGCAGCTGTTGCTTCCAGACAATAATCGTTCATCAACTCGTCTGCTTCTTCAATCTCTATGTCATTTTTCAATGTTTGTAGATATTCATCATGAGCCTTTTGAAGCCTTGTCACCTGATTGACAATGCGATCTTCGACAATTTTGGCTGTTGATGCAGTACCAACGGATTTACTTTGAGTGATGAAGCGGGTCAACCATCCCGCACATCTGGATCTTCTCAATTTTGCTTGATTTCTTTTATCTTCACTTGGGTTCGCCTCACTCATCATATTCATAGGTTTCAAATTGTAGCTTTGAACTTCAACTTCGAAAGCTAGCTTTTAACTTCTTCGGACTTAACACAGCAAATTTCTAACGCACGTCGTTTGATTGGTTGTTGAATTTATTCTCGTAAAACTTGATAAACGTGGTGACGTGGTAAACGTGATAAACGTGGTTAAAAGCTATTTGCTCTTCTCGCTGTTAAGTCCAAATTACATATATATCATGACTGAGAGTGAGGCTCAAGAGTGATAGCAAGAGCGACGACGTCACCATGGAGATGACGTCATCATGCTGATTCTGGCTCCATCTATGGCAGTGTAATATAACTAACAAATAAACTTTTAACAATAAATCATATAAATTACAAAATTCAAAAATAATACATATTGATCTGTTACATCAGTATTTTCAGAACTAAATTACTTGGAAAAAAAATTAAAAAAGAAATCAATTTGCTGCCACTGAGATATTGATTAGAACAACTACAAAATCTGAGATGGCAGGGACATCAACACTGAAATCAGTATGGTTTACTGTGTGCCAAAACACTTTACAATACCTAGATACACAATTTGTTAACTTTTTGAGTTGAAGTTAGACCCCGGAGTCAGTCGAATTAGTTGAAAAAGTCAGCTGAATTTCATTTTCAACCAGTCAGTCACATTTAGATCAACTAGTCACTGGTGTGTTTCGCCAAAGTCAGTTGGACTTTTCAACTAAATATTGACTGAGAAAGCATATCCAATGATGTAAACCACTTTTTCGAAAGTGAATAAGAGTTTTGATCTGTTGTTTTTATTAATTTTTTTAAAACAAATATTTGGATAATTGTAATTTTGAAAATGAGAATCAATTGTTCTTGAATCTTGCCTTTCGCCCTTTCTTTTTAAAATAATTTTTGAAAAGTTGGATTTAGTCAGTTGTAATTTATTCAACTAGTTGGAGTTGAATTCTACCAACTAGTCGAATTAATCAGTTGAATTTCTGTTTGGTCAGTCTTGATTTGATTTTCAACTGACTCCTGGTTCTAGTTGAAGTAGTCTGGATTACCAAAAGGAGAGTCAAAATCATCTCTGTTTTTTCTGCTACAGTTCCAGTATTGGCAGGATATGTGCTGCCATAAGATTATTTTAATGAACATGTGCTGTCACTGAGTGTGAGGAACTCAACTCTTTGTCTGGAAGAAACGTAGGCTGTTTCAGAGTTAGAGGAAGACCTTGTCTACTTTCCTGGAGGATAATTATGATTGCCTAGTCTGACTTGGGTAGATTTAGAAATTGAACATAAACTTGCCGAATGTGCAGTAGAATTGATAGCATTTCATGGTGCAATAGTATGTACAAAACACTTCGAGCCAGGTGGCAGCAGGATACAGTTCTCTGCTTCAAAGGGCACTGAGTACTTAAACCTTCAAACCGAAGATCACACACAGAGCGTATTGCCAGCTTCTTTGGAGGGAGATTTATATATCTCAGAATTTCTCAATATTGTATCATCCATGATTATGATATCCAAGCCAAGCAAGTTGAGGTTACCACAATGATACATCTTTAAAAAAAGCTGCTGCATCAAGTTTACATGATGGCAAAACAACACTATAGGCCATAAACCTTGTCGTCAGAAGCCATCGCCATTACCATCTGGGCTGGTTTAACTGTGCTACAGATAATCTAAATCTTCCTTAGATTAAACAACTTCAACAGTAAATTCATCACGGCCACTTCTCAATTATGAAAATAGAGGAAAGCAAATAAATTCCAATCAAGGATGAATCCGTTAGAGGACAATAACTCAATCATATTGCATGCAATTTGTCTTTTATTCGATACAAATCATGGTACCGACCATTACTATCGAGATATAGTACGCATGCGCAAGCAAGAGGACGGAAAAAATTTAGCTGCTACGAAAATCGGAAAATTATCCACCAAAACGACGGATTTTCTTAATGTACATCGTTCTAACTTGTTGGATAAGGACCAATACATCTGGACAATCGATTTATGTGTTTGGATTACCTTCTCCATAAGGAATACTCGCAAAAACTCGGCCGTAAATACCACGCAAATCGGACGACGATTTAATCCAATATGGCGGCCCCCATGCTCGGAAATTCACGCACGTTTATCAGACATGGCTGAAGCAAACCCGCAAGTATACTCTTCTCAAAACCCAGCTAGGGTACTGATTCTTACGGACTCTCGTGGTGATGGACTCAGGGAGTTTATAGAAAATTACATAGACCGCAATAATCTCCCAATTGATTCTGAAGTTAAAAAGATAAATGGCGCGAAAATCCAGAGGCTCCTGCACATCGCAATTAAGGACTCCAGGGACACTTATTTTGACAAAATTGTAATCCAAGGTGGAATATGCAATTTCACAACCAGAGAGGCGATTGAATCAATCAAAATTCTGTCCTACTACAGGGAGCAACAGGCCGACAAGGTGCTGGCAACTATCAGGGAACTTAGAGAAACATTTGGCACCAGAGTCAATATTGCTACTATTGTCCCGGCCAGCCTCAAGCAGTACTACAAATTCCATCTCAAGACAGAAGACCCCTACCAGGAATACACGCTTAAATCCCTGAAGGACCAGCAAAAAGCCCTCATCGAGGACATCCAAGGAGTCAATGATCAGATTGCCAAAGAAAACATTGAGCTGGGAATACGCACCATAGACCTAGACAGACAACTCCAAGGCCAGTCTATCAAAAAAAGGAAAAGGGGAAAGCCTCAGAAGATCAAGATCTTCAAAGACTATTTGCTGAAAGACGGGGTACACCCTAATGAGCGCCTGGAAAGCATACTACATGCTAGGACATGTGACAGCCTAACTCGCGACTTAGGCTTCCAACCTCCAAGCGAAGAAAACCTAACTGACGACCAAACCTCCAGCGGAGAGGGGGACGACTGGGACTTCAAACGCGAAGTCAGGCTTTAACTAACCACCACTAACAGCACAACTGGAACCACTGGACCAAGAAACAGCCATGGCACAACAAGAAAACTGCAGCACATGCACAAATAAACTTAGAGATAGGGGCCAAACTCTAAAGTGCTCCATTTGCTCAAGAAGCTTTCATTCCCAATGCCATAATATCTCGTCGACAGAATTTGCAGTCATCCAGAAGAGAATCGAACAATTCCACTGGCATTGCCCTGACTGCCAACATGGTGCCGCCAAACTCCATCTTGAGGTAGTAGCCCTCCACAACAAACTCACCAACTTAGAATCCAAAGTGGAAGCCCTGCAAACGAAAATTGATGACACTGATAAATGCATCGACAACAAGGTCGACAAAGCTGTAAAAACCGGTTGTGAAGGAATAAGGAAGCGACTAGAAGATGATATAACAACGCAAATTGACACAGCCTTGGAAAATGCCCACAAAGCAGAAGCCGTACAAGCCAGCATCAAAACTGCCACAGAAAAGTGCATCAGCACCAAGCTCCAGGACCCCAAAACAGTTGGATCTATTGCATCGGAAATTTCAGACCGGGAACGACGTCAAAGCAACATCATCATTCATAGGCTTCCCGAATCGGCGAAAGACACACCAGAAGAAAAAATCTCAGACGATAAAAACAAATGCTTCGAAATTTTCTCCTTCCTAAACACCAATTTCGACCAGACTACAGTCAGAAAGATAACCAGGCTAGGTAAACCAGCCGTAGGGAAACCAAGACCGATCCTGATTGAGATGAGTACTCTGGACCACAAAGATAGCATCATGAAGGAAACCAAGAAACTCAAAGACAGCCCACATTCGGATGTTAGCCTGGGACACGACCTAACCAAGATTCAAAGATTAGAGTATCAACAACTGTCAACGGAGGCCAAAGGGAAATCCACAGACACCCAAACATACAAAGTATTTGGAAGACCGGGTTTTTGGAAAATAAAGGAAAAGACAGCAACATAACATCAGCCAGCTGGCATCCCCCTGGAGGGCAGCATGAAGTAGCCCATGCCAGGGGGGTGCGGCCCGAGCCTAGAAACCAGAGATTGCACCTAAGCCACCGCAACAATTACAGTAGTTCTCCTGGAGGGCAGTCTGAAGCAGCCCAGGCCAGGAGACCTAGAGCTAAGTTCAATGGAAATGACCTCCTAGTGTGGCAAACCAATTCGGACAGCCTTCATTCAAAACTACCTGAGCTAAAAGCCAGGATGACCAACAGCCCTCGACAGGTGGACATTGTGTTGCTTAATGAAATATGGCCAAAATACAACCGTTTTAATCTCACAGAAGCAGAACTCCAGATCCCTGGATACTCCACATACATCAGTCAGCCAGGCAGTGGAAGAGGAGTAGGCATCTACATCAGGGACGGCTTAGGTACGTCGGAGGCCAACATCACATCCAACTTCAAGGAATTCATGGCAGTAGAGATCAACCTTACAAGTGGAGACAGACTACTAATTTGCACCATCTACAGAAGCCCAAATTCACCTTCCGAGAACAATGACAACCTGAATGACCTCATCTCGGTGATCAGCGCACATCCAGCAACTCACAAGCTCATAGGAGGAGACTTTAATTTCCCCAACATAAACTGGGATACATGGACAGCTCCGGATGGCCCAGCTTCAAACTTCCTGGACGCAATATTGTCAACATATTGGACCCAACACGTGACCCTTGCCACACGCCAACGAGGAAACGATGAACCATCACTACTGGACTTGGTCCTCTCCAATGAAGAGAATATGATAGACTCCATCAACTATGAAAGCCCACTCGGCAAAAGTGACCATAGCGTCCTCTGCTTCCAATTCCAATGTCGTCCAACACAAAATAGAGGTAAATCAACTAAATATTTCTTCAACCGCGGTAACTATGCCAATCTCACAAAAGAGCTGAGCAAGGACTGGTCCAATCTACTCGATCCTCACGTCTCTGACGTAGAAACTCAATGGAAAAAATTTATGGCAGTTTACACTGAGGCACAGAACAACAACATCCCTCACAAGGAAATCTCACCATCAGTCAAACAGTGGCCCATCCCTATAGACGAAGCCCTGGTTAAAAAAATCAGGTGTAAACACACGACCTGGCGGCGATACATGGAGACAAGATCGGAGGACAAGCGCCGAGAATACATCAAGCTCCGGAACCAGATCAAGAACCAGATGCGAAAGGCCAAACTTCACTACGAATTGGACGTTGCCAAAGCAGTTTCAGCCAACCCAAAACAATTCTGGCAATATGTGAACAGCCGCACGAAAGTTAGATCTTCTATCCCGGACCTCTCAACGGACAATGGGATGGCTAAAACAGATCTAGACAAAGCAGAGGCCCTAAATCACTTCTTTTCATCAGTATTCGTTGATGAACCGTCTGGACAACTACCTGAATTCAACCAACGTTGCCCCCATCAATTGTGCACAATTGAGATAACGCCTGCAAAGATAAATAAGAAGCTGGGCGAACTACGTATTGATTCCTCCTCCGGGCCGGACCACATCCACTCGCGGATACTTAAGGAAGCCAAGGAAGTTCTATCGCAACCACTGTGCAAGATATTTCAAACATCACTAAGCCGGGGCAAACTCCCATATGACTGGAAGAGAGCTGAAGTGTGTGCAATTCATAAAAAAGGATCAAAGAGCAGCCCCAATAACTATAGACCAGTTAGCCTGACGAGCATCGCCTGCAAAACCATGGAACGCCTAATTAGAGATGATCTCATGTCCTACCTAACCAGCAACAACCTTCTATCAAACAAACAGTTTGGTTTCATGTCTGGCAGATCTACCACTCTACAGTTGCTACAAGTTCTGGATGAATGGACGGAAGCGATAGATCAAGGCAACGGAATTGAGGTGGTGTACATGGACTTTCAAAAAGCATTTGACAGTGTCCCTCACCGCAGAATGATCCATAAATTGGCACAATATGGCATCGGAGGCCAACTGCTAGCCTGGTTTAATGACTTCCTCAGCAACCGATCCCAAAAAGTCCGGGTAAATGGAAATTTCTCAACCAACTCTGATGTAAAGAGCGGAATCTCCCAGGGTTCCGTCCTGGGCCCAGTCCTTTTCATTGTGTATATTAATGACCTGCCTGACAACATCATTTCACAGATATTTCTTTTTGCCGATGATACCAAGATCTACAGAGTGATAAACTCGGAAGACCAACTGGGAGAAACAAATGACATCCAACAAGATCTTGACAAGCTACAAGTATGGTCCGACCGATGGCTACTTAGATTTCATCCAGATAAATGTAAACGGCTCTTTGTCTCCCGTCACACACCGGACCCGAGACAGACTCCATTGTCACTGACCCCCCAGGGCGGCCACCCTGCAGTAATTGAAGACACCCTAGTGGAGAAAGATCTCGGAATAACAATAGACAGCAAGATCAAGTTCGACCAGCATATAATCAACATCACCAAGAAAGCAACTAGGAACATGGGAATCATCCGGCGATCCTTCCAGTGTCTCAGCCCTCAAATCTTTAACCCTCTTTACAAGACCCTTGTACGTTCAACTCTAGAATATGGGCAGACTGTCTGGAGTCCTTATCTCATTGGCGACATCAAAAGACTGGAAAATGTCCAAAGGCATGCTACAAGACAAGTCAACAACTTCAAGGAGCTACCGTACCCAGAGCGTCTCCGGAAACTAAACCTCCCAACTCTAAGGTTCCGCAGGCTGAGAGGAGACATGATAGAGTTATATAAAATCATGAGCGGGCCTTATGATCCAGCAGTTACACCAAAATTAACCAGAGCCACCAGAATCTCCAGAGGCCACTCACTCAAACTCTTCCAAGAACGAGCAAGACTGGACATTAGGAAACACAGCTTTAGGAACCGGTCGGTAGCTCCTTGGAATTGCCTACCGGAGAAAGTTGTCTCAGCCCCAAGCCTAAACAGCTTCAAGAACCAACTAGACAGACACTGGAAGGACCACCCCATGAAATTTGACCCACTCATCGACTAAGTAAGGAGCTAAGAGACGATGGCAGTATGAGCAGCCAATGTCTCTCCCCCCCTCCCATCTCGATCGTCGCCATGGAATCCGGTAGTCCAGGACTTGAAGCTAGGATATATGTTTTTTCCTTAACTTGCGGATATCCCCAGGTGCCGAGGCAGTATGAGCAGCCATGGCAAACCAGGTGCAAATTGGATTATGTATATGTAATATATATCAAGTGTCAAGGGATCATTTAAGCTTTTCCATTCAGAATATTATCTTACATAATAATTTCCCCTCTGCAAAGATCTGGATTATTATCATTCAAGGGGCTCTTTGACATTACCCAAACCAACGGATTAACCATATTATGCTCAAAAATATAGCTCTAACGGATTAAATTGTGCTCATCTATGTTATTATCTCCATTCATTGGTGTTACCCATACTTAAAGCACAGGAGATTTAATCAGAAAATTTTTTGCCACCGCTCTAGTCTATCGTCCAGACCTCCAGTGAGCCGAGGCAGTATGAGCAGCCATGGCCACTTAAGTCGAAGTTACCAAACAGTTTTACCATCCGGACTACTAAAGGCCAGTATATGTTAATTTTTTCTCTCTCAGCTGGATCGACCAACAAATACTTGTACTAAGATACCAAATCCGCCCAGAACCGGCGAGCTGAGGCAGTATGAGCAGCCACGGCCGTCCCACTGTACTGTACATACTGTACAAACTGTATATAGTGTATATAATTTATATTGACTCTTCTTCCGTCCACAAACACTATTTGACATTTTTCCGTCCACCTGCGCACGTACTATTTAACTTTTCAACAGCAGTGATCTGAACATAGAGGTCAACGACCTGCGTTCAGCTTATTTCTTAACATTTCTTTCTTAACATATCAATTTGGCCACTCTTAATTTGCTCAGCGGAGAAGATTGATGGTACCGTCTGTCGTAATAGTATATTGAAGTATTGTATTGTCGCTAACAAAGCGATAGAGCAAGAGCTTATGATTGACAACCCATTAAGCAGAATAAACGATGCAACACAGCAAGTGCTGCTCTTATGAGAAATGACTCCTTGACTGATGTCAGATAAGAAGTGTGTCTCCATTGTCTTCGGATTTGGACTGCTTACAGGCAATATATATATGTAGTCTACAAGCAGCTAGATCTTTGAGCAAAAAATTGTTGGCTTTTTTGATGATCAAGACGATAAATATATATATTATGCAGACTACCGCAGATGAAATATGAGTATGAGAGCAGAAGCCACACATTTTACATTTATAGAATGGCGATAAACATATGAAATAGAGCAAGTGATATGTTTAGGATCTTTAGTGGTCCTGGCGATGAATGGTAATCATCCCGAACAACCTTGTTTTACAGCAACGGAATTGAGATTGATTACTAAAAATGCAGTGTTGTCATTCCCCCTTCGGTGATCATTTACACCTTTGATGGCCTATCTAGTAAAACTTGTCTTCTTGTGTAATGTTGCAACATCTCAACTATTCATCTTACATGCAATTTATTTAAGGTTTTGATATGCTTGACCACACCTTACTACTAGAAAAATTACAAATATATGGCATTAAGGACAGGGCTATTAACTTACTAACTATCTTTCAAATAGAGCACAGTATCTAGAATTTAGAATCAAGTCAGATTTACTGCCCATCACAACAGGAGTTCCACAAGGATCCATTTAGGCCCCCTTTTATTTCCTATTTAGTAGCGTCAGTATGAAAATATCAAAAACAATTGGTGTATTAATTAGATTAAAAAACATTCTCAATCCAGAGGTACTTTTACATTTTTATAACTCCTTCATTTTATCCCATCTTAACTATGGGGTGTTTCTTTGGGGGAAAACACTCAAAGCAGATAAAAGTTCTACAAAAGAAGGCTATAAGAGTATTAACTAGAAGTAGATACAATTCTCACACTAGTGCAATTTTCAAGAAATTAAAAATTCTCAAATTTGATGACATATGCGCACTGCATGACTACAAATTACTTTTCAAATTTTTCAACGGAGTACTTCTGGAGTCGCTGTTGTCCTTGGTAGGAAGCAATGAGCATGCTCATCCAAGGTATGCAACCAGGTTGACAGATCAGCAACTCTTACCTGTTCCGCGAGTGAGACATGAATTTGCAACTCAAAGTTTTTCATATAAATTACCAAGAATTTTCAATGCTATGAACAAAACAATTAGGGATACAATTTTTACTCATAGTTTTATAGGGTTTAAAATATATGTGAACATTTTTAATTAAAAATTATAGTACAGATTGTAGCATCATTAACTGTTATATGTCTTGGAAAATTAACTTCTTTTTTTTTAACTTTTTTTGTTGATTATTATCATTTATTTATTTATTTCTGCTTATAACATATATAAGTTATAAGTTTTCACATGATTATATATAAGCAACATTCACTCATTGTTATTTGTAGTATTTTAAAATGATACTTTGTTTCACGCTGAATCACATGCACCTCCTCATCTGGTCACACGACGACTTTGCCAGTCAACATAATATTTAAATAGCCAATGATTATTTTTGGGTTTTTTTCTTCCTCTTCTTTTTTTTCTTTCTCTCCCTTCTTCTTTGCTGTTTCAATATACCACACATTCATGTTATTAATATTGGCAATTAATATTGGTTATTTGATGAACTATATAGATAGTGGATGGTGAGGAGACCAATATTGAGTTTTATTGGCCGAAGCAGTAATATTGGTCGAGGCCGGAGGCCGAGACCAATATTACCTGCTGAGGCCAATAAAACTCAATATTGGTCGACTCAAAATCTACTATTTGTTATATTCTGCATCAAAATTTTCAGACTTATACACATTTTTAAACAAAAGAGTTTCCTGTTTCCTCCAATTTTAGATTCTCAAACAAACATTCACAGAAAAATTCCATAAGATTTTGTCTAGCTATCTATCTATCTATCTATCTATCTAGCTATCTATCTATCTAGCTACCTACCTATCTATCTATCTAGCTATCTATCTAGCTATCTATCTAGCTATCTATCTAGCTATCTATCTAGCTATCTATCTAGCTTTTATAGATCTATCTAGCTGTCTATCTAGCTGTCTATCCAGCTATCTATCCAGCTATCTATCTATAATTTAGTTATTATCTATGTGTATATGTTTATACAACATATCATTCACTTTGAGCTTTTATACCTTACTGTAAGAAACATTCGTAAATTAATGTTCTTAAATACTTTAATGTATAATATTTTAATTAAAATTTTTTTTTTCAACACTTTTAAAGATTAACTGTTGTTTATTTTGAAATCTATACAGCAGCAAGTTGGTACTCAGTGTATAGCAATCAGATCACAATGCTTTAATTGCTGCTTGCAACATGTTCAATTGGATTAATTCTTGTAAACTACAAATAGTTTACCTTTGGATGAGACACTTCGAAGAAGGTATTGTAATCACTTGGGTAAAAATGCTGTCCGTCCGCCGGGCGGGCGGGCGGGCGGTTGGGTGGGCGGTCGGGCGGCGGGCGGATAGATCGTTTCCGGTCCGGCACTCGGCCTCTATTGAATGTATGGGAATGAAATTTGGTACACATCTAGCCTGAATGGTCTAGTTGTGCCTTTTGATGGTCTGATGAATAGATCTTAAATACTTTTTGAAATAATTAACAAAATATAAAAAAAAAATTTTTTCGTTTCCAGGCCAAGGCTCGGTCACTATTGCATGTGCATGGATGAAATTTGGTACACACGTGGCCTATATGGTCTAGTTGTGCCTTTTGATGGTCTGATTGACAGATATTCTATACTTTCTGAAAAAATGAGAAAAGATATAAAAACATATTTTTTTTTGTTTTTTGGGCTAAGATTCGCTCATTATTGCATGTACATGGATAAACTTTGGTACACATATGGTCAATATGGTCTAGTTGTGCCTTTTGAAAGGTCTGATGGAAAATATTATATACTT
Source organism: Platynereis dumerilii (assembly GCA_026936325.1). Taxonomy (NCBI): domain Eukaryota; kingdom Metazoa; phylum Annelida; class Polychaeta; order Phyllodocida; family Nereididae; genus Platynereis; species Platynereis dumerilii. Next base: position 61,250,933 of record JAPTHN010000007.1, on the reverse strand, counting down.
TCTCAAATATTGAAAAAAACATAAAAATTATTATTTTTGTTTCTCGCCCAACATCCGGTCACTATTCCATATACATGGATGAAGTTTGGTACACATATGGCTTGTATGGTCTAGTTGTGCCTTTTCATGGTCTGACAGATGGCTATTCTATAGTTTTTGTAATATTGAGAAAAAATATTTAAAAGAATTTTATGATATTATTGTAATCTTCTAAAGGTGTTATTCGCTGAAGGTTTTCTGCTGCGCAGCCTGTGTTTAAAAAAACCTTTAAGCGGTCTCCTGGCTCTGTAACTAATTATTGAGTCTAGTAAATGTTGTCCGAGTCTTAGTCTATTGTTATTTTCTATCGTAAAATGAATACCATAACATGGGGTGAATAAGGACAGATTTGGCCCTTTTCCAGCCATAGCATGGGCACAAAAGCTCCAATGAATCTCAGTATAGTCTCAAATTATTTCCAGACCGTAGATTTAACTATCCCTGAGAGCATTAACTGATACCTGTATTTTTCTAGTATTCAGGCTGAGAAAACCACTGACCCTGTCCACCCCTCACTTTGGGGTGAATCGGAACAGAGACTTATCTAAATAACTTGTGCTCCCTACCCTGTTTAATTGATTTATACTTATGGATATGAGGGATACAACTTTTCAATTTTTTTCCTCAAAATAAATTTCCTGTGTCATTGCTGGATGAACTTTTGTATAAAAACCACCGTAGTTAAGTCATTTTTAACTATCTTCAAAAAAAATATACCCATGAACTCATCTTTGTGTTGGCCATCTATTATAGTCAGAAAATGGCAATTTCCTCTGTGGAGTGCTTTATTTCATCTTATCGCTTTTTGCCTATTGAAGATACAGCAACCGAAGTAATACCAAATTAAAGCATTTGAAATTAGCTTTTCAGTGGGACCATATAAGGCACTTCAAATATGGCATATTACCTTGTATGAGCTAATATTATGCATTTTCCTTCCAATTTTATCATTTTTCTGTTGAAAATGTAATGGATTTGTCAACTTTTTTTTGCAGAGAATTGTGCTTTAGCATTATTAGAGGTTCCTGATGAAAAACATAATGCTATATTACTATTCCATGCCACCACATATCAACAAAATTAAATTGGGATTGAATATGAAACTCACTGATAGCACAGATGATTGGCTGCACAAGGATTCTCAAGTCAGCTCACCAACCTTTCTTATTAAACTTACACATTTGCCAAATTTGAGGCACTTTCCTGACTTTTCTGGTATTCACATGCATGTCTTTTAGTCCTTTACACAAAATATGTGTCTTAAGACCGTCTCTGCAGCATTGTAAACTGTCAAATTCCAGGAATTTTGCTTCTTTGGCTATGTAAACAATATTCACTCGTGAAAGTGTTGCCAGATGTTGTCATATCATGACAAGTTCATTGAGGTTGCCACAACTATTTCATGCTAGATATTGCTAATTAGGAATAGTGTTATAAAAATATATCTCAAGTCATGGGACATTATTTTCAAAGCACATTATGTTCTTGCTGCACTTCCTCCCAAACATTTTTCATAAATTTGAGTGAGACTGTGAGATTTCTGCACAGATACAGAATTTTATTCGCTGGCCACTGCTCATGGTGGGTTTATCCATCAAAAAAGTTTTGAAGTTGTTCAGAAGAACAAAGAGAAATGGAAGAGAAACAGGTCCATTCCCGTTAATCTGGAAGTCATGTGCCTGTAGAAAAGAATTCTCACTGGCCAGCAGAAGCAAAATTGCTCTCAAGAAGCAGGTTGTTGGTGGTACCTGTTTCTTGGGTAGTCAGTTGAAGGTAGAAAAGACAGATTGGCACAATTATCAACTGAGTTTATACAGCTGGGGACAATAATTAAACTTAACTTTCCAATGATTTTTTTCCATCATGTTTTAGAGTGAAATCCATGCATATTCATGGATCAGGAGCCGGCGGACCGAATGAAGTCACCAAATGTATAATGTATTTGTCAAAGATTTAAAATAAAACATTTTGATCTCCCAGGTTGAAACTCATGTCAATGGTGATCAAACTGGTGGGAGAAATAATTTTTAAGAAGTTTCTGTTTCTTTGACGAAAACAAATCTCTGCCATTCAAGTTTCAGAGGTTCCAAGCATCAGTAAAATTAATGCCAAATAGAATTCCTGAGAAATCCAAGCTTTAATGGCCTTTTATCTGAGGTCATATTTGAGGGAAAGACTGCTTATATTAGAGTCAGTCAGTTTATCTCCAACAACTGGGCAGACCACTGGATCAGTGATCAAAATTTAATGTATCAAGCTGGAGAGAATGTGAAGCTTTCACAAGCCTTGTATAGGAAACCTTCGAGCAAGACACTTTGAAGCTTGAAAATCACTGAAAGCAAGGGCCATCAAGATAAAACATCAACGGAAATAAAATCAATTTAGTGAAAAAATAAATTTAAAAGGTCATCAAAGAACTGCACACCAAACGCAAAAACTAAGGAAACTTGCGATTGCACTTCACTTTTACTAATGACTTGTTGTAGCTTACAGATGATTTCAGATTTGTAGACTTTTCTCAAATAACAAAATATTTTGCAAAATTTCTGGTCTGACATCAGAAAATCCTGCCAGGTGATTGGTCAAGTTGCCCATTGCGTGTCACTTTTTTTCAGCTTGCTTCATGCAAGTGATGTTTGCTGGAAAAATGATGTAATATTTTTGACCAATAGTATATAGCAAAGGCCAACTTGGTCTGGTGGCAGTTGTTCACACATGTCAAACCGCAAGCCACATGAACTGTTTCACTTCTTCATGAACAATTGTATTTCACACTCCAGTGCACATCTGTTGATTGTTTCAATTAGTATTAAATCAGTTTCAAGCTGACTCTGAATGACCTCACATCTATTTATACTAAATTATCATGCTTTGACCAAAAGCTGTGAGCATTGTCTCTGACATCAGTGAGGGACTATTCAGAATTTATGACTGGGTTGAGGGGGAGATGGGAGTTTTACCCGAGTGGGTGCTACATGCTTCAAGTGGGACAGTGCTAATTTTTACGTTTTGTCCAGAATCTATGTGCCTTACAGGCTAAATTTATGACTTGAGGGGTATTGGAGTTTTGCCCCACGGAGCACCAATTTTTCACACATGTTTCAAGGGGGGGTACTTATTACTCACAATATGCTTGAAGGGGGTATGCAATTTCAATAAAAGCAAGGGGGACATACTAAAAATCGACGTGGAATGTATGAGAGTTACAAATATGCATGAAACCAAAGGGGGTATACATTTTTTGACAGAAAGTTCCAACAAAACTCCCAACCCCCCGGAATCATAAATTCTGAATGGTCCTTCATGACAGGATGGCGGCCCAGTGATGTGGTCAACATTCATAAGAAAATCGCAGTGGGAATCAGATCAAGGACCCCCCGATTGGTAGCCCATTGTCCTGCCACCTGAGCTGAGCCCCTCTTCTTAGAAAATGTTGCATTCACAATTATACATGTATATTTTCTGTATAAACAGTCATTGCATGGATCACGTGATCCTAATCGTCTGAATGTACAGTATTGGACTGGCAGAATGTATGTACTGAAAATGTGTGAAACACAAACTGAAACTCTCACTTGAAACTGCTAAAGTCAGTCCCTGTTAGGAGATCAATGGTTTAAAATGCCATGGTCACCCATGTAAAACGCTATGTCACTTTTCAGGAGAGAGTGGTATCATACCTTCTCTCGACCAATGAGAATTGCAAGAAAAATGATGTATTTTCTACCTCAAATGTCTACAAATATGAAATCATCTGTAAAAAATCCATATTCTGCAACCTTCCTCTGCATGAATTGCTTTATAATTGCATTGGAATATAAAGTGCAGCTCTTCTAGTTGCAAAAACGTATATGATTTCAAAATACATGTATAAGCCATTTCATTAATGATCCAACCACATTTACATTTCTCGGAAAATGCGCCAAATTGACACAAAATGCAAAAATTTCAATCAGAGTCATGGGTGAACTTTTTTGATCAAATACCAAAAAGACATTGATTTTCAGTGTTTTCTAGCAAAAGTTCATCACCATATGATACAGGGTTGTGACGTTACAAAAAAGTTGTACCCCCAAATTGGATATACATTAGAAAATATGTTTAGCACCCCAAAATGCCACTCTAAGTAAAATTTTAAGTCTATTATGTGCAGAATATTCAGTTTTTAACAAAATTCATTAAATCACTGTAAATTGACAAAAATGTAATTATCTGCTAATTTTACAAGTGATGAATAATCTTGGACTAAATCCACAACAACTGATGCCAATTTCAACAATTTAAACCCAAAATCCATGAAAAATAAGCTTGATTGAAAATTAGTACGGCTTTTTGGTCAAGCTCTGAAACTCTGTCATTCACTTAAATCTGAACCCATGACTTTACAGACAAAAATCCAAGTTATTTATCACAATTTTTGGCACAGTTGGACAATCCTATAGCATTTCTACAAGATAAAAATAATTTTTTCAGCATGGTAGTAGCCCGTCAATTGGCGTCCAACATTATTTTTATAACATTACATCACTGATTTCGTTTCTTGAGTTATTACTGGGAGCTGAAAATTACACGAAAATAACTCTGAAACCGAAAGTGCATTAGTGCCTGTTGAATATAGTCAGTGCAAATGTACCTAAGTTTATGATTTTCTCCTTAATTAGCCATAACTATACACTTGAAGCCTTGTGAGAATTTTCTGTCGTAGCTTTTATAGTCTTAATGGTACATGCAAAGTTTTGACCTGTTTGTGAAAACGTAAATTATGCAGGGCAATGTTTAAGGTGCTGCAGCTCCTTGCCTCCTGCAGGTAAAATCGTGAAAATTATTGGAATATAGAGTCAAGGAGGGTAAATCCGTCCACTTTTGGCTATAACTTTATTTCCAGGAAAATGAGAATAGATTCAAAAATACATATTAGTCCAATAGAAGGAGCATATTCCGTATTATCACCAACAGCCGAAAAAATGTAACATTCAAATAATTTTTTCTGAAACCATGGCAACAAACATTTTAAGGTTAGGGCACCTAAATCCGTCCAGGTTGCTGGTAAATCCGCCCAGCAAGGATGGTAAATCCGTCCACAGAGAATTATGCAGCACAAACATATCAAATCTTGTGATTTTTTAAAGTTTTGCAGTCTATTAACTTTCACAAGGACTTTCGGTTGATTTTAGATAATTGAGTACTGATTTTACTTATAATAAAAAAATTAAATAATAGAGGTTAAGTTAACAAGGGGGAATTCCAATCGACCTGCCCAATTACAATTAAAGAACCCTTATAACCCAATCAAGTTGTGTAATTGCTTGTTCTAACTTATTTAATCAGTGTTATGCCATTTATAGATATTAAAAGTCATAAAAGTACTTTTAAACCCCATTTGAAGCAGGTGGACGGATTTACAATACAATCTCCCTTTTGTTCTGTTAGCATGTCATAATATAAGAATTAGCCTACAGGATGTAATTGTACAATCACTCCCAGATCCATATGTCATGATATTATATGGTTATGCATGTTGTTTTCTATCTTTGATGGCTGTTGTTCAGAATGATTTCCCACAATTGAGTGAAATCTGTCCTACAAATACATATGTGACTCTACTACAATTTCGCCAGTGCTTATGTCTGTGCCATTGGATTATGGAAGAGAAGTTCTATGCCATTATGACAAATTTGATTCAAAGAAACAGACTATTCTGAAGATGAGTTTTCGTAGAGAAATCCTTTTATATACTACTGATGTATGTTTCATACTAGTCTCATCATTCTCTTTAAAGCTTCAGCTTCTCTCTTCTCTTTTAAATCAGAATAAGAATGAAGAAAAGGTAAATGAAGGTTTCTGGTAGGGTGTGAACAAAAGAAAAAAAATGCTATTATATTATGTAAATTCAGAAAAATAAAATGCTCAAGGATATTTAAAGATTTACAATTATATACCATTTTTTATGAAGGTCTTTTTGAGACTTTTCCAACCATGGCACTTAGAATGTTGTATGATATAAATCGACAAAGTTATAGAGAACCCCGTATTTCGAAAATCGTCTAAAATAAGCAAAAACAACTAAACTTCAAGGCTCTAGAGGCACCAGTTAATCATGTTGAAATGCTTTAAAATTTTGCATAGGTCCTTTTTATAGGTGATATCACAAAATGAGGGGGTGTCCCATCAAAAATGAGGACATTATTTTTTTTTGGGACACCCTGGGGGGGGGGGCACCGTCTACACTTACTGTATATTTTAGCCAGAGTTGGAAAGTTCATATGGAAGGTACCTGGGGAGGGGGGCAAGTGCTGTCAAACTGACAAGAAAAGGTTGTGTAAGGCTGACAAAATGGAGCTAAGAGTGGTTTGAGGAGAGGAGAGGTTCAACACTGCAGCTTGATGGGGTGGAAAAGTAGAATTGAAGAAGAGAAGTTAACTAGACCGCTGGAGAATGTGGTTGAGTGGCATTAGGTGTTTCAATCTGGCCAAGTGGAAAAAGCTTGTGTATGGACTATTCTCTAAAAGGGTTCCCATTTGTCAATTTTAAAGCCAAGAAAATGCTGTTTCCATAACTATTAAAAAGGTTTTCTCACCTATCCCAAAACGTTGACCAAGACATAACAATCATTATGACCAACGTCCCCTTCAGGACTCAGTCTTTCCTGCGTCATACATCGCAGATGTCAGATTACCGTTAAGCTGAAAATGTCATTGGAATTACATAATATATACTTGGTAATTAGTGTCAGAGAACCAAAGATCTTTTATAGTCAGTACGCCAAAGAAAGGGTTGAACTGTGCGGCACTGTGTGCCAATACACTTTACAGTACCAAGATACGGAATTTGTTAGATTTTTAAGTTGAGGTAGTCAGGATTACCAAAAGGGGAGTCAAATTCATCATCTCTGTATTTTCTGCTAACAGTTCTAGTGTGGGTGGGATGTGTGCTGCCATAAAATTGAATGAACATGACATTGTGCCGCCAATGAGTGCGAGAAACTCAACTCTTTGTCTGTGAGAAAAGCTGGTTGATTTAGAGTTAGATGAAGGCCTTATCTACTTTCTTGGAGGATAAGATTGTCTGTAGTCTAACTTGGGTAGATTTAGAAATTGAACAGAGAAACTTGCTCAATGTGCAATGGAATTGACACCATTGCATTGTGCAGTATACAAAAAACTTAGTGCAAGGTGGCAGCAGCATTAGTTCTCTGTTTCAAGGGGCGCTGAGTACTTCAACCTTCAAACCAAAGTCCTGCAGGGACAGCCTCCCTATCTATGTACTGTCGGCCATATGCAAATAATCACACACCAAAGGGTATTGCCAGCTTCTTGGGAGGGAGATTAATATTTCTCAGAATTTCTCAATATTGTATCATCAATGTTTATGATATCCAAGGCAAGCAAGTTGGGGCTACCACAATGATATACTGTAAAAAAAACACCTACTGCATCAATTTTGTGGCAAAACAGTAATATAGGCCATAAACGTTGTCTTTCTGTGGCAGTCGTCAGAAGCCATCGTCATGACGCTATCTGTTCTGGTTTAAGTGCTGCAGGGGATAAATCCACGAAGATCCCATGCGCTTGAAGGTACTGGTAAGATAATATACTAAGAGAAGGTGAAACGTGCCTCACAGAATTCTCATTTTGTACATTTTCTGTTTCCTGTTTACATTTTACTGCTCTGTGATTGGTGCACACTTCACACCTGGTGACGTCACGACTGTCGTCGCCGTAGCAACCTATGACAGTATGATCTGTGATGTCACAGGACAAGTTGTCCAGAATGCATTGCAGCAGGAAGACATTCTTCACAGAAAACACACTTCTGAGTGTTGCATCTCCTCCGTGGATAAATCGCCCATAAACTAAACAGCTTCAACATTCATCATGGCCATTTGTCAGTTATGAAAATGGAGGAAAACAATTACATTCAGGTGAAGAATGAATCCGTAAGGAGATAATAAATCAATCATATTGCATGCAATTTGTGTTTTATGCGATACCAATCATGGTACCCACCATTACTATCAATTTGGCCACTCTTAATTTGCTTAGCAGAGATGATTGATGGTACCGTCTGTAGTAATAGTATATTGAAGTACTGTATTGTCGCCAACAAAGCGAAAGAGCCAGAGATTATGATCGACAACACAGTAAAGCCGAATTAACGATGGAACAGAGCAAGTGCTGTTCATGTGAGAAATGACTGCTTGACTGACATCAGATAAGAAATATGTCTCCATGAAGCCATCGCCATGACACCATCTGGGCTGGTTTAACTGTGCTACAGAGAATAAATCTTCCTAAATCTAAACAGCTTCAACTGTGCATTCATCATGGCTATTTGTCAATTATGAAAATGGAGGAAAACAATTGGATCCAATGAAGAATGAATCCGTTAGGAGATAATTTCTCTATTATATTGCATGCAGTTTGTGTTTTATGCGATACCAATCAATGTACCCACCATTACCATCAATTTGGCCACACTTAATTTGCTCAGCAGAGAAGATTGATGGTATTACCTGCAGTAATAGTATATTGAAGTATTGTATTGTCGCTATAACAAAGCGAAAGAGCCAGAGATTATGATTGACAACGCATTAAGCAGAATAAACGATGGAACACAGCAAGTGCTGTTCATGTGAGAAATGACTCCTTGACTGATGTCAGATAAGAAGTATGTCTCCATTGTCTACAGATATGGACTGCTTACAGGCAATATACTAATACAGTCTACAGGCTGCTAGATCTTTGAGCAAAAATTTGTTGGCTTCTTTAATGAGCAAGAAGATAAATATATGTATGCAGACTACTGCAGATGCAATATGAATATGAGAGCAGAAGCCACACAATTTTACTTTCATAGAATGACAATAAACATACAAAATAAAGCAAGTAATATATAGTGGACCTACAGTGGTCCCTGCGATGAATGGAACTCATCCCGAACAACCTTGTTTTACAGCCACCGGATTGAGAGTGATTACTAAAATGCTATGAGTATTGTCATGCCCTCTTTGGCTATCATTTCCCCCTTTGATGGCCTATTTATCAAAACTTGTCTTCTTGTGCAATATTGCAACATCTCAACTATCAAATCATACATGCAATTTATTGTTATTTTCTATTGTTTATTTTATTGTTTGTCATGGTATAATGTCTGCCATTGTCTTTTTTTATTGACTATTTATTATTATCACAATAGAAACAACACAAACTTGATAATAAAATGTGTCATTAGTTCGCCTTTTTTCTTAAAAAGAGAAGGAACTGTTTAATTAAGAAAAAGGTCGGTCACTTTAATGGAAATTTGTATAAATCAGTATTTTCAGAACTAAATGATTTGGAAAATTAAACATGAAATCAATTCCCTGCCTCTAAGATATTGATTAGAACAGCTTCAAAATCTGAAATGACAGAGACATTAACACTGAAATCAGTAAGGCTCCCATCCTCCCATTGCAGAGTTTGTTTACTTGGTGCCAAGACACTTTACAATACCTAGATACTCAATTTGTTAACTTTTTAAGTTGAAGTAGTCAGGATTAGCAAAAGGGCAATCAAAATCATCATCTCCGTATTTTCTGCTAACAGTTCCAGTATTGGCGGGATATGTGCTGCAATAAGATTTAATGAACAGGACTTGGGCTGCCACTGAGTGTGAGGAACTCAACTCTTTGTCTGGAAGAAACGTTGGTTGTTTCAGAGTTAGATGAAGGCCTTGTCTACTTTCTTGGAGGATATGATTGTCTAGTATGACTTGGGTAGATTTAGAAATTGAACATAAACTTGCCAAATGTGCAGTAGAATTGATACCATTTCATGGTGCAGTAGTATGTACAAAACACTTTGAGCCAGGTGGCAGCAGGATACAGTTCTCTGCTTCAATGGGCACTGAGTACTTAAACCTTCAAACCGAAGATCACACACAGAGCGTATTGCCAGCTTCTTGGGAGGGAGATTTATATATCTCAGAATTTCTCAATATTGTCTCATCAATGTTTATGATATCCAAGCCAAGCAAGTTGAGGTTACCACAATGAAGCATCTTTAAGAAAAAGCTGCTGCATCAAGTTTACATGATGGCAAAACAACACTATAGGCCATAAACCTTGTCTTTCTATGGCAGTCGTCAGAAGCCATCGCCATGACCATCTGGGCTGGTTTAACTGTGCTACAGAAAATAAATCTTCCTAAGATTAAACAACTTCAACAGTGAATTCATCACGGCCATTTGTCAATTATGAAAATAGAGGAAAGCAAATAAAGTCCAATGAAGGATGAATCCGTTAGGAGATAATAACTCAATCATATTGCATGCAATTTGTCTTTTATTCGATACAAATCATGGTACCCACCATTACTATCAATTTGGCCACTCTTAATTTGCTCAGCGGAGAAGATTGATGGTACCGTCTATAGTAATAGTACGTTGAAGTATTGGAGATTATGAATGACAATGCATTAAGCAGAATGAACGATGGAACACAGCAATGCTGTTCATATGAGAAATGACTCCGTGACTGATGTCAGATAAGAAGTATGTCTCCATTGAAGCCATCGCCATGACACCATCTGGGCTGGTTTAACAGTGCTACAGAGAATAAATCTTCTTTAGACTAATGAGCTTCAACTGCGCATTCATCATGGCCATTTGCCAGTTATGAAAATGGAGAAAACAATTACATCCAAATCCGTTAGGAGATAATAGCTCAATCATATTGCACGCAATTGGTATTTGTGCAATACCAATCAATGTACCCACCATTACTACCAATTTGGCCACACTTAATTTGCTCAGCAGAGAAGATTGATGGTATTGTCTGCAGTAATAGTATATTGCAGTATTGTATTGTCGCTATAACAAAGCGAAAGAGCCAGAGATTATGATTGACAAAGCATTAAGCAGAATAAACGATGGAACACAGCAAGTGCTGTTCATATGAGAAATGACTCCTTGACTGATGTTAGATAAGAAGTATGTCTCCATTGTCTATAGATGTGGACTGCTTACAGGCAATATACTAATACAGTCTACAAGCTGCTAGATCTTTGATCAAACAATAGTTGCATGGCTTCTTTTATGAGCAAGAAGTTTTATATTTATATATATATGCAGACTATACTGCAGATGAAATATGAATATGAGAACAGAAGCCACATATTTTACTTTTATAGAATGGCAATAGACATATAACATAGAGCAAGCAACATATAGTGGACCTCCAGTGTTCCCTGAGATGAATAGTAATCATCCCGAAAAAGCTTGCTTTACAGCTACGGAATTGAGAGTGATTACTCAAATGCTATGAGTATTGTCATACCCTCTTTGGCTATCATTTCCACCATTGATGGCCTATTTATTAAAACTTGTCTTCTTGTGTAAAGTTGCAACATCTCAACTATCAAATCCTACGTGCAATTTATTTTTATTTTCTATTGTTCATTTTATTGTTTGTCATGGTGTAATGTTTGCCATTGTCTTTTTTTATTGACTATTTATTATTATCACAACAGAAACAATACAAAAATCATCATAAAATGTGTCATCAGTTTGTTTTTTTCTTAAAAAAAGAAAAAACTGTTTAATTAAGAAAAATGCAAATTTGTATAAATTAGTATTTTTTGGAAAAATTAAACGTAAAATCAATTCCCTGCCACTCATAACTTCTGAGACATTGATTAGAACAGCTTCAAAATATGAGATGTCAGAGAGATCAACACTGAAATCGGTATGGCTCCCATTGCAGAGATTGTTACACCCATCCTGTTGACAAGTATAGGTTATTCACCAGGAGAGAGGGAATATGTGGTTTATCACCAAAGAGTTTTAGCATTCAAAAATAAATATTGATTTTAATGGCCTCGGTAGAGTTCCTCTGTGGCCTAATGGTTAAGAGTGCTTGTTTGCACAACCACTGGCTCTGAGGGAGTGGGTTCAAATCCCACCCCGGAACTCAATTTAGTCCGAGCCCATGGGACATTAAGTGGAGGCGGGCTGTATCCAGTGTTCTATGCTGGGGCAACTGAAAGACCCTGGGCATCCCTGAATTAATTGGGTATGTACCAGACTCACAGTCTTCTCATCTCATCATCATACGGCGATCGCCTGCCTCGATATAGTCCACTAAGGTGCTGCAGAGGCGTAAAACACAAACAAACAAACAAACAAACAAACTGGCCTTGGTAACATTGGTTTCAGCCTACGGCCTCGGCCATATATTGCTGCATTGGCCAATAAAACTCAATATTGGTCTTCTCACCTTCCCCTAATATATATATATTTTCTGCATCAAAATTATAAGGCCAATCATGTAGCAGCAGTAGCGGATCCATTGGGGGTTTAGGGGGTTCAAGACCCCCCTTTGACCTGTACATTTTATTGTAAAAAAAAACATTCTGAATATTTTTAGCACATTTTGAGTCGTAACGAGTTTTATTGGCCTTAGCAGGTAATAAAGCTCAATATTGGTCTCCTCACCATCCACTATCTATATACAGTGTTATCTGCATTGTAAGACCCCCTGTTGTGAGACCAACCTGCCTTAAGTGACCACCTTTCTCCCGCACTAAGTAGTATTTTTAATGCATTTTGCACCCCCATGAGAGACCGCACCCCCACGAGAGACCAGTTCATGACCGCAGAAGGGGGAGGTCTTATAACACAGGGACCACTGTAGTGTAGTGCCAACCACAACTCTTTGTTCTTTTAGCATGCCATAATGTATGAATACAGGGCGTAAATCTACAATGACTCCTAGATCCATATGTCATGATATGATATGGTTATGCCTGTAACAGTTGTTTTCAATCTTTGATGTGAGTTGCTGAGAACAATGGCCCAAATTGAGTTAAAAACTGTCCTACGTGTATGATACAAATGCAATTCGCCAATGCTTATGTCTGGACCATTGTATTATCAAAGAGAAGTTATATGCACTTATGGCAATTTGATTCACAGAACCAGAATATTCTGAAGTTGAGCTTCAAAGAGAAGTCTTTACACTACTTATGTGTGTTACATACAAGCATCATTTTTCTCTCAAAGTTTCAGCTTCTCACTTCTCTCTTAAGTTAAAACTAGAAATGTTATAACCGGAAACCGGTGAGTGTTGCGCTGCCCGGACTTAGTCCTAAGGGTGAATCACACATGTATCTGTAGTTAGTGTATATCCCTCCGCGTAATATTTCAGTCAAATCCTCGCTCACAGGATCACTGCTGTCTTGTCTAAATACACATTTCCTGGCCATCCCACTGACCAAAACTATCCACCAGTCTTTGATTTTACTCTCCTGTCTTTCTGCCCAGGAATAATTTACCAGATTGTTATTGCTCTCTTATTTACGATTGGTACTATTGCTATTCCTTAAAAAAAAACGTGCAAGCACTTTTAAGAGTAGCTTGCATCTATCTATCTATCTATCTATCTATCTATCCATCTATCTATGTGTTTAGCTGTCTATCTATCTCGAGGCCTTCCCTTCCTTCCCCCACTACATTCGGCATAATTACAAAATAGCCCCCGCCCTCTGATAACGGAATGAGCGAGAACATTGAAAAGCATAGGCTGCCACTCATTCCGTCAGAGGCTTATTTCGTGATTATGCCCTACATGCCTCCCTTCATGCCTTTGTTCATTCCTTCCTTCATTCCTTCTTTTCTTCATTCCTTCCTGAATTATTTCTACCGAATTTGTAAACATTGGATCTAGCTGGCACTAGGATGCTTTTAGTACAAATTTAGTATAAACAAGTTGTTGATAACAGCTAAATTTTACAGTTAACATCAAACAGGACTGCTACAAGGTGTGTCATGTTTCTCATACATAGTTCCATGTGATAAATGGACATTCCTGAAGTATGAAGTAGTGGCAGGTGCCCAGTAGCTTTTACATAAAATTGGGGCAAAATGTTAACATTTCAGTGTGTGCAAAAAAGCTTGCTTACGAAACCAAGGGCTTGCCCAAGGGGGGGCACCCCCAGGGCAGCGCAATAAGAAAGAAGAAAAGGTAAATGAACGATTATGGTAAGGTTTGAACAAATATAAAGAATGCTATTATATCATAACCCCCTAATAAGAAAACGATGGTCTTACCCAATCCCATAGACTGACGATTTCTTACGTTTATAATTGGGTTTGTATAGTGAAGTGTTTCTGTGGATTGTCCTTCATGACCAGCTGCACACAAGGAGATTAATAATTCAAACAGGGTTTGTTCCACGCATGACCACAATGCTAAGTAGAAATGTGCTAAATCAAGCTAACGGCTACAAGCTGATGTTGAAAACAAGACTTGCGATGGAAAAAGCACACACTGGAAATTGTTGCGTACTGCTTGCTTTAATCATATAGTGGGTCGTCTGAGAGGATAAAATTAACATCGATGCAGCCACAACATAGCATGCTAACATCGTATCCTTTATGTTGCTTCACAACGTTTGTACAATATAATTCTACCATAAAATTCAATGTTATTTTCAAAAATCATTTTTCAAGAATTCGTAAATTTCTTGCAAATTGCATTGCTGCTTTCATGCTTTTTAAATTAACTCTGAAACACATAATTCCTAATATTCGAAACATATTACTTATAAGTAATCAGTTGGGTAGTACATAAATGTTTATTGAACAAAGTTCGATTGGTGAATATGATTTTCGAAGTTTATTCTCAATGATTCAACTGACTCCACTTGGTCTCGTGTATTTCAAGTGCATGGTGAAAACTTTCAATATTTTAGACGAAGTCGTTCCATGGAATGTTGAAGTGAATACTGTGACTCGCACTTGCCAAAATTTTGTACCTGTATCTATAACCATAGTCTCAGCAGAACGTGACAAAAAATTGGCTATTGGTCAATTCCACAGAAGTGTACCACTTTTACTTTTTTTTTAAATCTTAGTGATCGTCAAATCATTCACAGTAGCAAACCAGTATGGTCTCTACTGCCCAAAACAAGTTAAATTTTTCTCATATTGTGTTCCGTCTTGAAATAATCAACATTTTCCTCCAATCTGTTCAGAATTTTAGGCAAAAATCTAAATTGAAAGAAGCAGTTGCTTATTATCTTCATACTGATCACACATACATCGCAGAAAAGCAAAGTCATGTTTTTCATGCCTGCAAAGGTACTCCGAAGTTGTTTTGAAAACATGTTTACTAACACTAATGTTGAAGAGGATTCACACTTCATCTAAGTTAGACATCGTTGGTACATTGTCCCATCAGTCACGCCAAAACATAATAAATTGACCTCACTCAGTGAATTATTTGTTGGCAGACTTTTTTTCATTGTTATCTAGTACATAGTGACAGATAACTGGGCATGAATTGTCTTGAAGATTATTCTCACTCATTTGTATTAAGAAAGGTGTGTAAACATTGTCCCTTCAGTCACATTCGAACATGATGAATTGACAATATGCAGCGCATTACTTGTTTTTTGTTGATTTTAATCATTATTATTTTGTATAATTTGACACATGGATTGTCCTTTCTAATTTCCAATAATTATTATGACGCAAAAGTATTGAAATCCTGATCCTGAGTCAAAAAATCTTACTTGGAGCATGGTGAAAAGTTTGGTGATGGATAACTTGTTGCTGAACTGCGTGGCAGGGCCTATTAATGCTAATAGGAAATATAAGGACAAACTGTTTGGTAAGTTCATGTGAAATACAAGTTAAATATTCAGCCAACAACCATGGCCTCTTATCAATATGATATCCATGAAATAATTCAAAAATAAGATGCATGGAGTGTCTATGAACCATACTGCATTCACAGGAACCAAAAATATAGGATTATTTTCAAGGATGGCTTGGATTAAAGAGGATTGCAATTACTCAGTAAATCTGGTGCCAGAAGCATGGAAGCTGTCTCCCCACAGACGTGACAAACAAATTGGTTTCCCATTTAGGCCTTTAATAGATATGTTACTAAAAATGTTTCTGACAAGTTTTTCTAGCCTAAAAAATACACTCTAGATGATTTGAAGCCCATAGCATAGACCATAATATGCATATTGCACATGTTTAAACTGTGCCGAGCATAAAAAACAACCATTTCAACAATAATTTGTTTTTTTTGTATGAAGGGATTGAGACACATCCACAAATTTTGGAACAAAGTTAGATGTTTACCATAACTAATCAACAAAAAAAAAACGTTATTGTGAACATTTGCCTACTTGGTCATTTTGCCAATATAAAAATCCAATTTTCCCCTGTTTTTTTATTCCGGACTCACATTTGGACTACTGCTACACCTTGAACAAAGGAGATATATCTAAGAATTTTTTTTTTGTACACTCTTGGACTACACTAAAATAATTTTGTGTAAAATGTATTAAATTGACAATGTACTCTTTCCGATGGATCATTGCGTTACTTTAACCTTATATTTCGCCGATAATTTGAATCTAAAGAGCTTTATTAAATACTTTTGATATACTGTCCCATCAGTCACAAAGAGGTGTCCCATTAGTCACAGAATGAATGAGGCACTGCTGCAGAACCATTGATCCACCAGTATAAATGTGAGCCTGATTTGAAAGCTTATCTCAATACAATTACAATGCACTATGACAATAAGTTGTGACATGTGAACTGAGATAGTAATTACATGTTCAGCAAACTCACAAAAAACGGTGGTCAAAAAAGTCCCTTCAGTCACAAGAGCATATTTGACCTCATATCAAAACTAAAAATCAAATTCTGGGGATGTTTTTATAATATTTTCCTATTAAGGTGGAAAATACACTGATTGTCCCAAAGTCACGGTGGAATTGACCTATTAAAAATTCACCATGCAGTCTCCACTACGGGCTGCACACAATCATGCTATACAACACAGGGCATCTTATATGTGGCACGGGCTGGTCTTCGTGCTTGCAATGGCAAATTGTTATACAGTCAGACAAATGATTAATCAGGCACAAGTTTGCTGTTTCCTTTTTATCTTGAAGCAATTAAAAAGTAAGTGGTGAAACATGCAATCGAAATCATCCTCGGTATTAAATGTAACCTGTCCAAGACAAATTTATTGCAAATGACACAAAATGTGATGAAAAGAGCTACTTTTGTTGATTTCAGGAACCAAAAAATGATTCAGACACTTTCACGAAGTTGTGGAAAGTGAACTATTTACTTATATTTATCTCTAATACTGCTAAGAAATTATCACGGGATCATTGTAAATACATTGGATGATAGGTGTGATCATCAGTCAAGAAAATTCGGATGAATATGTGAGATAAACATTCTGACCAGTTTATCACATTTTCGTGCACTGTTTTATATCAAACATGCATCACATTGATTCAATTTGCTTCAGTTTATCTTAGAATTGTATTTTTAAAAATTTGAGTAAGAAAATGAAACATTGGAGACCACATAATAAGTTCAGTGCACTTCTGTATTTATTTGCACAATTTACCAAAACAAAAACATGTTCATGTGGCACCAAAATCTAACAAATTTTCGTAAAGCAATATTCATTATCTATTTCAATTGATATTTCATGCATGGTGCGAATGGCCTCAATGCTATTCCAATGGAGATACATGTAGGTTGCTCCATGAAAGCACACTATAGTTTCAATATAGCATTTAATTTGTAAACAAGTGGTGTAAACTGGCTTTCCTGTATATGCAATAAAGTGAACAAGGGTTGGAATGCCAGTCAACTTTATTTTAAATGATCTGATGGATAGCAGTGGCACAATGGGCAAGCAGTCAGAGAGCAGTTGAGGTAAAAAAAAAAAGGAAATAGTTAAGTGCAAACAATTTTTCAAGTAAGCGGATCTTTCAGTCTTGTTTTGATAGAACATTTAGCAACTGGCATTTTATGATATAAAAATATTTCCAATTGACATCACACAGATTTCTGCCACACAAGTCAAGAAAAATGTGATAAACTGAATCAGATGTTTATCTCACATATTCATCAGAATTTTCTTGACTGATGATCACACCTATCATTCAATGTATTAACAATGATCCCATGGTAGTTATGGCAGTATTAGAGATAAATATTAGTAAATAGTTCACTTTCCACAACTTTATTAAAACATCTGAATAATTTTTGGTTCCTGAAAAGAACAAAAGTAACTATTTTCATCAGAAACATTGCCGTAACTGCTGGTTTTACCAAGATGAAGAGAATGAATGTACCCAAGAGAAAGCTACCTCCAATGCTGCAATCAAAAGGCCCATCATCAATCATACCAAGTGGATAACGGAATTATATCTTTCGTCAATGAATGAGTCACTCGAGTAAGTGGAAAATTACATTGTGCCCAATTATTATATTAAGCCTTTCTCTTAGATACCATATTGTATTGCCATTATCAATTTCCTCAGCAATGGTGATTGAGTCAACCACAATATTATATATATATTGGCTGTAGTATACAAAACAATGGCCGCCAGAGTGAGACAGCTATAGGCAGAGATTATTGCAATGAAGATCACCCATATAAGCGATTGACAACTCATCATGGAGAATAGGGTGAAACGACGTCCCAGGTCCCCTAGACTGCCCGTACCCTCTGGATCTGCCACTGTTAGATATACTCCTGCTTGCGAAATCTGTGTTACTATATGTACGAATATGACGTATCAGTTATATCCACCCGATGAATATCCAAAAAGCATTCAAATCTTTTCTAAGTACAATTTGATTCCTGGTAGACTATCAATTTTGCAGACTCATTTTGTAATTACCTTTCCATTTTGACATAATGAAAAATAATGACAATTTTGATCTGGCTTAGGATTTGTTTGAACGGAAGACACAGAATTGGAATTCCTTGTGACACTGTGAAGATTTGGTCTTGGCTAATTTCGTCACATCTCATCAATCAAATGTCACCAGCAACAAGGACTTGCAGAGAAGGAGGAATTAATTTCATTTCATTTTTCATCATTCCAGTATCATCATTCATCAGTCTTCTTATTCAACAAAATGAAAGTTGAATATGCTTTTCGACTAAATCTTTGTAATATGAAATTTTCTTTATGGATTCCAAACGGTTTAGGGCTTAAAACGATATCACAGGCCACCTGCAGGTATCTATAGGATACATGAACTCACATGTTCCTAACGGCAATCACAGGCTGCACAGAGGCAGGTTACTGCTCAAGTGTATGTTATTCGTTGTCTTTTCGAGGTATCTAATTTTCACTATTTGGTATGTACAGGGTGACCCACCTCAACTTGTGCATTGATGTTGTAACCAAAACAGTGTTAGCTGAAAAAGTTTTGGACTTCCAATGCAAAAACCAAATTGGATTTTCAGTGACAAGAGCCAAGAGAAGAGTATTATGCAAGTTTGGTTCACTTTTGGTTAAAATTGGTCTCAGAAAGAGAGTTCAAATTTTTGCATAGCTTTTTTTCTGATTTTTCACAATTTAGCTCTGTCAACGTTGGAAAAATTTTTCGGCTCACATGTAATGCATGTACTATATTACAGAAGCTATAACAAAGCAGTGCCAGGGCTTATCTTTGAAGGAGATTTGGGTTTATGGAGTCAGGAAGCCCAAATACTGTCCTGATGCAGTGCACCATTTTCATACCGGTAATTTCCTGGGGTCCATTACCAGTGATGGGCGGGCAAAAATTGTTGTTACCTCACAATAAGCATTTGAATAGCTTAATCTTACATGGGAATATCATTGATCACTTTCAATTTGAGCATTGATGTGTGTATGTGCTACTTTATTAATTGTTCCAATAATGCACATAAATTGTCATCAATGAATCTTATATCTCCAAGAAAAATTACTTGGCTTGGATTTCTAGGCCAAATGACATGGTGAATTTGTTGACGGGAATCTTCTGCACCTGGTAGTATAAAAGAACCATGTGTTTCCATCACATATGTTGGTCAAAATAAGACTAGATTTTGAGGGATGGAAATTTGTGACTTTCTAGATGACACCAAAAATGGATTTTGGTAGAAGTGTTGCTATACTTTTTCTCTTTGCTTTTAAAACCTCAGTGTCATGTTTTATGTTTCTATTGACTCTGACAATCAAAATACCTTACTATTTTGTGTTGGAAATCATCTGACTGTCGGTTATGCTAATTGTTTTGCCATATTTTGACTTGTTTTTCTCCAACTGGTTGTCGTTCTAAATTTTCTGACTTGGTAACATACACTGGACTCTAAATCTCACAAACACCATCCATTCCCTTCCTTAAGAACCTGCTTTTGCATATCAAAGTCATTTCAGGCCGTTTTGGAGGACTTTGTTGATGCAGGTGCACTTTGAATTCTTCTCGGCTGATTTTTCGGCACAAAATAAAACAGCAACACATTTTCACTTGCCTGTCATTTTTGATAGAAATACTGCAGAGGCTTGTAACTCACTTTATTTAACAGCCATTACTACCAATTCGACAAATCTGTTTTCAAAAATTGCCTGTCTCATTTTTGTTGTCTTTAATAAAATGTTTAAAGTCATGCACAAGTTGAGGTGGGTCACCCTGTAGGCCTACACGAATTGTGAAAATATAACGAACATGTACATGAATTTAGCATTCGTGTGAGCGTGAAATATTGCAATACCCAAATTTGTGTAGATGAAATTAAAAACATTGCATTGAACTTGCCTAAAACTAACTCTAAGGGACTGTTCAGAATTTATGACTGGGGGGGGGTGGGAGTTTTGCTGGAACTTCCCGTCAAAAATTGATATCCCCCCCTTGAGTTTCATGCGGATTTTTAGTACCCCACCCTTAGGTTTCAAGCGGATTTTTAGTACCCCCCCCCTTCGACATACAAGGCAATACACACATATATACTGTTATACACGGTCACGCATACAGATTTGCGTCATTTCGCGGACTTTTTCGTGTAAAAAAGTCCAAATAAAATGAGTTTATGCGTGTTTTTTAAACATTTTTTCTTTGTTAAAATTTCTTACCCCCCCCTTGGAAGTGTTGTCAAAAATTAATACCCCCCCTTGAAACACGTGTGAAAAGTTAGTACCCCCTCGGCCAAAACTCCCACCCCCCCCCCCCCAGTCATAAATTCTGAACGGTCCCTAACTTAATTCTGACCCTAAACCCTAATTACGTGGTTCATCCATGATGTAAGCAATGACAGTTATGCAAATGGAAAATGCAGCACATACACGAATGTTAGTTTTTACATATAGACGAGTAACATGCTTGTTTTTGCATTTCCACAAATTCATTTATAATCGTTTTTACACATTCGTGAAATGTTGAAAAATATATACATGGACTGATCGATCATCGCACTATTAGCTGTAGCATACTGAATAGTCCCATCACAGAGAAAGTGAGTCATGCTGAGTTTTATTATTGCAATGAATATATCTCCCTCAGAAGTGATTGACAACCCATCAAGGAGAATAAATGATGCAAACCAGCAAATGCTGTTCATATGACAAATGACCGCTTGATTACCAAACAATCTGACACTGATGTCAGAAAGGCACTATTTCTATAGATCTGGACTGCTGACAAGCTATATTCTGCTTGCTGCCAGACTGTTATGCAAAATGGTTAAAAGGTTTCTTTTATAAGCAAACATGAAACATGACGAAGAAAATGTTGTTATATTACGTATATAGCGCTACCATCACCCTGGCGATCGTTCTGGTGCACTTTACAAAGAAATTTACAGTTGTTGAACAGCTCAGTCTTCAGCCAATGTCTCTTGAATCAGGGCCTGTTGTCATCCATTCTTGTTTGGCGTCTTTGCTGTCCTTGCATCCTTGTGGAGTCTTGCAGGAAGTGTTGCTGCTCACACCAGGCAGGAAGGTGAACCTCCTGCCAACACAATTGGCCACCCTCCCCGGTCACAGCCACAACCAACTCACTCCAATTGAGTTCCAGGACAGGGAGTCGAACCCAGGTCCTCTCAGGCCAGTGGATTCAAAATCAAATGCTATAACCATTAGGCCACGGGGAACACAAGATATGTGTTGATGTTAAATATGACACCAAATCCATATTTTTTTACTAAATAAACAAAAACTGTATATTCTGAATTCAAAACAGCGGTCAATGTTGTGGACCTAGACTTACAGTGAAAAGAATATGAGTGATTAAAAATCTGCTCAGAGTGATGGCATAACAATAATATTTTCAAGATGTCAAAATATGTATATTGCAGCATGTTGTAGTCTAGTAAGAATATCAGACAAGTCATAGTCAAACAATTCTGTACAGTATATGGAAGATGACATGTAATTCATGTTTGCAATCTGTGTTGCGCTACAAATGATACATTCAGTTGTGATAAATATCTACAGTCTTTGCAAGGGGCATTCAAACCATTCAAAGTGCACTTTCATTTCTGCCAGACTATTAACAGGCATTCAGTAATTGCCTTTCCATTTTAACATAATGAAAAATAATGACAATTTTGATCTGGCTCAGGATTTGATTGCACAGAACACACAGCATCAGAATTCTTTGTGAAACTGTAAAGATTTGATCTTGGCTTATTTCGTCACATCTCATCAATCAAATCTCACAAGCAACAGGGACTTGCACAGAAGGAGGAATTAATTTCGGGTTATTTTACATCATTCCAGTATCATCAGTCTTCTTATTTGACAGAATAAAAGTGGAATATGCTTTTAAGCTAAATCTAAAGTTGTAATATGGCAGAATTCTTATTGATGGTTGGGGGACCACGGGGGAGGGAACTTCCTCCTAAAAATACTACACTACTAGTACTCACCTGGACTAGCTGGTTATAATAATTATTATACGCTTAGCCTAACAAGCTAAATATCCTCAGGAGCTATTCACAAGGAATTTACAGCCTTGCAGCTTAGTCAGATTATTTCAGATATACTATATATTTGCTATAGATTGATGCTCTTCGTTCCTATCACTCTGACACTATGCATGTGTTATTTTCACAGCTTCAGTCCTGAGGGGCTTTATTGGAAGCTTATGATCAGGCTTGTGAGGAGAGAAACTATAGGGTTTTTCTCTTATCTTACGACGTAAGGTGTTTTGTAATTTAATTTCATCAGAAGCATTGGTTAGATATGTAAGGATGAGCACTGTTTATTGAATCCTGAAATAGAATTAAATATATTGATTCTAAAAAAATAATTGAAGGGAGACTAGGGTAAATTGTGCAATGGTGTAAGTTGTGCATCCCATCGTTGTGGCAACATAAAGAACCACGGAAAGGGATGCCACCAATGTGAACACACAGTACTTACATAATATCATAAATATATACTTACCTTACCAGGTCCCTATTTCTCATTCCAGTTGCTGTAAACCAATCATCAACATCACCCTCATTTTCATCTCCATTGTAGTTCCTTCTCTTCATGTGTCTCTTTAAATTTAAAATTACATACTTTTTTCTCTCTCTCCAAGATAAAGGTAAACATCATCTATATCTGGTGGTGGGTAGAGGGACTGGATAGTCACATATTTTCGGAGTTCTAAACTCACCTCCTGACAATATTATACATGAAGACTTCTTGGGGTTGAAAGACAGACCGTGATTAGTTATATATTGGTTGGCTTTATCAATGAGGTTCTGCAGGCCAGTGACAGTTGTGCTAACTAAAAGCAGGTCATCTGCATAACAGAATACATTATAGGATGTATGATTAATCCGGAGACCTCCCTCAGCATTTGAAAGCTCACAGACAATATCTTGGTATAACAGATTGAATAAAAGTGGTGACATTTTTTCAATAGGATACAATGGGGAACTCCGTCGAAGGCCTTTTCAGCATCTAAGGCACAACATAGACAGAAGTCCCCCTTGAGTTTATGAATGAGATGGCATCTTTGGCAGTACAAATTGCCCTGTTTGTGCCCCTTCCTTCAATGAAACCAAACTGAAGGCCATGGAAGTTATGACCAGAAGCATTTTCAAGTATAGCATATTCCAAAATTTTTGTAAATATTGAAGATATAATGATTGGTCTAAAATTTGCCGAAATTGAAGGATCAAGGTTTGGTTTTTTCAGGATAGGTACAAGAACACCCTTTTTAAAACACTGAGGAAGAATGCCATGTTTAACATAATTATTTAAAAGCAGACTAAGAATTTCGGGTAATTTAGTATCTATAGAATATTTGAGGTGTTCTGGCGTAACACCATCATAGCCTGCTGCTCTACCAGGCTTTAGTTTTATAATAAATTTTCGTATTTTGTTGCCTGTAAAAGGCTGTTTATTAAAGGTTAACAACTGAAGGTTATTAAAATGATTGGCGACATCTTCCTCAGCTTTGGTAATGACATCTGATTTAGCACGAGCAGGGTTATCAGAGAATTTCTCCACAAAATAATCAAATAGACTTGAAATGTGGATGTTACAGTTAATACTTTCGCGCTTGGTTTTCATTGCACGAATTGTGTTCCAAAATTTTTTTGGATTACCAGTATTGAAAATGCCAAGTACATTTTTAAAACCATTCTGGTGAAATTCCCTCATTGCCTGTCTTTGTGCATTACAGTGGATCTTTTTTACATATTTATATACAGATAATATATGACACTCCTTGTCCCTGTTTTGCTGGAGCCACAAGGATCTCCAAAATCTGGCTCTGTCCCTAGCCACAGTGCAATCACGAGACCACCAGGGGACGCGCCTGACTTTTTTGTTTTTAACACTAGGTGGCAAACTGTCATTTTTACTGGCACCATGGATAGCATTAATAATTTCACAAAAAGTGGAGTCTATACATTTTTGAATTTGGACAATATCAGTACAATTATTGAGCATATTTTACATTATCAAATTCAATATTTAATACAGAGTTAACATAATTTATATAGGCAAGTCTCTGTGTGGGGTTGTCCCAGTTTATCCGACTGAACTTCGGGCAGTCTTGGTATTCTTCTGGATCAGGAGATACTGTTGCACTGTCTCCCAGAGTGATCGAGTACTGCGTTCGAATAGGGAGATGGTCACTTATTTCTGACCAGTTGTTATGATCAATTTCACAGTCAATGACATTATCTATGGCATGTTTAGATACGAAGACATGGTTAGAAACGAAGACATGATATTTAATATTTAGCACAATATTGTTTAATTTGAAAACATTTGTACATGAATTGGAATTGATAGTATACTTTCAGCAGGCCTCTATACAGTACTGCTTAACAAATTTAATACCTCATCACCCCCCTTCAAAGACCACAGGCCTAAGCATACTAGAGTATTTTCTTTATTCTAAACAGTTCAACAAAAAATAGTCCCCTTTAATTAAACTGGAATATTTCAAAGATTCCTTCTCAGATAGGCCAATTAATGAAAGTTGGCTGAATTATAGCCCAGTATATCAACCCTAAATGTGTGTATTTGTAGCTTTGTGGCATTATCATCTGGCTGAGCCGGCAGCCTTCGGATGAGCTTACCCCTGTTTTCAAAAATCTGTGGCTTTTCCTTTGGATATGACCAATTTCACCAAGTGGGGGAACCACCAGCTAAGGTATACTTCAACCAGAGACTGGACAAAATTTGTTTCTCTATCACATAAACCGTATGGTCACAACCGTATGGTTTACGACCTAACAAGTCTACAGGTATTTAGGAGACAATTGAGGACTTCCTTCGCAACAGTTTGACTGTTTTGGTTCCTTGGGTAACATGAAAATAATTTAAGTGCAGTTTGAGCACCTTTTGAAAAAACGTTTTTTGGGAAAAGTAAAAACTTCAAATTTTTGAAAAGAGGGGTATGTGCACCCAGTTTCTGCTGGCTCGGACGAAAATAAAGCAACCGAGCTACGAATACACAGGTATAATGTCAATATGCAGGCCCACAATTTGGTAAGCTAAGATGGAAATCAGAAAAGAAGTCTTTGAGATATTCAAGTTTTCGTAAAGGGGGACTTATTTTTGAGAAATCGTTCAGTTATAAGTATGACTTCGCGGGTAGACTGCGGTAACTGGTCAACTCAATTTATCTATCTGTGAAAATTTCATACAAATAACGCATCAAGTGAGCTGACTTAAGTCAGCTCAAGTTGCAGCCAACAAAATTCAGCTAGCTGAAAAAGTGAGCCACAAATTCTCAAGTGAGCAGTGGCGTAACTGGGGGGTCTTGAGCGGGGGGGCACCTGGGGGGGCACGCGATTCTCTGGGGGGGCACCCACTATACTAATAGTATATTTTAGCCAGAGTTGGAAAGTTCATATGGGGGGGCACCTGGGGGGGCACAGGTCCAACATGGGGGGGCCTGTGCCCCCCCATAGGGACGCCACTGCAAGTGAGCTGACCAAAGGTGGCTGACTCAGTCCCGGGCTCTAATGCAGATATACATATGTATGTGTCGTTTTTAAATCCTTATACAGCAGTTAAAAATAAAGTGCAATACAAACTAAATTAAAATTTTACACTGATATCCTGAGTGCAGCACTGTAAATTTAATTACTTCATTTGACATGGCAGCAGAGGCTAGAAAATAATATCTATGAATAAATATTTCCTTCAGATAAATCACATCAAGCAGCAAAAACCCTAAATTGGGACAAGTTGAGCCACTTGACCTATTTGCTTAAGAATGCATGTATCGACCTTCTATTATCTCACCGACAGTGTGATAGCATTGAAACTTACCACAATTATATCGTAGATTTTATATTTTGATGTCTGATGTTAATATTGCTTAAAAAAACTATGATGATAACATAATTTTTCTTAATTCATATTCATAAAGCTGACAATTCCACACCATGGTCACACATTAATTTGTCAGAGAGCAATTTCTTTATTGGAACTGGCAATAAACAAATTATTGTTATCATTAAAAATAAGCTTCTTTGGGATTGTCAGGCTGTCAGCCAACAAGAAAAGACAAAATATAATTGCTTGTCAGAAAACATTAATTTCTTAATGATTGTTCAAAGGCAGAAGCCTGGTGACAGAAACAAAACCAAACAAAAAGGCAATTATGTTTGTTTTCCAAAAACTTTGACATAATATATGTCCACATTTTGACACAGTATACAAATGTAAAGGTTTGTTATATGTTTCATGCACAACATTTCACGTACATAAAATTTGCAAATTTGTGAATTGAAGAGATGCATCACAACATTTGCCTGCCTCAGTGTGTCTCATTATACACAATGTTGTGCAATGGGTTGTAAAAACGTCTAAACATGACGTTTAGCTGATAAAGAAGTAGTGAAAAGTTCAAAATTGCCTTTTAACAGCATGATGCTGTGTACTGAGCCAAGAAACACCCTCCAATCTTTAATTAGGTCCACTGTTGATTTGCATCAGCTCCCTTCTGAAAACTTGCACATTCATTGTGTCAATGCATGTGGCTCCTTGTGCTGTCTTGTAGATTCTTTCAGGATAATTTCTTTCCAACTCCGAAGAAGCAATATGAGACGGAGACGGACCTCACCGAAAGACCAATCTTTCTGACATGAAAGAATGAAAATTCGAATTGAAGCCCGTCAATTTGTTAAGGGGAAAGATAAAACTATTTCACTATGAAATGTGCCTTCCGTGATTCATGATGGTTGATGAAGTGTCATGAAAAAACTTCTATAGGAATTATTGATTCTGTTAGATTAGTCATAAAAGCGTCCAAACTTTCGCGACTATCCAACCTTCATCATTGCACATTGTTTCTCACCTAGAAGTGGCAATAGTTCAGTAGCCTGATGATGCCTGTATGGTTTACAAGTGAAACGTTGATCTCAACCTAAGTAAGTCCAGAGAAATGTTTTAAGCATTCATTACTTGACAATAGATATAATGGAATTATTATTGCAATTTCACATGCTCCACTATACCAATACCATGGTCCCAATATCCTAATGGCTGTCACCACCCGACTCAGAATAGCCTCTGCAGTCTGCAAATATTGGTGAAGCTCTCAAAAAACAACTAAGCAGTGTTACTGATTTATTAATTTTATGACAACCAGTACACATTTTATACCTTCCCATTGATAATGATGTTGAAGAAATTATTTTTAGATTGCATGCTGAGGTCAGCATGTAAAAGATGACAAACAGTTCACATAAAATTATATGGATTGCTGATTGTTTTTACCATCCAAATCAAGGAAAATGGAATACTGTGCTTCGTGAAATGACATCTCGTCATAACTTACTAGCCTATTAGTATCACTGTTGATCGGTACCATGTAGGCAATTTCACCTATTTTGACATCAGTTGAGGTCATACTGCCCACTGGGTATGACCATGTGTAAATACAGTTGTGCATAAACAACTAATCAAGAGTATTCTCGTGGTAAGAGGATGAATAAAATTATGATGCAAGCTATTGTAATGGGTGGCGTGCGTGTAATGCTCGAGTAGTCACATTTATTATTCAATATTATACATTTCATCTCAGTGCTGGCATCCCAGTGGGCTCCCTCTGGATACACCATGGAAAGGGGAGAGGTGTCCCTCTAGGCCCCCCTCTAGATCTGCCACTGATTCAGTGCTTTTATTATTGGTATAGAAAAAAATGAAATCAATCTTTGTCGACTGTTTTGATCAAGCAACCTTCAAAATTCTTCACTGAAAGTGTTCTGTGGGTTTTTTTTTTCAGCAGTTCAAAACTAAAATCAGGAATTTAATCTTCCCTTTATGAGATTCTTTACAAGTAAATCTATAAACAAGAACATCCAGACTCCAGAAATCCCTATTTTCGCTGATGACACAATGTGTCAGAGGGACTCCTTGAATTGGATTTTTTGGATTCTCCAAATATGTTAACTGATTGGTTATGTAACTTCTCCTAAACATTGCTCTTTGTTTATGTCCCCAAAACACCTTGTGTGATTAATAATCTAAACTTGTTATGTCACTTTGTTTTGATTCTCCTATTGTCCACTGTATAACTTGCAGATGCACTGATAACTTAAGAGTATAAACATTCATTTTGTTTACCAATATTATTGTTATTAGTCTATAACAATTTAGAATTCCCACAGTATGCCATATCTTGCTCATTTGCATGCTGCTTGTGGTTGTTTTAAAAATTGCCAGTTCCAGTAGGCTGAGGAACATCTATAATCAATAAGCCAAACACAAAACATTACCAAGGCTATTTCTTTTTAGACCATTATTGGATAATACCCATGCACACAATATTCATATCATTCACTTCAAGGCAAACCATTTGAGATAAGGGAAAATTAACTGAACTCAATTCCCTCTTGAGCTATTTTCAGTACATACTGTGGAACAGGCACTTCATCTGTTTTTCGCAAACAGAAAAAAGAAAAAAAAAGGAATCCTTGACTTGAAGGCAAGGACAGAATATTAGATAATTTCATCAACAAGCCTTTTTGTCAGTCGAGAGTACATTTATAATTTAGCCAACAGCACCTGTTACAGTGAAATAACGAAAGGATTCAGAAGCAAATAGAAATGACATCGTGGTACAAATAGAAATCACATTGTGGAACTTACAGTTTACATTGCAAAATTATTGGTCATAATGTTGGATGCGATTGAATAATGAAAATTCTGAATTCTTGATATAATAACAGTAATAAGTATTTTTTCTGCCTCAATAAGAGATAATACAAATTATGTTATGCTGTCCAGTGTCCACTAATCCATCAGCCTGGTTGGCAGAGACGAGTCTAACAGGAGTATCATTCAACAATAGCCGACAAAGAGAGATACTCTTACCTTAACAAGTAGATTTTACTCTCAGTAATAAGTCAAATATGATTAATAAACAGGATATTTATTTAGTTAAGTTGGCACAAATTGTTATGGCAGCAATTCATTAGCATTTTTTAGAGGAGAATCTCAGAATACAGACGAATACTATTACTAGACGTAATCTGATTTCAATGATCAATACCAGATTTGTTTTTGGCCAATATAAATGAGAAATGGTCATATTAGGGTGGATGAATGGTCACAACTTCAACTTGCTTGCATGTGTGTTCCTGTATTGGTCTAAATCAGCCCAGCAGACTGGCCTTAGCTATAGCAACCATCTCACCTTTATATTTTCGGATGAGACGTTATATTGGAAGCTCCTTGCATCCCCATGCATCATTGTCTTTGTGCTGGAAAAGTAAAAGTTGCCACAGATGGGGTTAAATGTTAAACATTTTGAGATCTGGTGCTCTCGCCGAACAAAGCTGGTAATCAAAACTGAACTACTGAAGTCGTATTAAAAAATGAACATTCCTGTTCCTTTTCAGATCATATAGACGGGTCACCTAAAAAAGATTCCGTGTTGAATCCTTAAAAAGGTCTATTGAATGGAAGAAAAAGTGAGTTTGTAACTAAATAAGGTCACCAGAAAGATCCTTTATTGATCATTATAGAACTATATCTATTGACTATTACCTAATAGGAACCTTTTTTTAAAGGTACATTATTTAATGAAGCTATAGAGAACCTGTTTAGATGCTTTATGCATAGCCTCATGAATTTTTCAAAAGCTGGATGTAGACGCAGAAACACAACAAAAATGTTGCAAGTTTGGCAGAATGACTCAAAATCTGAATATTCTGTTGAATGAATTCACTTAATTTTTTATACGATGATAAGTATTGGTCAGCATTTCAACATTTGCGCATTTTTTGATGATTAAGCGAATTATCAGCCCTAAGGAATTCACACACACACACTGCTGGTATTCAATGGCTTAATACAAGTATCCAGACTCCAGAGACAAGGAATAAATAATTTGGACCTCAAATATGACCTCCAAACTGCACCTGCCAAGACAGTCAATTAAGCTCTACAGAGAAGAGTCTCCTACCACACCATGCGCAGTGCACAAGGACTGTCCTACACGTAAACTGGTAATTTACTTAGAACCTTTTCATGCTGAGAAGCAGCGGGGTACCTAAAAATTATGGCCTGGAGGGGGCATAGTATTGGGGATTATGCATCTTTCTCAGATTTCTTATCTTCCCCATGTTAATTTTGGGCTGAGTGAGGGCATAGCCCAATGCCCCTCTCTAAATATGCCACTACTGGGAAGTATGGTTTCTTGAGGTAATGAAGCTTTTTACATCCACTAAACTCTAAGGTTCTATTGAAGTTTTTCAGGATAAGGGAACTTAGCTGGCTACTAAGAACTTATGCTTGGTGGAGGTTCCTTAGAGGGATTACAGAACTGTTTAACTCAGTTTTATATAATTTTATTGCAAAGTTTCTGATTGTCATAATATTGAGATTAATTTTTAATATCCTAATGTGTGAAAGAAACAAAAACCAGATTGTGTGTAAACATAGACTGTGCTTGAGCAAACCTGCAATGCAATATGACAAGATTGTCATGCATTACAGCAAATATCTTCTGCAAAACGTTTAAATTACATATAAAATTACAATTAATCAATCCATAGAAAGCCATAAAATATGCATTGTTAAACCAAGGCCTTCTTTTAACACCATAAATTTGGTGTCTGCATCCTCTTTTTCAAACATGTAAATTGATATAAATATTGTGGAATGGACATTTCTGACATTTGTCAGCGGGGCCTCGTACATGTGCAGATGTGTATTATTTCAAGTGTACTTTGAAAAAAGTAGGGGAGACTTGGGTAAGTTGTGTCATTTTTTGCCTAGGGCTGATTTGCTAAAACACCATACTTGTGAAGCGATTAAACAATGGGACGCAACAATTAGAGAGATCATGGCAGACATTCACGAAGAGTTCCAGGTGGCACATCTGACCACTGTGTTGGTGTAAGGTTTATCACTGGATTAGTCAAATTGGTTAATCCATTTTTTTTTAGAAAACGGAGTATTTTACCTTTTTTTTCTTATATTTTAATTATTCATATAATATTTGCAGCATATAGCTGGTTTTTCACAGTATCTATTATTGACACATTTTATTGCCTATCCAAATGCATTATATCATGCCACAACTCATTCCAAAATTGGTTCTGGGAAAATGTCGCCAAAATTACAACATGAGTGTTACTCACATTTGTGAATTAATTCTGATAACATATCAGTTACATACGTTGAATAATGAGTTACATGGGGCAGGGAAACATTCATGTTGCTAATTCAACACTGGTCAGTTGTATGTCAAGTCTTATCAAAAAATTTGAGTATACAATTTTCACAATTAAAAATGACTTTTTTGTCAGGTGCACCTGACACTGAGCCAAGGGCCAGCCCTGCACTGTCCTGAAGGCCATCAGAATATGGCCATCAATGGAGGCAGATCTCGAGACCTCCATCATCCCAAGTCATACCATGACAAAATGGCCCATAACCTTTGCTAATTCATGAATACTTAATTAACTGACCCAGTTTTGGCTCAGCCAATCAGGGACTGCTACATCACAGTTTGAAATTGTTGCTTCTGTTTCACACAGTTACAAATGGAGAAATTGTGTATTGTTGAAAGGTGCTATCACAGTTCCGAAAATTCCATTGAATTATGTATTTTCAAAGTTCTGAAATGAAACTGTTTGAAAGTTTGCTTGTTTTAAACTGTTTTTCTTAGTTGCCAGTAATCCTCTAAGTGTCCATAATCGGACTAAATCTGCCTGCAAAATGCTTATGACCTAAATAAGCAGCCAATCACAGAAGAGGTTGGAAATAGCAGAAAGCCCTGTCCATTTTAGCAGGGCTTGCATGGGGAGGATGGAGACCTCCAACACTAGCTTCATGTTTCAAATTAGGGAATCATCTGCCTGAATGAATTACAAATCAGCAATGTTTAATAAAAATTACATTTAGCCCCAGTCTCCCCCAGTGAGAATTGGAATGCATGCAGCATTTACAGTACCCTTTTATTTTTTATCATTGATAATTTTATTCAATTCTCAACAAGATTAATTGATTAAGGGACACAGAAAATCAAGTAAAATCTGTTTTAAGCCTGGAAACCCCCACCCCCCCCTCCTCAGCCATCATCCAACATCCTTCCAATAAACATTTAGATTGTACATATCTGAAACTGTGGCATGCATATCTAGGTATTTTCTTTCAAAAAAAATTGATGGCACAACCTCCATTACATTATTCACGCAACAAACAGTGCGGTCGTGGGTTTGCTGCTGTGCTTCTTGATTTGTCAGTTATTTCAAGGTTATGTATGTGTTGGTAAAACAATGTAAGTCAGTTGACTGGTGAGTTTTCCTCAGTATGGGCGTGATGAACAGATGTCAGAGGAAATCTGCAAAGTTTGTCAAACAAAGGATTTTCACTTTATGCATTCTCACTTCTGTAATCCTTCTAAGGGGACATTCTAAGGAGACTTGTGCTCTGTGAGTGGAAGGAACTAGCATAAGTACCTATGTTTGGCTCTTAGGGGATTCTTAGGTGCCTTACAGTTGTCATTAGTAGCCAAATCTGCTGTAAGGACCCATCTAAGGGGCCATGTCTACTAATATTAGTACCTAAGTAACTCATAAGTGGGTGTTTCATGTCTTAGTAGCCACCTTAGTTCTCCTATCCTGAAAAACTTCATTATGGAACCATATTATTTATGAGGAAACTTCATTTAAGAGGTTGAAAAGTTCTCAAATGTTTGGTTCTATAATGGATCTCATATGAACCTGTAGTTCCAAGAGAGCACAATTACCATTTTAATATATTCAACAACTTTTGGAGCAGGTTCAAAAGCATGCACATTTACGAAAAGATAGCGGCTTATGTATATCATTGATCAATTATATTTATTATTATGACAAAGTTAGAATGTTATGGTATCTATATTACTGATTTCTGTTGTCTGTTGCTATTGTTTGCCAATACAGTATATATTCCTTATAATCATTCTGGCTGTGTGCAGACATTGGCCAATTTTCAACACAAAAGAAAAAGAACTCTTCAAAAATCGCCTGTGTTCTTGATATAACCGTGATATCACCAGCCTCATTAACACTGTTATTTATTCTTCCTTGTCTTCTGGAGCAAAGCATTCTGTGGCATCGAAGGCAAGGACGAGCAATTCTGCTAATTATTGAGGGAATGACAATTACTTTCATTTTTTATGACGGTAGACAAAATGGTACGTGGTATATGTCCATTTATACACACCGAACAAGCAACATAGCTTTAAGTTTCAACAGTTTGCACTGGTTAATTTCAGTCTTAACCAATAATCTACAGTTCTTTGGCATGACAATGGGACTGCTTGCTCACCTACACAATCTAAACAAATAATGTTGCGACAATGAAATAAGGCTAATAAGGCTAAATAAAGTCTCATCAGGAGGTTCGGAACATCTTGGAAACCCGTTGGGCTGGGGCGAACTCCGGGCTGCAGTGCAACTGAGCTGCACTAAAAGTACAAAATAATCAAAGCTAAAGTGGGTGCTGAGCCAGAATTAATGAAAGCAGGCCAGAAAACCAGCTCAATGTAAATAAATTAAAAACGAACGTGTTTTAATGTTTTAAAAATTGCCAGTTCCAGTAGGCTAAGGAACATCTATAATCAATAAGCCAAACACAAAACATTACCAAGGCTATTTCTTTTTAGACCATTATTGGATAATACCCATGCACACAATATTCATATCATTCACTTCAAGGCAAACCATTTGAGATAAGGGAAAATTAACTGAACTCAATTCCCTCTTGAGCTATTTTCAGTACATACTGTGGAACAGGCACTTCATCTGTTTTTCGCAAACAGAAAAAAGAAAAAAAAGGAGTCCTTGACTTGAAGGCAAGGACAGAATATTAGATAATTTCATCAACAAGCCTTTTTGTCAGTCGAGAGTACATTTATAATTTAGCCAACAGCACCTGTTACAGTGAAATAACGAAAGGATTCAGAAGCAAATAGAAATGACATCGTGGTACAAATAGAAATCACATTGTGGAACTTACAGTTTACATTGCAAAATTTATTGGTCATAATGTTGGATGCGATTGAATAATGAAAATGCTGAATTCTTGATATAATAACAGTAATAAGTATTTTTTCTGCCTCAATAAGAGATAATACAAATTATGTTATGCTGTCCAGTGTCCACTAATCCATCAGCCTGGTTGGCAGAGACGAGTCTAACAGGAGTATCATTCAACAATAGCCGACAAAGAGAGATACTCTTACCTTAACAAGTAGATTTTACTCTCAGTAATAAGTCAAATATGATTAATAAACAGGATATTTATTTAGTTAAGTTGGCACAAATTGTTATGGCAGCAATTCATTAGCATTTTTTAGAGGAGAATCTCAGAATACAGACGAATACTATTACTAGACGTAATCTGATTTCAATGATCAATACCAGATTTGTTTTTGGCCAATATAAATGAAAAATGGTCATATTAGGGTGGATGAATGGTCACAACTTCAACTTGCTTGCATGTGTGTTCCTGTATTGGTCTAAATTAGCCCAGTAGACTGGCCTTAGCTATAGCAACCATCTCACCTTCATATTTTCGGATGAGACGTTATATTGGAAGCTCCTTGCATCCCCATGCATCATTGTCTTTGTGCTGGAAAAGTAAAAGTTGCCACAGATGGGGTTAAATGTTAAACATTTTGAGATCTGGTGCTCTCGCCGAACAAAGCTGGTAATCAAAACTGAACTACTGAAATCGTATTAAAAAATGAACATTCCTATTCCTTTTCAGATCATATAGACGGGTCACCTAAAAAAGATTCTGTGTTGAATCCTTAAAAAGGTCTATTGAATGGAAGAAAAAGTGAGTTTGTAACTAAATAAGGTCACCAGAAAGATCCTTTATTGATCATTATAGAACTATATCTATTGACTATTACCTAATAGGAACCTTTTTTTAAAGGTACATTATTTAATGAAGCTATAGAGAACCTGTTTAGATGCTTTATGCATAGCCTCATGAATTTTTCAAAAGCTGGATGTAGACGCAGAAACACAACAAAAATGTTGCAAGTTTGGCAGAATGACTCAAAATCTGAATATTCTGTTGAATGAATTCACTTAATTTTTTATACGATGATAAGTATTGGTCAGCATTTCAACATTTGCGCATTTTTTGATGATTAAGCGAATTATCAGCCCTAAGGAATTCACACACACACACTGCTGGTATTCAATGGCTTAATACAAGTATCCAGACTCCAGAGACAAGGAATAAATAATTTGGACCTCAAATATGACCTCCAAACTGCACCTGCCAAGACAGTCAATTAAGCTCTACAGAGAAGAGTCTCCTACCACACCATGCGCAGTGCACAAGGACTGTCCTACACGTAAACTGGTAATTTACTTAGAACCTTTTCATGCTGAGAAGCAGGGGCGTACCTAAAAATTACGGCCTGGAGGGGGCATAGTATTGGGGATTATGCATCTTTCTCAGATTTCTTATCTTCCCCATGTTAATTTTGGGCTGAGTGAGGGCATGGCCCAATGCCCCTCTCTAAATATGCCACTACTGGGAAGTATGGTTTCTTAAGGTAATGAAGCTTTTTACATCCACAAAACTCTAAGGTTCTATTATGGAACCATATTATTTATGAGGAAACTTCATTTAAGAGGTTGAAAAGTTCTCAAATGTTTGGTTCTATAATGGATCTCATATGAACCTGTAGTTCCAAGAGAGCACAATTACCATTTTAATATATTCAACAACTTTTGGAGCAGGTTCAAAAGCATGCACATTTACGAAAAGATAGCGGCTTATGTATATCATTGATCAATTATATTTATTATTATGACAAAGTTAGAATGTCATGGTATCTATATTACTGATTTCTGTTGTCTGTTGCTATTGTTTGCCAATACAGTATATATTCCTTATAATCATTCTGGCTGTGTGCAGACATTGGCCAATTTTCAACACAAAAGAAAAAGAACTCATCAAAAAGCGCCTGTGTTCTTGATATAACCGTGATATCACCAGCCTCATTAACACTGTTATTTATTCTTCCTTGTCTTCTGGAGCAAAGCATTCTGTGGCTTTGAAGGCAAGGACGAGCAATTCTGCTAATTATTGAGGGAATGACAATTACTTTCATTTTTTATGACGGTAGACAAAATGGTACGTGGTATATGTCCATTTATACACACCGAACAAGCAACATAGCTTTAAGTTTCAACAGTTTGCACTGGTTAATTTCAGTCTTAACCAATAATCTACAGTTCTTTGGCATGACAATGGGACTGCTTGCTCACCTACACAATCTAAACGAATAATGTTGCGACAATGAAATAAGGCTAATAAGGCTAAATAAAGTCTCATCAGGAGGTTCGGAACATCTTGGAAACCCGTTGGGCTGGGGCGAACTCCGGGCTGCAGTGCAACTGAGCTGCACTAAAAGTACAAAATAATCAAAGCTAAAGTGGGTGCTGAGCCAGAATTAATGAAAGCAGGCCAGAAAACCAGCTCAATGTAAATAAATTAAAAACGAACGAATATACATGTAGTCCTATAATGCGAGTTGGAGAAGAGAATTCTCCAAATTCAATGCCCAAACGAGCGAGGTGTACATATGTAGGCAAGCGAGAGCCGGCAACAAAATCTTCATGCATGAATGATTGTGGGGCCGGCAGTGAAGTTAGCCATAATGGAGGAAGAGTTGCTAACTAAAATATAAGATAAGATATAATATACATGTTGTTTTCAAACAATGAATGTTGCTGAGAATATTGAACAGCCCACAATCGAGTAAAAACTGCCCTACATTATATGACACAAATGCAAGGTAGCCAATACGTATTTCTGCTCCTTTGTACTATGCAATATAATGGAAAATAGGAGATCAGCTGAAAACTTTTCAGCTGATCTCCTATTTTCCATTATATTGACAAAAAATTGGCGCGACCTAAACTTTTGTCCGCTTCTGCACATTCTCAATTTTGGTATTCATTATAGGATCTCCACTTCAGGAGATTTGACGGAAGTTTTCAAATATTTCGATGACGTCACATCATCTTCAGCAGTGATTGTGTTCTAGTTCTATTCATTAATGCTAAGAGGCCACATATTGGCCTATGCAAGCATGGCGACCGCCGTATGATGGATGAGTGATGGTGAGGCTGTGAGTCTGCTACAAACCCTATTAGTTCAGGGATGTGCAGGGTCTTTCAGTTGCCCCAGTATAGAACACTGGATACAACCCCCTCCGTTTATTTTTGCCCAGTTCTCATGGGACAGACCTAGTCAAGAGCTATATATAGCTTTTGGTACCTGCAGCAGCAGCTGCCCTCTGTTGAGCGTCCTATGTTGAGTGTCTTAGTGAAGTTCCAGGAGCGGGAGTCGAACCCTTGTCCTCTCAGGCCAGTTGATTTGCTGTCAAGCACTTTAACCATTAGGCCACTGGGAACACTAGTGTTGTGGGACTGACTTCGCTATTCTTAACTTATATTATATTCTTATTGTTTACTCACACTTTGTTTTTGTATGCAAATATCCCACTCCATCCATCTTGTCAAGCTATTGCTTTTTTTCCATGTCAATTACAGTCTGTAAATTTTTTATGCAAAACGAGATCACAATTTCACTGTGAAAAATGAACTTTGTGATTCATGACAGACGATGATGACACGTCATCATACATTTACATGGTAACCATAGAGGCTGTTTGATAAGTCATGATCAGTAGAAGACTATTTGATTTGTCATGACTGATTTTAGATTAAAAATCAGATGCATAATCCTTTTGTTTGGCTGTCCAACAAGCAGTATTACTCACCTTAAATGAAATTAACATTGCTAGCATTGTATGATCATGACAAATCATCATGAGGCGCCATTTTTACAGCAAAACAGTCCACTCTTCTTGCAAAATAAATTTACACACAAATGTAAGGGTTTGTGATATGTTTCATACAGGCACATACAGGTTTGCAAAGTGGTCGATTGAAGAGATGAATCAACCATTGAAATGCCTCAGTGTATCTCTGTAAACATGTCTAAACAGGGTGCTTAGCTGATAAAGAAGTCATGAAAAGTTCAAAATTGCCTTTTAACTGCATGATGCAGTGTATTGAGCCAAGAAACACACTCCAGTCCCATTAATTAGATTTTCTGTTGATTTACATCAGCTTCATTCCAAAAACTTTCACATTCACTGTGTCCATGCATGTGGCTCTTTGGTGCAGTCTTGCAGATTCTTATATGATAATTTCTTTACAACTCCCCAGAAGCAAGCAAAAATGGACCTTACCAAAAGACCAATCTTTCTCAGTTGAAAGAAAGAACATTTAAATCATAGCCCGTCAATTTGTCATGGGGAAAGATAAAACTATTTCACTATGAAATGTGTCTTCTGCGATTCACGACGGTTGACGAAGTGTCATGATAAAACTTCTATAGGAATTATTGAATCTGTTAGATTAGTAATAAAAAGTTTCCAAACTTTGGCAGCTATCCAAACTTTATCATTGTACACAATTTTCTCACCTAGAAGTGGCAATAGTTCAGTAGCCTGATGATGCTTGTATGGTTTACAAGTGACACGTTCCTCCCAACAAAAGTAAGTCCCGAGAAATGTTTTAAACCTACATTGCTTGACAATCGATATAATGGAACTATTATTGCAATGTCACATGCTCCTCTAACCCCCCGCCTATACCTTGGTCCCAATATCCTTTAGGTCAGGGTGTTAAGATGACAAACAGCTCACTTGAATAATAAGGGATGCTGATTGTTTTTTTTACCATCCAAATCAAGGAAACTGATACTGTTTTTTGTGAAATGACATCATGTAACAACTTACTAGCCTTGTTGTGGCACCGTTGGTCCATACCCTGCAGGGAATTTGACCTACTTTGACATCAGGAGAGTTAAAAATGCCTGATTGGTATGACCATGTGTGGAAAAAAGAATAAATATTACAAGTGTGCATAAACAACAGCTAACAACACAAATAAGTAAAGGTTATTCACCACGGGAGAGGGAATATGTGATTTATCACCCGAGGCCTTTAGGCCGAGGTGTGATAAACACATATTCCTGATCCCATGGCATAGGCGTACGGCGCGCGCGATTTTTGGGGGGGCGAGCAACATTTGCCCGAATTTCAAGTTCTAGAT
Organism: Platynereis dumerilii; assembly: GCA_026936325.1. NCBI lineage: Eukaryota > Metazoa > Annelida > Polychaeta > Phyllodocida > Nereididae > Platynereis > Platynereis dumerilii. The sequence continues at coordinate 61,210,993 of JAPTHN010000007.1, read as the reverse complement.
TTAATACCATATCAAATGAAATTGCCTGGAATTCATTAATTTTCAATAGTGATTATTAAATTATCTGCCCAAATCTTATAGCCTTTTTGCCCGAATCTTACTGTTTCCCAATAATTTGGGGGGGCCATCGCCCCCCCTGCCCCCCCCCTCCGATACGCCTATGTCCCATGGTGAATAACCGGCTTATACCATAAGACAAAACTGAAACTTGTCATTTGTTGCTGTTGTTTTTTCACAGCTTCACTTATTATTATCCAATGGGAGGATAACTGGACAACAAAGAATATTGGTTTTATTTCAGTGAAATACTGGCTCATGATTGGCTGACAGAGGTGTCGAATGGTATAATCAAGAGTATTCTCTTAGTAAGAAAAATAAGAAAATTGTAGTGCAATATTGTAATGGCCTTTGGCACGTACATCTGTTACTCACACTGGCGGATCCAGACATGTTGTGTGCGTGTCGTGTGCATATATTTTATTAAATTTTATACTTTTCATCTCAGTGGTAAAGCGGGGGGGGGCATCCGTGGGAAAAAATAGATTCTTAATGACTAAATACAAAAATAGGATGACCAAACCAATACCAGACAAAAAGGTAATTAGGTTTGTCTCTATGTAAAGGTTTCAAAAACAGATTTCCATATATTTCGACATAGTACCGACAAATGTAAGGGTTTGTAATATATTTCATCCAGGTACATAAAATTTTCAAATTTGTGGATTGAAGAGATCAATCACAACATTGGACTGCCTCAGTGTGTCTCATTATATACAATGCTGTGCTATGGCCGTAAACATGTCTGAAAAAGGCGTTAAGCGGATAAAGAAGTAATGAAAAGTTCAAAATTGCCTTTTAACAGCATGATGCTGTGTAGTGAGCCAAGAAACACACTCCAGTCCCTTTAATTACATCAAATGTTGATTTACATCAGCTCCCTTCCAAAACCTTGCACATTCGTTGTGTCCATGCATCTGGCTCCTTTGTGCTGTCTTGTACTTTTATGATAATTTCTTTACAACTCCCCAGAGACAATCTAAGATGGAATTTATCGAAAGACCAAACTTTCTCAGTTGAAAGATTAAACATTTGAATCATAGCCGATCAATTTGTTATGGGGAAAGATCATAGGCGTATTTCGCAGGGGGTCAGGGGGGCTGCAGCCCCCCCTGGCATCAGGGCAAATGGCATATATCAGGGCAAATCCTGACCAATCAGTGCAGATCCACTGCCCTGGTCACATCCGTGCCATGTTAAAATTTTAGGGCAAATAGCGTAGGCGTATTTCGCAGGGGGTCAGGGGGGGCTGCAGCCCCCCCTGGCATCAGGGCAAATGGCATATATCAGGGCAAATCCTGACCAATCAGTGCAGATCCACTGCCCTGGTCACATCCGTGCCATGTTAAAATTTCAGGGCAAATAGCGGCAGCCCCCCCGCGAAACGCCTGTCCCGTACGCCTCTGGGAAAGATAAAACTTTTTCACTATGAAATGTGCCTTCTCTGATTGACAATTGATGAAGTGTCATGATAAAAATTGTATAGGAACTATTGAATCTGTATTCATAAAAAGCGTCCAAACTTTCGCGGCTATCCATACTTTATCATTGTACATAGTTTTCTTACCTAGAAGTGGCAATGGTTCAGTAGCCTGACGATGCCTGTAGGGTTACAAGTGAAACATTGCTCCTAACAAAAGTAAGTCCAGAGAAATGTTTTAACCCTTCATTACTTGACAATTGATATAACTAGCATTATACCCGTTGTACGAACGGGAGGTTTGAGAGCCAAGGCATAAGTTATGGCTTGATAGCATAAGTTTACACCCCTACCCCATAACTGAAGTGTGGCTAGGACTCTGGGGCATTATGTTGTTCATGTGAAAATGTGAGAATGCAAGTGTATTAGAAGAGGCGGAACACATGGGAAGGTGACTCTTGAAAGGTGGATTTGTGTTTGAATCATTCAATATTCACACTCATTGGCAAACATTCACACCCATTGGCAAACATTCACACCCATTGGCAAACATTTTCACTCATCGGCAAACATTTACACCCATTGGCCAACATTTACACCCATTGGCCAACATTTACACCCATTGGCAAACATTTACACTCATTGGCAAACATCTACACCCATCGGCAAACATCTACACCCATTGGCAAATTTACACCCATAAGCAAACATTTACACCCATCGGCAAACATTTACAGCCATTGGCAAACATTTACACCCATTGGCAAACATTTACACCAATTGGCAAACATTTACACCCGCTGGCAAACATTCACACCCATTGGCAAATTTACACCCTTTGGCAGACATTTAAACCCATGGGCAAACATTTACACCCATCGGCAAATATTTACGCCCATTGGCAAACATTTAAACCCATTGGCAACCATTTTGGCAAACATTTACACCCATCGGCAAACATCTACACCCAGTGGCAAACATTTAAACCCAGCGGGAAAAAAGTACACCCGTTGGCAAACATTTACACCCATCGGCATACATTTACACCCATTGGCAAACATTTACAGCCATTGGCAAACATTTACACCCATTGGTAAACATTTACACCTATTGGCAGACATTTACACCCATTGGCAACATTTACACCCAACGGCAAACATTTACACCCATTGGCAAACATTTACACCCATTGGCAAACATTTACACCCATTGGCAAACATTTTCACCCATCGGCAAACATTTACACCCATCGGCACACATTTACACCCATTGGCAAACATTTACACCCATTGGCAAACATTTACACCCATCGGCAAATTTACACCCACTGGCAAACATGTACACCCATTGGCAAACATTTACACCCATTGCCAACTATTTACACCCATTGGCCAACATTTACACCCATCAGCCACATTTACAGCCATTGGCAAACATTTACACCCATTGGCAAACATTTACACCCATTGGCCAACATTTACACCAATCGGCAAACATTTACACCCATCGGCAACATTTAAACCCTTTGGCAAACATTCACACCCATCGGCAAACATCTACACCCATTGGCAAACATTTACACCCATTGGCAAACATTTACACCCATTGGCCAACATTTACACCCATTGGCCAACATTTACACCAATCAGCAAACATTTACACCAATCGGCAAACATTTAAACCCATTGGCAAACATTCACACCCATCGGCATACATTTACACTATTGGCAAACATTTACACCCATTGGCAAACATTTACACTCATCGGCAAACATTTACACACATCGGCAAACATTTACACCAGTTGGCAAACATTTACACCCATTGGCAAATTTACACCCATCGGCAAACATTTACACCCATTGGCAAACATTTACACCAATCGGCAAACATTTAAACCCATTGGCAAACATTTACAGTATCGGTAAACATTTATAGCCAGCGGCAAACATTTATACCCACTGGCAAACATTTACACCCATTGACAAACATTTACACCCATTGGCCAACATTTACACCCATCGGCAAACATTTACAATCATTGGCAAACATTTACACCCATCAGCAAACATCTACACCCATTGGCAAACATTTACACCCATTGGCAAACATTTACACCCATTGGCCAACATTTACACCCATTGGCCAACATTTACACCAATCAGCAAACATTTACACCAATCGGCAAACATTTAAACCCATTGGCAAACATTCACACCCATCGGCATACATTTACACTATTGGCAAACATTTACACCCATTGGCAAACATTTACACTCATCGGCAAACATTTACACACATCGGCAAACATTTACACCAGTTGGCAAACATTTACACCCATTGGCAAATTTACACCCATCGGCAAACATTTACACCCATTGGCAAACATTTACACCAATCGGCAAACATTTAAACCCATTGGCAAACATTTACAGTATCGGTAAACATTTAGAGCCAGCGGCAAACATTTATACCCACTGGCAAACATTTACACCCATTGACAAACATTTACACCCATTGGCCAACATTTACACCCATTGGCAAACATTTACAATCATTGGCAAACATTTACACCCATCAGCAAACATCTACACCCATTGGCAAATTTACACCCATTGGCAAACATTTACGCCCATCGGCAAACATTTACAGCCATTGGCACACATTTACACCCATCGGCAAACATTTACAACCATTGGCAAAGATTCACACCTATTGGCAAACATTCACAGGTCCCTTCTTCTTGGGAGTCCAGGGAGAACCAACAACCAACCAACCAAGAATGGAGGAATGTGAAATGTTTGGATGGTTGCTAGGGACTTCATTATGAGCTGTTGGTGGTTTGAGCATTTAAATGGAAAAATCAGACCCCAGGGAACCAATTAGGGGAATAGTTTGTGAGAATAACGGGCAAAGCAGGGTTTCTAAACTGAAGATGAGAACATAAAATGGCAACATAGCTGCTTGACTTTTTGGCCCTGTTGCCATCCAAGGTCAATTATATATAGAGAAGATGGAATTATTATTGCAATGTCACATGCTCCACTATACCTATACCTTGGTCTTAATATCCTAATGGCTGCCACCATCTGACTCAAAATAGCCTCAGCAAATATTGGTGAAGCTCTCAACCAACAACTAAGCAGTGTAACTGATTTATTAATTTTATGAACCAACATGCATTTTATATTTTCCCATTGATAATGATGTTGACAAAATTATTTTTAGATTGTATGTTTAGGTCAGCATGCTAAGATGACAAACAGCTAACATGAAATTGTTTGGATTATTGATTGTTTTAACCATCCAAATCAAGGATAATCTAATTCTGTTCTTCACGAAACAACATCTTGTCACAAATTACTCTCCTTGCAAAGTTGGTCTGTACCCTGCAGGCAATATGACCAACTTTGATATCAGGTGAGTTCAAAATGCCCACTCGGTATGACCATGTGTGGAAAAAACTGTAACACAGGTGTGCATAAACAACATATAACAACATAACTTATCAAGAGTATACTCTTGGTAAGAGGATGAATAGAATTATGATGTAAGCAATTGTATATGTAATGCCCTTTGGTATGTATATCTGTTACTCACAATGGCAGGCTCAGACATGTCGTGTCTGCGTGTCATGTGTGTGTCGTGTGCGTGTATTTTATTTTATTATATATTTTTCATCTCAGTGCTCTAACGGGGGGGGGGGGATGGGGGTCCCAGTGGGCCCCCATATTGATACGCCAGGGGAAGGGGAGAGGTGTCCTGTTCCCATAGGCCCAGGGCTCCTCTAGACCTGCCACTGACTCAGTAGGATTTTAATTATTTGTAGAGAAATGTAATAAAATCAATATCTCTCTCAACTGTTTTGATCAAGCAACCTTCACAATTCTTCACTGAAAAATTTTCTGCGCTCTTTTTTTCTGCAGTTTAGAACTGAAATCAGGAATTAAATCTTGCCTTTTGAAAGATTATTTACAAGTAAATCTATAAACAGGAACATCTATAATTTATATGCCAAACAGAAATCATTATCAAGGCTATTCATTTTTAGCCCATTATTGGATGATACTCATGCACACAATATTCATATCATTCACTTCAAGGCAAACAATTTGAGATAAGGGAAAATTAACTGAACTCGATCCCCTCTTGAGCAATTTTCAGTGCACACTGTGGAACATGTGCTACATCTGTTTCTGCAAACAGAAAAAAAGAAGAAAAAAGGAATCCTTGACTTAAAGGCAAGGACAGAATATTATATAATTTCATCAACAAGCCTTTTTGGCATTAGGCAACTGCACCTGTTTCAGTGAATTAACAAAAGGACTGAGAAGCAAATAAATATGTAGAAATGACGTCGTGGAACTTACAGTCTACGTTGAAAAAATTATTAGCCACATGTTTGATGCGATCAAATAGTAATCAATTCTTAATATGACTAATGGAGAGGAATTATGGATTTATAATTTAAAAGTTCATGCATATTGTTATAGCAGCAATTCCTTGGTATTGTTGGAGAAACTGAAAGTACAGACATATATTGTACCTGGTAAGACATAATCTGATATCAAAGACCAGTATCAGATATTCTTTTTCTGCTAATTTAATTTTAATCAGAAAGGGTCATCATTTAATTGGGTAGCTGAATGGTCTCAACCTCAACCTGCTTGCCAGGACAGAATTAAGGGTCTGGGAGGCACTGGGCGCTACAGGGCACTGAGCCCCCCCCCCCCTTCACAAAACCCAAAGCTAAAGTTTATGCGAGAACAATGCGAAAACTTGCAGTGCAGTAAAAATGCGAATTCCAGAGATAAGAAACACAATTACATTACGAATGATTCAAGAATGACAATATGAATGTTTTGTCCAATAAAAACGCTGTGCATGTGCTGTGTTGAAACTTCTCATTGTTATATATCAGGAAAATGACAGTCAAGTCAATACTATGTTCAAAAGAAGATTTATTATTCATTGTAGGGAAAAAAACCCTGCAAACAGAATCCACAAATTGAATAATGGAATACATAACATAATAGGAGACTGTGTCACAAAGTGAGTCATAATGATGTTCTAATTTATCAGACATACAATGACGTTAGGTTCATGACTAGATCTAGTTGATTGACATTTGAACAATAATTAAAGTAAATTCAACTAATTGTAAACTAATAAACTAGTATAACTGATATTGCCGTACGGCAATATCGGATAATCCCCCGTGGACCCCATTTGACCCTAGCCCTGCTTATTCTCCCCTTTTAATTCACGTCCATAATTTTTGTGTATATGCCTCTCTGCTCATACTATTGTTGTTGATGACGGTGTTTGAGTGTGCTGGTCTTTGCATTGTGTAATGCTGCCGCTTTGGAGCAACACCTGGTAGTGACGCAGAATGGGCCTGGCAGCAGACTAAGATGCATCAGTGAATTATTTTTAAACTTTTTTTTCAAGGCAAAGCGAAAAAGACTGGCGGGATACAATTATAGCACAAAATAGGCCAAAAAATTAGCAACATGCAATTTGACTTTTAACTGATTTGAAACATTAGTCCATGACTTATAATTGCATATATAAATCATCTATGTAAAATTGGCTATAACTATGAGCTATATGCCTTAAGCTTGCAGGTCTACAAAGGTCATCATTTCATGCATTTTTTTAAGTTAATTTCATGAAATTTGAATGAGTAGAAGCTGAGCAATGGACATTTGAATTTTGAAATTAGAAAAATTTTCTAGGGAAAACCATTTGATATAGGCGAATTTCCTTTGAGGATAGTGAGAAGGCTTCGCAAGGGTATAAGGATGAAATTATTCATGGACATTCATGAAGAACTTCATAGACTTTTTAGCCTTAACCTTTTTGATATGCACAAAAAGTGACATACAATTTTCAATGTCTGACGCGATTCTACGCCACGCGTCTGAGACTATAATGCTATACGCCATTGAAAAGCTGAGAAACAGAGCTTTCATGTGAAATGTGATACTTTGCTGTAGCTGAAACAGGGATTAAGGTATATGAGCACTTGAAAATAGGCTTTTTGGACGTCCGTAGTAGGGGGGGATGACAAAGTGGCTTTTTCGCTGGGCCCATGCGGGGACGCCTTCAAATCAATCTTTATTGTTTTAAAAGTCCATTCATACTGAAATTTCTGGATTTCGGACCTGCTTCTAGCTGCTACTGGCACTTTTGTATGACAGGAAAAGTGACGTTTTTGTGAAATTTCGCCTATTTGCGATATTTGTTAATTTTAACATTTTTGATGATAGGAAGTTGAAAATAACACTATTAAACAGAGTGCAAAGAGAGCTTTCATTTGCATACAAACACTTATAGTCTGTGACAAATACAAAGATCAGATAAATATACTTTTAAATTATATGATTAGGAAATTATCAAAGACATAGTGTGAATATAATGGCTTAAATTTTGGCCAGTCATTTTTAGGAAATCAATGACACTGTGGTCTGTAGAATCATGTTAAATAAACCGTTAGCTTGAAAATGCAGTAACCCCAGTCACATGAATGTTTTACTGATTTGCCAATCAGTAAGGGTCCAACTGAAATAATCGAGCTAAATCAGGATAAGATATGGTAAACCTTGTACTTAAATGAATATCTGTTACTTTGGAATACTGTGCACTTAAATATTTTTAATTGGTAAATAATGAATTACAAAAGTACTGCAAATAAATGACTGAACCCTGAAGTTAAATTTCTCTTGTAGCCTGCATGCATGGCGAGGTAGCAGTTCTGATAACTGTGTGTACATTTATATTAAATTCTATTATTTTGCGCTTCTGAGAAGTAAAAGAAAATCACAAAGTGTACTGACATTGACCAATTGGCTTTGGAATTTTAAAGGATCAGCTTCATAATTGCATCACATATACTAGAACAAACTGCAAATTTTCAGCAAAATCATAAGTTATGGAGCAGAAAATTTGGATTGTACATGAGTAGGATGAACCCGTAGATTCAGAAGTAGAAGTGTAACAAAATAATTAAATAAAAATCATAACTTTCAATATTGAAAATTTATCCATGCCATTTGGAAATGGTATTTATTCAAAGAAGTGCCCAAATCCCTTACGTTACCAAAAAAAAGAATTTGAACAATTCAATTATTGTCTGGTTGAGACAATCCAAAGATCAGACATATTATATTGTACAAAGTTCTATTGTTTGATATCAGACAATCCTTTTTTTTCACCGTGTAAATAGGCCAACTGGACTGGTATAATGTAACATTAACAAATGTATGTTATAGCTGTGAGATATGGCAAGTGAAGGTCTACCACAATACTTTCGTAACTATTTCCCAAATGGTAATCACAATTATAATATTAAGACTTGTATGTGTAGAAGTGAACAAAACCATCAGAATCATTGATTTATAGATTCTGACAACTTTTTTTTGGGAGGGGGATAGTAAATGTCAGCAGTTATGGTGACACTATTTGGCCTATAATGTTGAAAATAATTTAACTCTGACATATCTAATGACAGATTATTCAAGCCAGAGCAAAATCAACCAGCACTACATCCATTCCCAGACCTAATACTTGCCACTGTGAAACCCATGTAGTGGTTTACAATGAATTCCATGAATATTGGTAAAGCATTCATTATGGCTTTCATTGATTTGCAGTATAATTAGTCTTAACAAAATTATTGCATTTTATATGCATCTACCATTCAGAGCCAAGCAATTCTGGGGGGGGGACCTCCAAGTGATTGACTGCTTATTTTTGAATTGGCAACGGCCACTATACTAACTCATGCTTTCGGAATATAATTCTGCATTCTGTTTATGAAAGCACAGCAAAGATGTGGCAGAGACACTGCCCTTTCCACACAACCTCTGAAAGAGCCATCACCAATGTCTTGTCCTTTACCTTTACTTCAAGCAGTCAGTATTGGCAATCCCCGAATGTGCAGTTAGCTGAACTAGCTGATGCAAGGGAATGAAGTGATGGTGATACTGACTTGCAACTCAATATCCAGAGTATTTTCTATTTCTTGATGAAGTCATACATATTTTCAAGATCCAGGTCCACATGATTATCAGTTTAAATTCTTGTCATTCTAAGACTCAAACAATATTTGATGTTTTGTAATTTTCATGGAACTTCTTTGAAAATAGACCATAAATGGCCATATCTCAAGAACCAGTGCACCTAGAAAGTTGAAATATACACCAAAATGTTTGGAATGTCCCATTTTCTATTCAATGTCAATACATTTATATGACTTAAAATCAATATTTTTCAAGTTCTGATGGAAAATACTATTTTCGACATTTAAGAAGATGCGGTATCACATTTTGGCCAGTAGCAGGCTGAATAAGCCATGAAATTCAATTTAGTAAAAAGTTTCTTGATTCTGGAGGCAATGAGCAACTTTTAAAGGCGTCCCCGCAAATTTTGAGGATTATCATCCCCCCCTATCCGTAGCGCCGAGACCGCTTGTGCGAGCGGTCCGTAACTTTGTGAAGTTGGTACACTAGGGTAGGTCTGTAAGTGTACCCATTTTCAGCTTTCTACGAGCATTCCTTCCCTGTTTTCCAGAAAAATAGTAGAAAAATTTCATGACATCCAATTTTGGAAAATTCATATCTCTGAACATATTCATTAAATGTCCACGAGACGCCTTTCTGCACTGGAGACTTTGTCAAGGTATCTTAAAAAATATCAGTTATGCTTAGGTTTTCAGAAACCTGCGCCGGAAATTTTTTAAATATTTTTCCTATAACTCATAAGCATCATGAAATTTGATCATGAAATTTCGTACAAAGTAGCGTGCAATGGAGTCGCATATCACCCTTGACTTCTAAAACAGTAACTTTAAAGCTGAAATATAAGAAGAAGAATAAAAGGTAACCGTAGAATATCAATATAATCCCCCACGACGCTGTTGCTGCGGGGGATTATAATAATGAAGTAAATATAAGTGAAGCAATTACAATTAATTTAATATTTATGAATCTAGAACCAGTGAATTGATCTAATACATAATGGAATAACCATCTTACCCAAAATGGGGTTCATGATGCAATGGTCAACCACATGTGCTCCAAGGTAAACCAAGATGGCACCTTGCAAAAAAATAAAACAGGTATAAAATAACTGACAAAATAATTATGTACTTCTGGGTTTTCTATATATTCATCATAAAGGAAATATTCAATTAATTGTTTGCATTAGTCTAATGATTAGAAAATATATAATTGAATAATAAATTATCTAGAATAAAATTAACGGAAGACACATACCTTGAACATGTAACAGGTTGCTAATTCAGTAAATGCAAAGTTCTGCTAAGCAATGTTGCTTTGAGAGCAGCTGAGACAAAACTGAGAGTGATCGTTGTGGTCGCTCAAGCACTTAAGCCTTTAAAATTGGGTCAATTCCCTGCCAAAAAAATGAAAATGCGGACCAACATGCCCTGGTCTCCCCTACATAATTTTACCAAATTTTTCATAACTGTGCAAAACAGAACCACTAGCTTAAAAATATCAACTGCTTCAGATGACAGCCACTTTGCTCCAGGGTGAGTAGAGACCTCACAATTACGTAGATAGGAAGGTAGATTAGACAGATAGATGGGAAAATAGAATACGGTGGTCCAAAATTTCATTAAAAAAATTGAATCTCCTAAACTTCCAAATTAACACGAAACCTATGACCACAGTGAAATTCAAAACTTTCCATAATTAATGATTTTTGACGGATTTTTGTTCTATCCGATGGTTTCCTCATATCATATTCATCTATTAAACGCCAAAACACCTTATCTCTGATGATCAAGGTCGAACTTGTGAAAACAAATCAGAGATCCCTGATAGCTGTGAGATTCAATTTGGTGTGATCCCCGCAGGAGTCTGGAATCTTATATTGCAAAACCACCAAAGGACACAAAGCTCTCAGATCACTTCTGGGATATGACACATATTTAAAATAGTTTTAAAGTTTGACAATCTATCATATATATCTTCAGCGACACCAACTCAAAGATAGCTACAAATTGCATTGATAAAATAGCATCTAAAAGCAATGGATGACATACATACTCGATTTAGTTCATTCTGTTCAATATGGCTTTTACTGCTAGTTCTGGGATATACATAGTAGACTTTAATGTTCTAGAACTAGCATAAGTAGATATGTTTCCCTCTTAGTGAATTGTTAAGTGCCTCCCAATTGTCACTAATAGAAAAATCTGCTGTTAGTACCAATGCAAGGGGCCATGTCTACTAGCTGTAGTAACTAAGTGTTTCATGTCTTAGTAGCCGCCTTAGTTCCCTTATCCTGAAAAACTTCATTAGAACATTTTAATTTTGGCCTACTTGATGTTGTTTTTTGATGGCCTCTTTTCGGTTGAACAATTATTATAAAGCAATTCTACATGCTCATCAACTGCCCTCATTCCGCCCCCTCTACTCTTCTACCTTGGTCCCAATAGCTTAATGGCTGTCACCACCTTACTCAAAATGGCCTAAGCAAATATTGGTGAAGCTCTCGACAAACAACTAAGCAGTTACTGATTAATTAATTTTATGTCGACCAGCGCACATTTCGCATAGCTATTGATAATGATGTGGATAAGATTATTAAGATTACAAGAGGTCATTTTCTTAGGTTTACAGCTGCATACATTGCCGTCTCCTCTGTCTATGATCACTACTGATGAAGCCCTGGGCTTTGGGGATGACCTACATTCAGTTGGTTTGAAGATTTCCGATACATCCGCGAATGATCGAGCACTGGCTTCTCCATAGGATATCAATGCAGAAGGTCATGCCCGTGGAATGATAACTTGGTACTTGGGTGTGGGCCACGGAGGAGATGCAACACTGATCAGAAGTATGATTCTGTGAAAGGACTTCTTCCTGCTGCAATGCATTCTGGATAGATTTTTCTATGACATCACAGATCATACTGTCATGGGTTGCTATGGTGCCATACATGATGACGTCACCTGGACCTATCACAGAGCAGTAAAATGTAAACAGGAAGAAGCTGGTGTTCGAAATGAGAATTCTTGAAGCCTTGTTGCATCTTCTCTACTATAATACCTTCAAGCGCATTGAATCTTCTTGGTGTGGACAACTGCTTGTAATAAATGTTTCTTGACATTTTCGTTAAAAAAACTAATCACAGAAAAGAGAAAAATTAACAGAACTAAATCATCTTTTCAGTGATTGAAGCAACTGGTGCTTCAACCATTTTTATGAAAGGAAAAAGGAATCCTTGACAAAGACAGAATATTATTCGATTATTTCATCAGCAATCCCTTTGCAGCAACTGATAGTATTGGCTAAGAAACAGCACCTGTTATAGCAGTTTAACAAAAATTTAGGAAGAAAAACAAAGTTTACCTTCCAGTTGAAAAGAAACATTGATGAATTGGCCAGTTCCGGATTTTTTTTGTATAATACATTTTGATAAGAATTGAGTCATGATTCTTGTATCGATTTACGACAAGAGATAGATCAGTTAATTGGACAGCCAATTCCTGGGTCTGCAGCAGATTAAATTTTAATTCCATAATTACTTAAAGTTATTTATAACAAAGGCGAAAAATACAGTGCTTGTTTTTCCAGCCGGACTGTGGATTCCAAAAGTATTTTCAGTGAACCGTCATCGGGATTGAAATAGGGGTTTCTATACAAACTGCATAGGTATTAGTCTTGATTCTGTAAGGTTTGATGATAATCAAAGATTAGTCCTATAGAGAAAATTTCTTTATTACAGATAATCCGAACTTTTATCTATTTGTTCCACTTACCTATATCATGAATTAAACTGCAAAACATCTTATTTGTAGTTACCGAGGTTGAGCTTGTGATAACAAATCAGAAATTCCTGATAGCTGTGAGATTCAATTTGCTGGGATCCCTTCAGGAGTCTGGAACCGTATATTGCAGTTCACCAAGGGACACTTATCTGTGAGCTCGCTACCGTAATATGACACATATTTAACGCAGTTTCAAAGTTTGCCAATCTATCACGTATCTTCTGTGACACATAATCAAAGATTTCTACACACTGCTGAAGAACATATCTTCCAAAACTCATAAGTAAGTCACAAGCATAAAACTATTATAAGTAAGAAAGTTCACTGGCCTTGATGTTCTGAATTAATATATTAGTGTCATCAAAATAATAATTGTTTATGGTTTTATGTGTGACACTATATGTACTTGGAACTTATTGATTAGTCATATTTTATTATGTCTTATAAATGCTGTAGTAGTTGAGAACGCGTTATCACAGTGATTTGAAGAATTTTTGCATTTTTCACCAATTCTCGACTTACTAACAGAATACCTCTCATAAAAATTATTTGATTATGAAATCTACTTAGTTTGACTAAGTGGCAGGGTTTGTTTTGGATGAGTTATCCAAAACAAATGTGCCAAGTTACTACTTACTGACACTAATGTGTATCTTGTAGTTACAGTGCTGCCTGTAAGTTAGTGAAACGGGTGATATTTTACCATCGCCGCAATGCTAAACATCCTCCACCAAACTGCTGGTAGAAGCATGAATTCTCATCCGATGAGAGGAACACATTTTGTGTCATTAGTATAGGTTATTCACCTAAGGAGAGGCAATATGTGATTTATCCAGCGAGGGCGTTAGCCCGACAGTATTAAACACATATTGCCGATCCCGCGCTGAATAGCCGGCTTATACCATAAGACAAAACTGAAACTTGTAATTTGTTGCTGTGGGTTTTTCACAGCTTCACTTATTATTCTCCCATGGGAGGATAACTGGACAACAAAGAATATGGGTTTTATTGCAGTGAAATACTGGCTCATGATTGGCTGACAGAGGTGTCGAATGGTATAAAGGCTGATATTTTAGGCATGTGGGACAACAGTGGCTGCCAATTTTCTGTGCTGTACTCTGAGTTAGGTGTGGGTCAAAGTCTTTGAAAAGTAAGTGAACCACCTCTCCCATTGAAATAACACTGGGCTTGTGTTTCACTTATTTATCAAGTAGGCCTACAGGAAAGAAAATTGGCCATTGTTATTACACGTGTCTCAAATATTGGCCATTATGACCCAATAGGTTTTCCTGTAATCGAATCAGAATTCATGCTTCTATAAGCAGTTTGGTGATGTTTAATGTCACCTATTTAACTAACTTACAGGTGGCATTGTAGTCTTATGGTTTGTAAATTGTTACCATGATTTCTATTTCATGTTGACTAATATAGATATATATGTTTTTGTATGAAGAACAAAAGTGAAAGGTTACATGTATGGTAACAGAAGTTCAAGATGCAATAAATGTATCATTGTACCTGTATCTCTGGCCATACACATATATCTTACAGATACAGACTTCCCTTGACCTTTAACGCACTGGATAATAAGGCTTCAGGGGAAGGACGTGGATTTTGTCAATTACTAGGTGTGCGGGGGTAGATATATGTGTGTAGGCAAAAAGGTACATGTGCTGGAATATATTGAGAAGAAATAAGAGGAGAGTACAACCTGGCATCATGATAATGAGGCAAAATCACTGTTATATTCAGATTGCAAGAAAATATATTGCCAATACATTAGAGCCAAACACTTTGATATAGAATTAGACTTTTAGAGTGGACTGTGGCACTGTGAAAATGGCACTTCACATTATGCTGATGATTTGTCATGATCAAACCCAATACTTTCAATGTTAATTTGATTGAAGGAGACTTATCCCACTTGTTGGTGACAGCCAAACGAAAGGATTATGCATCTGATTTTCACTCTAAAATCCATTATGAGAAGTCAAATGGCTTTCTCTTGATCATGACTAATGAAACAGCCTCTATGCTTCCCATGTTGAAGGTAGACACTTCATCAGCTATCATGAGTCTCAAAGTGCCATTTTTAAATAAACATACATACATACATACATACATACAATGCCACATTCCACTTTAATTCTATATCAAAGTGTTTGGCTGTAAGGAACACCAAGCTTTGTTTTCTCATTTGCGGCTCAATTGCCACAAAGCATTTTCACCTATTTTGTTGCTGTGATTGTTTCATAAATAATTAAAACCGGTGTACTGCCACATCCGAGCAGATGAACTTTACTTTCTCGACGGAATAAGGTAAGGCACAGTTCAAGGTCGCAAGTCACAAAGTCGTACAATTTTGCATTACATGGCCGTTTGTAACCAAACATTTTTTTCGTCAAAAGTGTCAAAAATAGACTTAGGTTGACCAATTAAATCCAAAGTTAACCACGATTATGCAATAAATAGGTCTGCATGAATGACGCTAACACATTTTTTCATCTCACAAAATCAATGTAAAATCCAGATTTCAAATGTGTTTTCCTCGAAAACTGCTTCATTCCACCAAAGCTGCTGTAAATTACAAAGTGCTCCATGTTTCAGCATAAAATTATCACTGAAGTTGGCTAAGATGATGATCTTACTAATTGTAACAATGAAAAGAAGTATCTCTTCCCCCAAACAAGGAGAATACAACATGGCATCCGGATACTTAAATAAAATCACTGTTATATTAAGATTATGTACAAGAAAATGCATTGCCAAGACATTGAGGAATGATAAGCTCAGTTTTCTGATTTGTGATTCACTTGCCACAAGGCATTTTCACCTATTCTGCTAACTGTGATTGGTTCATGTAGCAATTATGTTCAAGCTAGTTTGTAGAAATCGAAGAAAAACTGACCACTGGATGACATCTTTAATGATTAAAAGTTAGTGTAACGCCAAATCCAAGGGGATGAACTACATCTGCTTTGGAGGTCAGATTTTAGATCCAGCCTTCACTCTAAAAAATGTCAGGACAAAATTTAAAAAAATCCATGTTGGTTTTTTGCATTGAAATTTGGTTTTTCAAAAAACCATTTTGAATCTAAAAAACCAATTTTGTCTGAATTATTTTAGAGTGTTGTTCTACAAATGATAAGTAGATCTCCGCATATTAGAACATATTAGAGTCAAACTGACTTAAAAATCATACTCTTCTTCTATTACCTTTCAACTCGTAAAGTTTGAAAAATAATCTGATTGTTAGTTTTGTGTTTTGTTGTTACATACTGTAGGAAAAAAGGTTCATAGCTTTTGTTTTTATTCTGAATAGTATCATCACTAAGGTTTTCACAGTGTCCTTGAAGTTTAGGGTTAAAAATATGTACAAAGAATCTGTCAACACAGCATTGTAGTATGTGGTCTCAGCTTCGATTTGATGTAAAGATAAAAAAAAATCTGCTGGGAAAATTTGGAGAAAATTGAAATTTTAAATTTTTAGTTTTTCACACCCTTGTTGCATGCAAAATATCCATTATAGAATGTTTAAAATGAAAATCTTAACATAGAAATGCTTTCCTTTCCCACCCTGGTGCTTATATATACAGTGGACCAAATGCCATCTTTATAAGTTTCTCTCACTCTGAGGTGCTTAATTGATGTTACTGAGTAGATGGACTCATTACCGGGGATCCTGCGGGAGACACCCTAGCACTTGCCACCACGAAACAATTCTTCATCATTAATGCCAATATTTTTTATCCTGATTTCCACATTCCCACATTCACTTGAGACCTCACTTTGTTTGAAGACATGTGTCAATCCCCTGAATACACTATTAACAAAATGCCTTCTCAATCAACCATGACCTAAGGTTCCTTTAAGAGAAACCCCTGTTCATACCTCTAACAACAGTACCCTTACCTGACGAATTCGTCACCGCGTCAGGGAGACAGGAAGCCCCCTGCTACCTCAGCAGAGGTGGGCTCTCTTCTGCCTGGGCAAACAAGCTTGCCCCCAGAGATTGACACTAGGGTGCTCTGCAGCTGCGCAGAGGCACCAGGGTAACTGTTGCCATGGAAACATGGGTGAGTTTTACCCCATTTGCTATTATTCTAGTTCTTTACACAATAATATAATATATTACGCTATTTTATACAATAATGATATAAACGACATTACAAGATTAAGGTTTTGAGGTTCATGGTGATTTGAGGGACATTCTTGCGACCTCAAGGAATGAAGACACCTCTGAAGCTAAAAGCTCAGCGGTGACACAAATTCAGAATTATGATTAAGTGGTTTTTAAAGGAATATCACATTATGAAGGTGTTACAAACTTGCTACACTATAATCTGCATTCTCCGAACCCATTTAGTGTCCAATCAACTGAACCTGCATAATGTCCCTAATTCATCGATTGCATTAGCAGAACACTGTAGCAATAAAGCCAATAATAAGACATATTTAGGGCTTTTACAGCATTTCTATATCAATATTTTGAGATGCATGTCGCAACACTTTCAAAGTATATCTCTTCATATCAGTATCAAAGCCTCTAATCACAATCTGACGAAACATGATTGCCTCAATTGTCCATTCCTTAAATTTGAAATTTTTGTTAAGGGTTTTAGTTTCGGATGGTATTTTATTGATTTTCATAAATTTTGCAGAAGTCTCAATTTAGTACTTTCTGTGCAGATTTGACATTACTAATGCAATGAATTGGCTAGAAACTATGGATAGGATGCATTTTTGCGTGTTGTAATTCATATCATGAAAGAAAAATAAATAATATCACCAATAAATATTTATTTCAGAGCTTCTGGTTTGAAGTTAACTTTTAAAAAAATTCATTATATCTCCTAATTCCATCTGGAAAGTTCATATATAACCAATATTAACTATGTGACCGCGGAAGAGAATCTGTTGACTGATAGTTTAATACTCTGTTGGTTGCACAAAGGCACGCTACAACTGAACAACTGAATTTTGGAAGTCGGAAACCATTAAATTCTGTGAAATAATCTTAACAATTGGCAAAAATGGGTGAAGAAAGCCCTTAAAATTCTTCAGAAGACCATAAATTGCAACCAATATTTCAATATGCACAAAGACATTGTAATAAAACTTGGAATTGGCCATCTCCGTCATTAGGCCACTTGCATATGTTTTTTTTAATTAATTTAAAGAAATACTTATTTCAAAAAATATTATTTCCTTAGATATCAAATACAACTTACATGGAAAGCTGTGGTGAAGATATACAATTGTCAGATGCTGGCAGTAGGTATTTCTACTTGTGTCTACTGCTTATTGTCCAATAACTTTACAGATGTTTTTGCGAATCCCACTAGAAAAACATGGACTAGTTAAATGCTTAAACTCTCAATTTCCATCACTTATGAAGTTAAAAAGGAATTTTCTCACACCTGGGTGGTTCATTTGCTGCTTTTCTTTGGTTCATAAAATAATAAAGCCGAAATGGCCATGTTTATATTTGATTTTGACACATAATAAGATTCACTGAGTTTGCAACACCCCTAAATGTCGAAAAGATGTGAAAATTGGAAATAAAATGCTTTTTCTGGTATTTTTTTAACATGATTGAGTAACTTAATGTATAACTAGATAAAATATGATGTTTCAATAACACTGCAATGTCATTTGATATACCTATAACTGATATATTGCATGCAACAAGGGTGTGAAAAACTAAAAATTTTAATTTTCAATTTTCTCAAAATATTCCCTACAGATTTTTTTAATCTTTACATCAAATCGAAGCTGAGACCACATACTACAACGCTGTGTTGATGGATTCTTTGTACATTTTTTTTAACCCTAAACTTTGTTCAAGGACACTGTGTTTTATCTTAACTTATCGTGTTAAATTAAATTGAATTATGCAATTTTATTTCATAAGTGGGTCTAATAAATATCTTCTTCTTTCCTTCCTATTATTTTACCACAGAGAGCATAGTAATCTAGCAGATTATCTAACGCTAATCTGATTAATCCACATTATTCATCTATCTCGGTCATTATTTTTTCAACTCTACAAGTTGAAAATTGAAATATTCTTCTATATTATTGAGAACCACAGAAGGCATAGCAATTGCAGGAACAATTTTTGCTCAGGAATATCTGATTAATCCTAGTACCTTATTCATTAATTAAACAACCAGACGTCTCATCTGCAGTCACCAAGGACAAGCTTGTTTCAAGGCATAACAGACTTCTGATATTTGGGAGTTGCAATTTTCTTGAATCACCCAGGAACAATATATTACTGCTAGACCCCGAAGCAAGTCAGAGTTAGAACTCTGACTTGCTTGTCAGGAACCTTAACTGACTAGTCAGCTAAGTTGTCTAACTCTGAGTTCACTTGACTTCATTTGACTTCAACTTACTTAAGCTATTTAAAGCAATTTTATAGGGCACTTTTCCGTAAATAACATGATAGCTTTGAAAATTTTCCTTATTTTCACACTCGGAAGAAAGTGCAGCAGGCTGATGTGTCAGATTGTATAGGCAGTTTGTTAGTTTTGTAAATATGCAAAAGCCTTCAAATAGCGTAAAAAATGAGTTGTGCTTTTTTTTTAAAAGCTGTTTGAATTGATACCAAGACCATTTCTGTGAAGTAAAAATTGGCTAAGTTATGTAACAATGACTTGACTTTAGCTGACTCAAGTCTGACTTGACTAGACTGGACTTCAACTTGCTGCTTGGAAAGCTAACTATGACTTGACTAGTCGACTTTATGCAGTCGACTTCGGGGTCTAATTACTGGAACACCAAGGAGCGTTTGCCAATATATCTTTACAGATCTTCATTGATACCAACTCTATGTCACATGTTGTTATATGGCATTGCTTTGAAAACTTTGATTTAGAACCTGGTAAATTGTCTGACTGCACATATGTACATTATAGTATTTTTGTTTTTTCAAAGTAAATGTCAGTGATGTGGCACATGTAACGTTTGATGAGTTTGATGAGAACAGGGACAGAGTTATGCTTGAGACATGGACCCAAGAGAGATAGCACTTTTATGTTTGGATGATTGCAAGTGATTACGGGGTTTCCAAAGGGAATGTTAGTTCCACCCTCCCGAGCAGCAACGTAAATCAAACCTTTCGCTACGTAATTATTTTGGTTGGAATCAAACGTTGGGCCAAACAACGTATTACAAAGGTAGGCCAAAGGTAATTTCCAAACGTTGCACTCAGATGGAAAACCAAACGTAAGCCGAAACCTTAGTATGAGGTTGGCAGATAGTTTGTTTTATAGTTTGGCCGAACGTTCGAGTCACAGGTAAGTCATACCTTTGGTTGAGAGGTTGGAAGAACGTTTTGTTGTAATGTCTGGTTAAACGTGTTAGTCACACGTAAGTCTACCTTTGGTTAAGAGGTTTGAAGAACGTTTGACTATTACGTATGACCGTACCTTTGATTCATAGGTTTTTCTAACATTCATTTGAGAGGTTTTTGAAACCTTAGACTATTACGTAAGTCATTCCTTTGGTTGAGAGGTTTGAAGAACGTTTGACTATTACGTTTGACCATACCTTTGCTTCATAGGTTTGTAGAACATTCATTTGAGAGGTTTTTACAACCTTAGATTATTACGTATGACCATACCTTTGATTCATAGGTTTATCAAAGGTATGGTCGCACATTTGGAAATACGTAAGTTCCAAGGTTTCTCCAACATGTTTTTGATATGTATGGACAACGTTTGAAAGCAATGTTCAGGGCAAACGTCTGATCATACGTATCTGTCAAAGGTTTGTTGAAGGTTTGCACAAAGTTGCAGAACCTGGGATCTTGAGTCTCAGAGAGCCTTGTAGCGCCATCTATTCCGTACCTATTCCAAGCTATCTGGTAACTTTGAGTGTATTAAACCTCCAACAGGATGCTTGCTGGTGATAATTGGATGAAGCCATAAAGAAATAGTAGCTGCACCAGTCACAAAAATTACCAAATAAATATCTCTTAAAATATGAAAGATTAGATAGGCCAAAATAAAAATCTGAAGTACTGCTCAACCACAAACGAGCAAGAGAGAATCAGTTAAGACCGGAGTCGAACTGAGCCTACTTGCATCGGAATGCCACCTATCCAGCAAGCTAATTTGGATTGGGATTTTTCCAACTCTTCAGAGTTGCAGTATTAATCCCTTAAAAGGTAAGTGAATTTTGATATTTTTTCATTTATTGTAGTCCTTAAATGGACTGTAGACTGCTTGGTAAAACAAGGAAGAAAAGTCTGCTAATTTTGGAGCCACCTCCAGTGCTTGCTGCCTGGCTCTGCTCTATCTATCTCTCTCTGTTTTTCTCTTCTGTCTTCACTGCTTTAATTCATGTTTTCTCTTTGCAGATCTCCGACAAAAAATTCACCAACCACCCATCCCCTCAAGACCTCAAAAAACAAAAAAAAATTCTTGAAATCTCCCCCCCCCTAAAAAAAAAAATTCCAGCTGTAAAATCATATGAGAGCATTCTTTAAACCAGAATGAGGGGCAATATTCAAGGGCTTTATTTTATTCAATTTAATTTATTTTTTCTGAAGGGGGCAGGGCAGGCCGGGTGGCTGGGTCCGCCTGAAGCAATGCGGCAGTCCCCCGGGCCCCTCCGAGCGCTCCGCCCCTGGTCGGCGCCTCCCTGGTACAGTGAATCCACATGTTTCAGATCGCCGATTGACATGATGATTGTGAAGCATACACACCAGCTAGAGTCCGTCCGAAGGAGTCATTTGACCCATACACATCCTAGAATCAATCGGCCATGGTTAAATAAGTCGTTACGGGCGTATAAATGGTGTTTTTGACCGATATAAATCTAATCCACACGAGCGTAGCCCAGCCATGGCCGCCTCCTCCGAGTTCTGCGCATGCGCAAGATATGACGCGCTGGGCTGGCCTGCCACGCCTGACGCCCCAGAGGCGTATAACGACCGTTCCTTCAACGTGGGGGGTACGTTGACATCAGAAGTTGGAGAAATACGCAATATTTACGATATATACGTACGTAGTAATCTCGTATCCAGCTGTCGACAAAATACGTAGTTTTACAACGTTGGGTCCAATGTGAATGGGAGGTAAAATGCTTCCTTAGACCAACGTTCCTCAAAGGAAATTGTCCACAAGGGCAAGGGATGCCTTGAACCTAGTTTCTAGTCTGAGTTTCTCATGATGCCCCGGAAATATACTAGTCCTGTAATAGTTTGCCATATAATAAGTCAATCAACTCCATAACTGTATCTATTTGGTCTTAGTGATTATTCAGGAGACTACACTGTAATACTTTATTTTGCAATAGTACCTGTACTTAAACAATTCCTACCGTCTATAAAATACACCTATATTTGACACCTTTCCATTCAACTTTTGACTGTCAGGCTATCCAGGTGGCAGCATGGCCCAGCCACACTGACAAGACTAGTGCTGCACCACCACATTGACTACAATATGCCTCATAAATACTAAGTCCATTTGTTTACCAAGCCCAATTTGACATTTTGCACCAACAAGAGACATATCACCTTAACATTTGCATTGCATGCACACTGCTTCATATATATGTCCATTTATGCTTATCAATTTTGACCACTATGTCCTCTTTCACCGTCATGTTCAGGCCCAGACATGCTAGCCTAAATAGCTCAAATATCTGCTTGCAACGGGTTTTCTAGTGATACTTTAAACACAAGATGGGAATTTAGTTTTAATACACAATCAGAACTCGTATCTAGTTCACGGATGGTAGTCATCAATTAAACACCAAAACACCTTATCTGCTGTGATCAAGGTCAAGATTGTGTGACAAATCAGAGATTCCTGATAGCCGTGAGATTCCGTTTGCTGGGATCCTCTGGAGTCTGGAACCGCATGTTGCAATTCACCAAAGACACATATCTCTGAGCCAGCTTCTGCAATATGACACATATTTAACGTAGTTTCAAAGTTTGCCAATCTATCACACATCACCAGTGACAAGTACTGAAAGATTATTACAGACTGCATAAGAAAATATCTTCTAAATCGAAACTATGTGACAAACATAAAATATTATTCTGGAACAGCATTTCCTTGCCTTGGTATTCTCAATAACAATAACTCATTTATCAATATTTACAGTAAAGAAACATATAAAATTAAACTTGTTGAATAATGAAAATGTGGGCTTAAACTTAATTGTCTTAGAGCCAGTCATTATACCTTCTTGTCACATATTGTTTTTTGCTTTTTTTGTTTTTTTGTTTTTAAATATCATTTTTGTTTATATAATTTTTTTTCTTTTATAGCTGTTTTTGTTCTAAGTAATTGCTCCTCTATCATTATAATGAAATTTAATTTAATCAAATTGAATGTTTTTATGTAATGTAATTTTAATCATCCTTATATACATACTAGTATCTGGATGTAAGTCTCTCCTATATTGATGTAACATTTTTTAAGCAATAAAACAAACTTGAAACTTGAACTTTATGTCATCAAAGTAGTGCTCACTTTCTATGTTTTGACGTGTAAATCTCCTTACATTATTAATAAGATTAGCCTGGAAATGATTAATGAGTCACAATTATCATTTCTTATAAATGCTGTAGTACTTGAAAATGTATAAAAGAATATATCTCAATGATTTGAAGCATTTTTTGTCTTTTTCACAAATTCTAGTTTCATCGACAAAAAGCCATCCAGCGGCTTATGAAGTGCAAAAAGCAAGATTTCTAATAACAATTCTTTAATCTTTAAATCTCCAGAATTTGATAGCAGCTTTTCTTAAGATGAGTTATCCAAGACAAATTAATGTGACAGGTTGCTTATTACTGACTTATATCTTTTATTTATTCTTGTTTCGTAAATGTAAACCATATATGATTTCATTTTGTGTGTATAAGAACTATAAGCAATAGATATAAGTATGTTTCTATTCGAAGAACAAAAGTGAAAGATAGCAAAGTAAGAAAGTACCAGATTCATTTAGTGTATTATTATACAAGTAAATGTATTATTTCCCACATTATGTTTTACAGTAACTGACCTTCCCTTTACCTCTGAAACAAGGCATTATGTGGAGTCAGGGGAAGGACAAGAATTGTGCCTATTACTGAGTGTGTGAGGATAAATATATTTATGTCTACAGACAAAATTGTACGTGTGCAGGAATATATTGAGGAGAGTTATCTCTTCAGAACAAGGAGAATACAATGTGACATCAGGATAATGAGGTGAAATCACCGTTATATTCAGACCTGAAAGTATGGGGATCAGCGCAGCAGGACATGATCGTCGAACTTTCTATATAGGGAGTGGAAAAAAGTTGCATGCTGGCCAGTTTTCATGTGTAGGCAATGAGCAGTGTCGCTGTACTGCACTGTAAATTTTGAATTTTGAGTTAGCTTAATTGATTGAGTGAGATGGTTGCACAATTCGTTTGAGCCAAGATAGCTTGTTGTTTGCAAGTTATAACAATCATAAAGATTATCATAACTCAAAACAGCAAGCTGTCATGGCTCAAACAAATTGTGCAAACGTCTCACTCAATCATTTGAGCTTACTCAGATTTTCAGAATTTACAGTGTGGCGTAAAACATCCATGAATTTATAATATGATTTACAAATATGATTTACGAAATGTGCACATACGGTGAATAAATATGACTAAGTATTAGTGATTTGGCCAAGTCACAGGAGAACGTTTTATAAAATAATCAGACACACCCCATGGAGCCAATTGAGTATGGCATTTTCAACTCATACCTAGTTTACCTAGTCATGTGGGTTTAAAGCAGCAGGACTCCCAGAATTCAAGAAAAACAACAACATTTTGATGTATTTTCCAAAGCATATGCTTTCCACAAAATTTCGACAAGATGAGAAAATCACTAGCATTTTGGAAAATTAGAATTATTGGTGCTGTTAAAAATCTTTTTTCTGGATGTGGGCAAGTGGTGTTGGTACTTCTTCATGAGTCAGACCTTATTCAGGATTCGTTTGATATGCAACCATGGTACAGGGAACCTTCAAATATAGCCTGGCCATTTTACCGCACATTTCTCTAATTAAAGGAGCGATCTTTGAAAATAATGTTCAATCTTTTTTATCAATTGTACCTCGAAACATGACAGATACTCAAAGGAAGCCGTGAATACGAAAATATTCTTTTGCTATTAGGGGGACCATTTTGTATGGACAAGGTGGAGGTTTTGAGTTGTTGTTTTTTAATAAACGATGTCTTGCTCAGTTTGGTGAATAAACAAATTCTTTTTATTAGGGCAGTCTTGAAATAAAGAATTTCTGCCAGGGGTATTTCTCAATAAGTCATTACTTGATTTAGGAATGAATATTCGGGGACTCTGCATGCTTGAAATAAATAATTATGGCCACAGTTGCAACGAAAAAAATAATTTCCCCCCGAAGAAAACTCCAAGGCCCCCCTGGAAATTAAATTGTTGCCTCCTTAGTAACCAGAGATCATAGCATATAGACAGTTTATCTGAGGCTTATCTGATTAATCTTGCTTCATCAATTAAACACCCAGGCACAGGGGAGGATCAGGAAAATTTGGTGTGGGGGTCTATCGGGCTGTCACATAGCAGAACATAGGCATACAGCTCAAGACATTACGCGACTGCATGCTGAAAAAATTAACATGTAAAAATGCTGAAATTTTGATCTGGTTGAGGGGGTGGGATGCATCCCTGACATCCTACCTCCCTGTGTCCGTCCCTGCCCAGGCATCATATCTCACCAAGGGCAAAGCTTGTGACAAGGCAATACAACTTGTGATATCTACGAGATTCAATTTGCTTGGATTCCCTATGGAACAATATATTACTAATACACCAAGGAACCAGCTTCTCGGAGATTGCTTCCCATAAAAGAATCAGACATTTAATAAGCATAGTTTTGAAGTTTGCCTTTCTCTTTTTACTCAACAGATCTTCAATGATGCCAACATAGGGAGACACAATAACAGTCATGCCCTCCATATTGGTCCTATGCCCCCTTAAGATGCCCAAAATGTAAAGGAATGTGTATGTTAGTCAATAAAGATTTCTTTCATATATCTGTTTTAAATGAATAACAACAAAAGCACAAAGAGTGCTTTTTGTCGACTTTAACATATAAAAAGTGTTGAAACCTACAAGCCCCCCCCCGTATATTACAATCATTGACTCCAGTATGCACTGAAAGGACTAGATTTCACAAGACGAGGGCTGCGATTGCCTATACTGACAGTGACAGTGTATAATAGACATAGTAAAGTTTGCAACCAAAAGACTTGAATACGACCATTTGACCCCGATTGTATATATATTCTACATTTCTATATTCGATACTTCAACGGAAACTACCGTAATTAATACAAAAAAGTTTTATTTCAGAAAACAGTTGTTTTTATGGCATATACTGTTTCAAGGGTAACTTCCGTAAAAGTAACGCAGCTGGGTTTACAGTGTGCGTATGTCTGTGTATAGATTCAATAAAAGACGACTAAGCATTAAATCAGGAGCAACAAGACAATGCAAAACGGCCTATCAAGAATTCTATTGTTGCAAGGACTGACCTCTGAAATGAATAAGACTAAGCCTGGGGGTTGCTACCAAACTAAAGCCACCTGAGGCAGATTTGGGGTCCACCGAGGTGAAATGTAGGCGTCTGTCTGACAAACAAATTTAATCCACTTTAAGTGCAGATGTATGCAATAGCAGATGGTCAGAGCCACGGTTTGCAATGCTAAGTGCTGAATGGACCCAACCATTTTAAGAGGTGCCAACTGTGTATGCCTAACAGATATATAGTCACTCACAAAACATCCACAGAAGACTATCTGAATGATTTGGGTTTAAATAAAAGACTACGCCTAAATCAATAGTATTTTGTAGCTATTTGTGGGTATAAACAATAGTTAATGCGCGTATGCATTAAGGCACAAAATATCCATTTCCGAAATCACTCATTATAACTCAGCATGCTAAATATCGAGCAAATATGTAGTGAGCGATATTATGTCATTCAGGCTCAAAATATCCATTGCCAAATTTATGAGTGATAATATGGCGTTCAGGCACAAAGATGTCTATTTTCCAATTTACTCATTACCACTAACGGTGGCCATGCTAAATATAGAGCAATAGGTGTCGAGCAGAAGAATGGCATATAAGCACGAAGTCTAACCAAGATGAGCTGAAGGGCCAGCCCCAAAATTGTATTGAATTGTATATGCTATCAGTCATGCACCACCATTGCACCACAATGTGGGCACTGAATTCGTGGTGAGCCTTCCACAATGTAAATGGTACAGCTAAGGGCAGTCATAGTGCAGCGCCCATGGGCAGAGACAAGGGGAACATTGCCAAAGGTTCCAATGCCATACTATAGCATTCTGCAGTGTTGGTGACCGCCATGTGATGATGAGCGATGATTGACGAAAAGACCGTGATTCTGGCGCATATCTTATTCATTCAGGGATACCCGGGGTCTTTCAGTTGCCCAAGCAGAGGGGACTGGATACAAACCGCTTCTATTTAAAGTCCCATGGGCTCGGTCCTATTCGAGTTCCAGGAGTGGGAGTCAAACCCATGACCTCAAAGCCATGCAGGCTGGTAGCACAAACAAGTGCCTTCAACCAATATAGGCCACAGGGAACTCCAAACAAAGTGTTTACAGAGAAACCTAGTGTTATGAATACTTAGCACGATAATAAAATAATATATTTAATATTCTTGATACTCTTGATGATACGTATAGGGCCTATAGACCTAATACCGGCCTACCTTTTTTCTGTCCATATGTTCATATGTTCATATTTAAATTTTAAAGCAACTGCTGGTGTCTTCTAAAATCCTTGCATGTATTGTAAACGTTAAAATGTTATAATGTGAAATGACTGTTTTAGTCTTTCTTTTGAATAATGAAAAAAAAACTGATTTTTCTTTTTTTTTTTTTGCTGTCATTTGGTGGCCTTGTCATTTGACTGCAAGACACAGAAAAGCGATTCTTCTCCTAATTGCCTCTTAATCAGAAATTGACCTTGGCATCTTATATTCATTTCTGGTAAAATATATAACCTACGCAATGAAATGTTGAACATTTTGCCCATGAAGCTTGGCAAGAGTTAACGAACGATTAAATTTGATAGTTGAAGAACATATTCTTCATATAAAAATGACCTAATTAACCCACTTTAGTTGACCGAATATTGGCAAACTTTTAGTATGTTGTTCTCGTGACTCTATTCTGTGAGGAAATGTAATAATACAATTTCTTGCTATTTTTTGGGGGTCATAGGGCAAATTTACTGGATTATTCTGATTGTTATATATTGCTGAAAATGCAGAGTAAATTTTTCACACATTTGTCATACAAAATGCAGGTTTTTTTCTTTTTAACCAGTTTACCATCTGAGAAGATCAAGGCGGTCGGCAGAGTTTCCTGTCTCTCCAAAATTAACTCTGGGCCTTAGTAAGAGCATGGCCAAATGGCCACCACCCTAAATATATGGCGCTGAAAAGGAGTATGCATGTATATTAGCATACATGTAGATCTGAAAGGTCTTTCATGAAACAATGGTAGAATCCTGAAGAATTGATATGGAACTAGAATACATAAATGTCCGAAATTTGTCCTATTTATAACAAAAAGGCTTCTTAGGATGTCAGGAAACATTTCTTTGTTGTCAGTATTACACAATTTTCCACAGAGTACAGACTGTAACAGACAACAGGCCCAATGGGTTTTTGTTAGTTTCAAGCAATCTTTGTTTCACAATGACAATTAGACTGTTGCTCTTGAAACTCCACTTCTTTCTCTTCAAGAAGATTGATCGTCAGGAAAGCAAACAATTTCAGACACATACAAATAGGTATGGAAATGAATCCATTGATATTCTGTCTATGAAAGATGCTAATTGATCACACACTCAGATGGATAGAGAAAGCCACATTTATCATTGTCCAGAGCCTTTTTCTGCCACTGCGCCTTGCTTTGCCCCTTCGCGGCGCCAATAGGCTCCGCTGATTGGTCAAAGCCTTAATTTTCTATTTCATCAAGGCAGCGAAGCGACAATGAAAAACAAAATTGGTCCAGTTAATATAAGATGGTTAAGCCTAATGTGCAAGATAGATTAAAACATTCATAATAAGTTAAAGGTTAAACATTCATAATAAGTTATAGGTTGATCGAAGAAACAAAACGGCGTGTTATCACTGTAATGAATGTGGAGAATCAGACGTTCCTAAAACTTTGCGAGTTTGATGTCAGTGCCATTTATATATTATAAATATAATAAGCAGTGCTCATTTTCATCTTACGCTTTCTTCATTACATGTATAAACTCCCCAGTGGGCATTTTGACTCGAGTCGATCAAATGCCATCGGATGCCACTGAGTATTTCCTCTATAACACAAACAAAAACTAAATGTCTGGCATGGTAAAAGTATAGGCTATTTGGTGTCAGAGTATCATGTGGAAAAGAGACCTTACAGACGCAACAGATGCTTGAGGCAGCTGCAAGAGGTCCATTACTTTGGTTTTGAGCAGTAAAAAGCAGGTGCATCTTTCTTGCTAAATATCCCAGCCAGTAAAAAGCCAGCTAGGTCCTGTTTAAATCATAGGCTTCGAAGTGCAAGATATATACTGTACATAATATTACCAATACAAATTGTATACTTAATAGTAAAACGACAATGACTTAGTGCTTAGAATTAAGCCTAAGTGATTTAAATCGTCTATGTGCAAATCTCATCTCAAGGGCTAGCTTCAAAATCATAACCACCTTAAGCCTTAGAAAAGCCAATTCTTTCATAGCACCTTGGACAAAACTGTACAATCAATGTTACTATCAAGAGCAAACAGTTTCGTCTTCATAAAAATGTATGCATGTGTAGGGGAAGGTGGATCTCATTGAGACAAGGGGCACAAGAAGAAACCCCCTCCCCCGGGTCCATGTGGTGTTTTTTGCAGAACTATCCTGTTTCATGTTGCATACCAATTTAGTCAGTGAATGATTGCCCTATCTCGACAAGTTACATTGATTTGGCTGAGAAAAATTTCAAATTTTTGTTCTCTGAATGGAAAAGTAAACCATTCTGCCAAATCACTTTTTGTCATAATTCCCCAGTATATTGGGATTATAGTATTATATATACACTTTGTGTGCCCCGTCTTCTGTCTCACTATTTCCTGCCTTAAGAGCAAAGTGAGACTGGAAAATATAAACAACTTCATTGTCTGTGAAGAGGCTTTAAATTATGTTTTACTGCTTTTTTGCCAATATTTCATTACACACTACACAACGAATATGAAAGAAGTGTTTCCCCTATAGGCACATCTACGTTTAAGCAATGTTGCAACAACGTCACCCTGTTCGTCAAATGACGTAGAATTGTATGGTTGAAATTATGTTGTCACATATTGTGAATCAACATTAAGGATATAAAGTTAGCATGCGTCGTTGTGGCGACATTTTTCCAACATTGTGAGGGAATGTCAAGGGTTCAAGGATAGCTTGCGACATTGTGGCAATGTTGCAAAAGAAACCCCAGGGTCGTGTTCACATCGTGGCAACATAATCTCTACCACATATCTATGTGACCTACAGACCAGCCCTTCACCAATTAGCAATGTCGTGTTTACGTCATGTGCCCGTTGGGTCACCGTGCCCTGATCTCCCCTATCATACCCCGCTCTCCCCTCCTCAGTTGTTTGATTCCTTCTGCACTCGCAAGGATCCGAGCCTTATGGCTAACAAGAAATGTTTACCTCGTTCAATCATTGAAATTGTTTCACCTGTTCTTTGATGGAGTGTGCCGTGTGTTTGTCAGGCTGAGTATTCAAAGTTCTTTTGATGTGTGTAACGTCATCGGTTGATGTATTACCCCATACAAGAAGATGGGATGCTTTTCTAAAAGCAGCAAGAATGGATTAAAAATGTCGAAGTATAGATGAAGGTGATTTTGTTTCCATATAAATCCATAAATGAATGTTCATGGACGTTTGTCATGTTCCCCCAAGGGCAAATGGACAAACCTGTCTGAACAAGATGAAAATGTAGGATCACCAGTGTTGGTTCTTGGTATTTAATGATGTTTTGGCTCCCGCGACAAGGTAATTTTAACAGATATTGATTAAGTGATAAATCCCTCAACAACGTGATTAATTGACACGAAAATACTTGTAGAAGTATTTTCCTCATGAATATGCACTGCGTTCCCAATTATTATGCAACCATGCTTTTTTGTGATATCTCAAAAAGAAATAAAACTATTTGGATATCATTTACACATAATAATGAATGTACTATGGAGCCAATATCCTGTGAAGACCAGCCCTCCACCAATTAGCAATGTCATGTTTACGTCATGTGCCCCATGGGTCACCATGCCCTGCTCTCCCCTATCATGCCCCGGTCTCTCTTCCTCAGTGGGTTGATTCCTTCTGCACTCACAGAATTCAAGCCTTATGGCTAATAAGAAATGTTTATTTCGTTCAATCATTGAAATTGTTTCACCTGTTCTTTGATGGAGTGTGCCATGTGTTTGTCAAGTTGTGTATTCGAAGTTCTTTTGATGTGTTTAACGTCATCGGCTGATGTATTACCCAACACAAGGAGATACTTTTCCAAAAGCAGCAAGAATGGATTCAACATGTTGACGCATAGATGAAGGTAATTTTGTTTCCATACAAGTTCACAAATGAATGTTCATTGAAGTTTGTCATGCTCCCCCAGGGGCAAATGGACAAACCTGTCTGAACAAGATGAAAATGTAGGATCACCATTGTTGGTTCTTGGTATTCAGTGATGTTTTGGCTCCCATGCTAAGTTACTTTTAACAGATACTCATCAAGTAATAATGCCCTCAAACATGTGATTAATTCACACAAAAATTCATGTAGAAGTATTTTCCTCTTATATATATATATGATGTGGGAGGGTTGGTCTAGTGGTAGCATGCTGGACTGCCAATCGCTGGGTCCAGGGTTGGAATCCAGCTCTTGCCGGGTCACCTGGGCCTATGTTGGACGGCTGTTTCAATCATCCTTCGCCTCATTGCCGTGTTCTCCTCCTGTCCTAATTAGCCTACCAGGTGCTTAAATACAGGATGTAAAGCCCCAATCATCCATCCTTACATATATATGTATTAGGAGCTGAGCATTTAATTTGAAGGGGGTGCTTGGAATTTTCCTCATTGGCACTGTTTGTTCTAAAAACAAATACTGTCATAATTCAACCTAAGATTCTACCAAACACTGCATTGTACATACTGGAAGCATCTGAACTCCTTCTATATCAATGCTCAAACGTTTTGGTAGGCACTATCAACTTTTACAGAATATGTGTTAAATAAACAGTTCAACAAAAATAAGTTCCTTCTTAAATAAAGATTCCTTCTCTGATTTCTGTGATAGCTGGCCTATGGCGGGTCTGATTATAGGGTTAACCCTAAGAAAATGTATTTTCTGTCTTCCACACTCACTGAAATCTAGTTGACTTGTTACTATCAAAGGACTTCATTCTCTTCGTGTTGGTCTCAAAACACAACCTGTGAAAAGAACAGTTAATTTGAAGTTCTAACGGTTTGTCTTGGTTTGTTAAGTTTTGTAATTTTAAAAGTTGATTGAGAAGCACACCTCATTTTTTTACAGTTTCAGGCTGTATATTTAGTAGACCATCATCTGACCTTGTAATTATTATGACAGTGACAAAGTGGCAATCTTTCTCTTTTTAGTATCTGCAGATGTTTCTTTATTTGACTTTCGGATGATGGATGGATGATTGGGGCTTAACGTCCTGTACTTATGCATTCGGTAGGCAAATTAGGACGGGGGAGGACACGGCAATGAGGCGAAGGATGATTGAAACAGCTGTCCAACATAGGCCCAGGTGACCCGGCAAGAGCTGGATTCGAACCTTGACCCAGCGATTGGCAGCCCAGCACGATATGACTAGACCAACCCTCTCCCCATTTAACTTTATGGCAATTCATGGATATAATATCCTTTGGTTTTGTGGTTTTGTACCCTGTTTGGAAGAGTTGAGGAAATATGTGCAAAGTCGATAACCGGACGCAGTCTTTCAAATGTCACAAATTAATTCTGATCCTCTTTTCCTTGCAGTTACACCATGAATGCTGAGACATAAATGAAGTCTGACAGAACCATTATCTGCAGCAAAATTCCTTTTCATGGAATTTTTTTTGGAATTAAAATGATAAAGTTATTAAGTCAAAAGAAATACCCAAACCTGCTTTCAAGGTGAAATTGTTAAAGATTATTAAAAGTGTTTTGTCACCTGGAAAATTATCAGCCAGTGATTTCCTGAACATTGTAATTTAAAGCTGAAAGAGAAATTCTGTGGGACAATCTGCACCATCTAATATAATTTATCAGCTGGGTTAACTCCTGTAACTTATCTGCTAACCAGGTTTCTGGCAAAGAATTTTGTCATTTTGTAACATGAGTTCATTTACAGCCTGTCACTTTGATAAAGAAAAAATTAGGACCAGTTCACTGTGAAAAATGCACTTCATGACTCATGATAGCTGATGAAGTGTCATCTTCTCTACTTTCAACCTGGGAAGCATAGAGGCAGTGTGATTAGTCATGATCAAGAGAAGGCCATTTGACTTGTCATAACTAATTTTGGATTGAAAATCAGATGCATAATCTTTTCATTTGGCTGTCACCAACAAGCGGGATGAATCTCCTTAAATAAAATTTACATTGAAATCATCAGTATGATGACACACGAAGTGCCATTTTCACAGTGCAACAGTACCCTTTTTTTCGGTATCAAAGTGACAGGCTGTGAGTAAAACATGACATCTTACTCATATTCAACATTGACACAATAAGTCATAAAATGACTTAACCACTTTAGGATAACCTGTGTTTTAAAGTGTTGATACAATACGGTACAGGTGGAGAACCTAAATATTTCAGCGGACGTTCTGGGGTAAAAAAAGCCAGCTGGATGTCATTCAGATCA
This sequence comes from Platynereis dumerilii, assembly GCA_026936325.1. NCBI lineage: Eukaryota > Metazoa > Annelida > Polychaeta > Phyllodocida > Nereididae > Platynereis > Platynereis dumerilii. The sequence goes on along the minus strand of JAPTHN010000007.1, from coordinate 61,176,727 downwards.
GATGTTAATTTGGCTGCCCCTTGTAAAAGATCTGTCACGGTGGGTGAATGTGTAACATGCGGATGGCTCCTACTCTCTCTCCCATCCCATTAATATAGCCTCCGGAGTGCCAAGGTTTTGAAGGCTGCACTTACCATACATCGATTGATGTGGAGTTGATCACATACATTTACACATTGTTTTTAAAAGAAAAGACAATGAAGAGGAATAACTATGTTGTGTAGAAAAAGAACTAGGTAATAAAGAGACAGAACTATGTAAAGAAGAGGAAGAACCCGGTAATGAAGAGGCAGAACTATGTAAAGAAGAGGAAGAACCAGGTAATGAAGAGGAAGAACTGTGTTATGAAGAAAAAGAACTATGTAAGGAAGAAGAAGAACCAGGTAATGAAGAGGAAGAACTAGGTAATAAAGAGGAATAACTAGGTAATGAAGAGGTGAATTAGGTGATGAAGCGGAAGAACTACCGGTATGTTAAATCCAGATCATAAAGGCAGTTACATGCGATTAACCAACAAACTGATTTAACGCCCAAAATTAGTTTTTTTTAAACCAAATAAATGTAATTGCATCATGAAAAATCGGATCTGACAGGATCATAATTAGGAAATTGATTTAAAAGCAAAAATTTTCAAAGCAGACATGTGTAAAATAAGTTCAATTAATTGTGATTAAATGATTATTGAGTACAAGTGAGTGCATCTAACACCCTTTCATCTGATCAGGGTAATGATTCCATTTCAGTATGAATTACGACGTGCGTTCAGAAAGTTCACGGCTTTTTTTATATGGACCTTTCTATTCAATCTAGAACTAAGAATTTTTCACAGGATAAAATTCAGCAGCTGTGGAATGGATGTCCAAAATTTTGGACAATTTGGATATTTTTAAGTCATGCAGTGATTGCCATGGAAACGGAAAGTGCAGCTAGGGGGCGTATGTATCGAGAAGGACAATGAATTGTGGCTGAGAGAATCAGAATCAGAATATCTTTATTGTCCCAGTACAGTAATATTATATTATTATTATTATTAAATTGAATTATCGTAAGTATGACTTATACAATGTATTTTCAAAGACCGCTCAGAATATTTAGTTTTGTTGACTTACTGATCCAATCTGACATAATTCAAAATATTGAGCTGTGTTGACTTATTTTTAGTTGCTTTTGATATAAATGTGTTTAATCTGTCTTGTAAAGCCCAAAATATTGTTTGATAGCTCGAGGGGATCCACCTGATCCAGTGCACTTCATTTTAGCACATCATGGACAGGCCCAAGATGCATTCAACACAGGCAATTGCATCACAAGGAGTATTTAAAAATACATTTTGTCTGAAGAAATCCTAATAATCTGAGGCCCATCTGCATGCTATGATATACGTCTATATATTTGAACATACTCTGACCTGGAAATGTTGGTTGGCATGTGTGGAAGCATACGACTCAAAATAAAGTATACAACTACCCCAGTAGGAAGAAATAATCAGACACCACTTTACCCTATCACACCTTTTGACTCCAACCAAATCCCTTCCAACATTTTCCTACTTGAAACTACCTTTTAAAATAATGTTTAATTCACATTCAGCCAATACCAGTAAGGATGTCAAGTCATCTCTAACAACTGAAGCTGTCATGTTTTCACAGCTTGATGCCGGTTTACGATTCGTCTGGACAACTTATAGCAAAGAGCCATCAAATCTTGGAACTTGTGAACCTTCTGAGACAGCTCAAAATATTGCTTCGAACATAATTTTCAAATTTTACAGTGTAAAAGGTTCATTATTCAACTTTTTTAAAAGTTTCCAACAGTAAACAAAAACAACAATTAGATAATCCAGCTGCACTGACCTTCCACAATTAAATGCCTTTCTCTGAAGTCGGAGGCACAGGGTGCTATCAGAGGGCATTCCCACCAACATTGAACCTTTTCAATTTTGTTGAACTCTTTATAAAAATTTGGCTGTGAGTTCTTTATACCACCAAAAACCTTTTGCGTTTAGACCGTTCCTGGAGACTGTACCTGATGTGGGCTTTCTCGGTCATTTTGTGATTCTTATTTTTAACCATCTTTCCTTTTTGGAATTCTCAGTAACACGGTAGGCCAAACTGTTGTTTCTTTATTTATTTTTGTGCATACCACGGATGTAATATCCTCAGCTTTTGTATTCTGTTCAGAAGAATCGAAGAAACATATTGCCATATATAATTTTAGATATTGCTATATTTCGAATTAACTTTCTGTTTTTGTTACTCTGGTCTCCTCTTCATAAAGATTATTAGTCTGTGCAATGTGTGCATTTCCTGTCACTAGTTGAAATATACTGATTCAAGATATTGTATATATCTTATGAAATCATAAAGACAAAGTATGTGATTATTGTCAAAGTTGGCCGGTCATTGTCTGTATATATCTGCTGGAAGTCCCAATTTGTAAGTTGCTAAATTATCAAAACAGGATGAAGCATTCTATAAAGGCGACCATTTTATAATCAGGGGGGCTTGGAGTTTTCCTCAGAAGGAAATACGGTAACGATTGTCGTAATTGTTTATTTCAAGCCCACAAAGTCATTAATATTCTTTCTTAATCAAGCATCGCCTTCTTAAGAAAAAGTCCAGCCATGCAGAAATTTTTTTTTTTTTTAAAGACTACATATTCACCAAAACTGAGCAAAGAAATTATTCAATTAAAAAAAAAATTCCAAGCACCCCCCCCCCCCCTTAAGAAGAAATGGTGGCCCTCCAACTATCATGTAGTGAATAATGAAGAAATGATTTTCCGATAGAAAGAAATTTTTTTTTTATGTTAATGTTTCAGCTGCGTAGTAGGTGGAACTGGCTTCGTTACCTTTTATCTAACAGCTAAGACATGATGTTGAATATGGCTTGGATGAAGACATGATGTCACAGATAAAAGATAGATTTGTTAGATTTGTAGATAGATATGGCACATGCAACCCTCTTAGCCCAGTTCTTGGTCCTCACAAGGATTGATTGGTGAGAGAGAGATTGCCGGAGTCCTCAATATGTTACACTTTTACCCCATTTGAGGGGTCTTTTACCTACCAAGCACACATACTGATTTTGATCTTTGTCTGTTTTCGAAAATATTTAGGCTGGGTAAGCTTATCAGAATCCCAATATGCTGGGTTTTCACCTGCACCAGTGTTATTCAATAAAAGGGGCCGCTAATCCAATGTCTCACTTGAACGACATCTCAAATGAAGATTGTTCACACTGCATGTTTTCAAGAATGTCACAAATGAGTTCTTATCTTCCATTCCATGCAGTTTCATCATTAATGATGAAATAAATTAAGCCTGACTGAACCATTATCTGCAGCAAAATTCATTTTCAGGAGTAAATTTTGAAAAATTAACTTATTAAACAAATGAAAATCAATCCTGAAATCCTGACACTTGCATTCAATCCTTTTGCCTCATTGCTGTGTCCTCCTCCTGTCCTAATTAGCCTACCAAGTGCATAAATACAGGACGTAAAGCCCCAAACATCCATCCATCCTGGCAGAGTCCTCATTTTGTTTTGTGCTCACAGTGCTCACTCAGACACTGGGTGCAAGACCATCAGCCAAGCAATTTTCATCTGTGTTCACGACTTGAACCCCCCTCCCTACCATCCCCGACCCATGCATAAAAGTATATACACAATATATTGTACAAATCTCCGCACATTCGTTTCCAAGCCAACATGTCGTTATCCCAAAAGCATTGCAATTAGTCATTCTCTGGCTTTTGTCACATTGAGAGGAACTTCCTATGAGAATACTCGTTTTGCAAATACCAAAGTCTGTTAATTAAGGCACCTGAACTAACTGACCCGGAGAGATGTAAAGGACAGGGAGGTACAAGTGAAACTTGTGAGGGGGGGGTTCAGGAGGGCAGTCTTATCGGGATAATACTTGAAACCTTGAAACATATTGAATAAACCTCTTTTCTCTATTTAAATTTTGTAAACAGGCGTTGCCTGTCTATGTGGATAACTGAGAATGATATGCATGATTTACACCCCCTCCAATTAGAAAAAAAAGTTGAGGAACACTCATTCAATGTTAAAGTATCACAAGTATGGTACTCCTTACCCAATAGTATTACAGCCTGTCTAAAATCAATCCCTCCAAAATATAAACTCAAAGATTATTTGATATCTAGGTATACCGTCACATGCTCCCTCCCAAGTTGTTATGTTTTTCGAACTTAAAGAACTTACTAAAGTTGACCCCTTCATTTGTTTCATTCTAAAATTCATCTCATTCCTCATATATATCCATTGTTTTTCTAATGCTGCTCTTTTTTTACGTATCATTTTTCTTTTTCTTTTTTTATTAATTTTTTTCTACATCTTTTTTAGTATTAATAATAAGCCCTTTGTAGTTTCTTTCATTTATAACAGTTGAACACAATTATTTAATTTGCATTGATGTCAGGTGCTGTGATTACAGCCTACTTTTGGCTCGTGTATCCCCCTCCAATTCCCTATGCATTGTGTATTTTGAAAATAACTGTTTAAATCATTGTTGTGCAGCATATGTGAATTTGGAAAACAAATTTATATCTAAGATGAAGAACTAGGAAATGAAGAGGTAGAACTAAGTTTAAGCCAGTTCATAATGGCAGATAAATGCGATTAACAACAAACTCCTTCAACACGCAAAATGAGGTGTTGTTTTTTCACCGAAAATAAATGTAATCACATCATAAAAAATTTGAAATTGAAGAAGAAAATCAGATCTGGCAGGATCATAATTGGGAAATTTATTTAAAAGCACACATTTTCAAAGCAGACATGTGTAAAATAAGTTCAATTAATTGTGATTAAATTATTATTTTAAAGTACAAGTGAGTGCATCTAACACCTTTTTGTTTTGTCCTCATTAGGGTAATGATTCCATATTGGTATGAATTATGGTGCCCTTTGAAGTTCCTCCAACCCCACAGTGTCCCTTAAAAAAGTTTTGGATTTTTTAAATGAAGCCCGAAAACTATGATTGTAGAGCACGGTCGGGAGAACATTTTAAGACAAAAACCAAAAAATTCTATTTGGAGAATTTTGAGTAATGTCAGTTTTTGAGATTTTGTTTTGTCACACGATCATTTTTATACTGGAATTGGGATACAGAAAGCCGGTAAATTGGGTAGATGTAATTTAATAAGACAGATATTAATGGAGATCATTATTCTTCAATTCAAATATCCTAGACATTTTTAGGGGACTCTGACCCGCTAGAATTGTTAGAGTCTTGATGACGTGAGTAGGATTTTTATTTTGTGGGCAAATTTCGGTCGATAAAATAAGGTTTCTTAACCCTGTGTACTAGCCAATGATCCTTTTATCTTACAGCAAAGACATGATTGGTTTGGATGAAGACATAATTTTACAAATAAAAGATAGATTTGATAGATTTGTTAATAGATATGGTACGTGCAACCCTCTGAGCCCAGTTCTGGGTCCTCACAAGGGTTGATTGATGAGAGGGATATTGCCGGAGTCTTCGATATGTTATTTGAGGGATCATTTACTTGCCAAGCACACACTGATTTTTTATCTTTTTTTAATATCTAGGCTGGGTAAGCTTATCAGGATCCCAATATGCTGGGATTTCACCTGCATTAGTGTAAACTATATGCGGGGCCAACAATTCAATGTCTCATCTGAGTGACATCTAGCTCAAATAAAGATTGTTCACACTGCATGTTCTCGAAAATGTCACAAATGAATTTTTATCTTCTGTTCCAAGTAGGTTCATCATGAATGATGAAATGAATTAAGTCTGACAGAACCATTATCTGCAGCAAAATTCATTTTCAGGAGTAAATTTTGTGAAATTAACTTATTAAACAAATGAAAATCAATCCTGAAATCCTGACACTTGATTTCAATCTGTAATCGTTTCAGAATTAATTGATTTGTCAACTTACGAAGTTGTCAACCAGTGAGTTCCATTTGCTATTGAAAAGGCTGCATAAACAACAAATAACAACAAATATTTTGACCTTATGAGTGTGATGAGCTTGTTTGGGTCATAGCTTGTGAAGTTGAAACGAACTATTAACCGCTTCATCTTGGCTTGTTTGCCCTTACTTTGACAGAATTCAAAGCAATGACAAATTATTTTCAACCTTCATTTCATTACTTGTGTTGAGAGACTTACCAAGGAATATAAAATTTTTAGTGTGAAAGCTTTCAATATTTCATACACTGTAAAATTAGAATTTTCAGTGAGGTTGAATGATTGAGTGAGATGGTTACTCGATTTCTTTGAGCTAACACTGCTTGTTGTTTTAAGTTATGATGATGGAAAGATTATCTTAACTCAAGACAATAAGCTACACTGTACTGTGCCACCTATAAGTGAGTAAAACGCATGAAATGGTGCCATTTCATCAATGCTAAACATCCTCAACAAAACTGCTTGTTGAAGCATGAATTCTGAACTTTTGGGAAATTTCTGAAAATGTCTTTTCCAACACAAGCAAATATTCTGTTATGCATGCCCTCTACCCCAAACCTTCCACATAGACTGAGTATGAAGACAGAAGACATTTGCTTGATTACTTTATGATATTAGCAACGACGAATAATTTTGTTAGAATTTAGAACGATAAATAATTTTGAGCCTAAAACAGTCTCTCTTTATAGATGTAAGTCTTGCATAGTGGGGCATTTTTCACATGAAGTTGTTCAGTCTATATTGAGGATGACTTTCAGCATTAAATTTACAAGATCCAATTATGGTAAATATGTTAATATCCATGTGTAAACAGTACTTATCAGTAACGCCCAATTTTCAAGGCTATTGATGGCCAGGTTGATGAGGTTCAAATCTTCTAAAATTTGGCACAGGTCCTTTTTTGTGACAGCACAATTTGAGGGGGTATGCTATCAAATTGTAGGACTTTTTTTTCCTTTGGGACACCCTTCTCAACATATTGAATTTTTTCGTTGAATTTGGTTCGGGAAACTAGCATGATCTTCAACGCACCCACACATACGGGTTTTCAAAGTCAAATGCTTCGGGAAGAGGCTGAAGAATAATTTTCTCCAGATAAGGGTCTTAAAATGAGATCTGAATATTTCAGGACAGCAAGTTCTGACAGTGCTGACACCTTAAAACTTTACAACAAAATCACTTTCAGAAAGGCATATGGTGGGCATATGATAGTAAAAAATCGACTTGTTGGCACAAGGAACTGTAATGAGTACACATATATATATATTGTAGATCAAGTACTGTCTACAGGCCACAGATAATTGAAGCCATTTTCAGGAAGAGTCCTCATTTTGTTTTGTGTTCACAGCACTCGGTTACTGGGCGCCAGACCATCAGACAAGCAATTCTCGTCTGTTTTCATGACGCGAACCCCCCTCCCTACAATCCCCGACCCATGCATAAGTGAATCATAGACAGATATATTGTACCAATCTCTGCACATTCGTTTCCATACCGACAGGTCGTCATCCCAAAAGCATTACAATTAGTCATTCTCTGGCTTTTGTCACATTGAGAGGAATTTCCTATGAGAACTTGTACTTTGCAAATAACACAGACTGTTAATTAGGGTACCTGAACTAACCGATCTAAATGATATAAAGGAGAGGGGGGTATAAGTGAAACTTGTGGGGAGGGGGGTCATGAGGGCAATCTTTAATATTGGGATAATACAGTACAACCCAAAATAAAGTAAAAAAAATTTCTGTCAGAAGTCCTCTGTTTACCTACTTTGCCCTCTTTTCTCCTCTCCACCCCAAATCTCCTTACAACTCCCTTCGACTCCTTACAACAACCTTAGCCCACATTAAGAACTCTATTTAGACAGCTACCAATGTAACTGCAATTAGCAGAGGTGCAAAGTATCAAGTAAATCAAACACAATGGGGTGATTGAGTTCAAATTGGTGTTGTTTAAATGTGATTTTAATGTAATTTTAAAAGGTAGTTTCAAGTAGGTAAAAGTAGGAAGTGATTCAGAGGCAGTCAAAAGGTGTGAAAGGGTAAAGTAGTGGCTGTTTCTTCCTTCCTGCTTGGGTAATCGTACTTTATTTTGGGTTGTACTGTACTTGAACTGGAAAAATCTAACCAAAGCCAAGTTGTCTCCCCAGCAAATTTATCATTGCAAATATATGCAAGCATGCGAGGCATTACAGGGAATAATCAATCTCCTCAGACCAGTTTTGCACTTTCATGAAGCTTGGCCATCAGTCTTGTTTGGAATGGAAATATAACAAGAGTTTTCTGAAAATTTTTAACTGATAAATGTTATTCCTTTCACTATTATATCTTCCTCAATATTTAGTAAATGTTGCCCCACTCGAAACCTTGAAACATCTTGAGCAAACCTGTTTTCTTTATTCAAATTTTGCCTTTCTCTGACACTCTGTGTATAACTGAGAATGATCTATGACCTGTTTTTTCTTTTGGTGTTGTTTTGTTTTTGTTTAAGAGAGTGGGAAGAAGAACAATGTAAAATTTGAAATCTTGAGTCAGCTCAAATGATTGAGTGAGATGGTTGCACAATTTGTTTGAGCTGACATAGCTTGTTGTTTAAAGTTATGATAATCTTTCTGTTGTCATAACTTAAAACAACCAGCTATGTTGGCTCAAAATATGTGTGAGTCATTCTATATGCCCCCTAGACGGGCATAATTACCGTAAGATGAAATGCCATTGCTATTGTTTTGTTTTACCTTTCAGGCTTGGCGTACAGGAAGTGCTCTTTATATCAAATTCAGTCACTGAAAAAGTTGTGAACATCCAACAGCGTTGAAGTGCCTGGGAGGTATATCTATGCTACATGTTTGATCCAAACACTTCATGCAGAATATAGTTCACCCACTTCCGTTCTTTCGCTATAAGTTTGCAGTTTATTGATTTTCACGTTGAGTATATTTTGAGTAGCTGCCCAACTGGTGCTGAGCTGCTGAGTAGGTGAATGAGTCAATGCATTTTGTGCGGGTGTATGTTGAAAAAACTGATATTTATAATATAAATACAATATACTAGTATAGGTGGAAATACTTTTATCATTAACATTTTTATGGGATTATCAGGATAATATTTGAATAGGAAAAATCAAAATAAAGACAATTTGTCTCCCCAGCAAATTCAGCATTGCAGATATACATGTAGGGGGAACGGGGGGACATTGGGACGCGGGGCACTGTGGGACATTGGGGTTTTCTTGGATCCTGGCAAGGTATAGGATATGGTAGTGCCATCATATCTTGTAATTTCACATCCTGATGTTTCCATTGTTTTATAGACAAATTACAGCCACACGCAGAAGTATGGCGAGCAAAAGTTTGTTTTCCTACCACTAAAGTAAATATGGAAGGGTTCAATTCAAACCATTCTGTGGACAAACCATGAACAGTGAGGCTTTCTCAGTGCTTGTATGAATTTTATATATCTTAACGAACAGTTATCAATTGCTATCGTGATAAACACACTCACTGGTGTCCGAGAAATTAGCATTTTGGTGTAAAAGTCATATCGGCGCTCATTGGGACAGTGAATTTGGGGCACATGCGGAAGCCCTTAATAGGGCAGAATTTAAGTGTCCAAGGCAACTGAATGACCTGGGACAGCACACAACAGGTATTCAGGCCACAGGGAATAGAGGCATAGTGGATTACCATGCTCTGAGAACAAATTTGTCGCAAAGCACTGTGTGTTACTTACATAGATGCCCGCACCCAGGACAGTTTATGTTAAATGTTTAAAACTGTTTAAAGTTATGAACCATTGGCACTACAAAGTGTTAATGCACGGTATATTATCTTACGCACTACCTATATGTGATATCTATTGCACGTGGAGTGTTAAAATGGTTTTTTAATTGGTGTCCCAATGTGCCCCGGCTGTTTTAGCCGGGGCACATCGGGACAGTCATTTTTACGACTCTCTGGCTGCAAAAGGGTAGGTTCAGTCTCGTTTATTTTGTCTTGCATTTAAGCTCAATAGTATTGGTGATATTCATGCAAACTTCTGAGTTCTTCAGTGCTTTCAGCATTGAGCAAAATTAGTAGACGTTAAAAGCGTCCCAATGTGCCCCTGTTCCCCCTAGCCTATTTAAAACGTGATGGGAAATAATTAATGTACTGCATACACAAAAACTATTTCTATTACCTCTGCTTCGTCACGAAAAACAATTTTGTGCTAGTAGATTGGCAATCCTATCCAATCCATTCTACCAAAAGTACCTCCTTTACTGAAAAGTGCTAAATGCTCATGCGAGCCATAAACTACAAAGAGCCATTGCAATTGTTTTGTTTTTCCTTTCAGGCTTGGTGCACAGGAAGTGTGATGCTGCCAAAGGTGTCATTGAAACACTTGTGAACATCCAAGAGCGTTGAAGTGCCTGGGAGGTATACACTACATCTTCTTTTATCCAAACACTTCATCCAGAATATAGCTCACCCACTTTCGTTCTTTCCCTACTTGCAGTTTATTGATTTTCATGTGGAGTATATTTTGAGTAGCTGCTCATCTGGAGCTGGGCTGCTGAGAAGTTGAATGAGTCAATGCATTTTGTGCAGGTGTATATCGCAAAACTTTTGGGATAATACTTGAATAGGAAAAACCAAACTAAAGGCAATTTGTCTCCCAAGCAAATATAGCAAGCAAATAAACAGGTGTGTGAGGTGTGACAGGGAATAATCAATCTACTCAGACTAGTATTGCACTTGCACTAAGCCGGGCCCGCGGTCTTCCTTGGAATGAATGGAAATATGACAAGAGTTCTCAAAACACCTTGTAGCTACTTAAAAATATCATTACTTAATGATATTCAGTTGATGTTGCACTACTCGAACCTTCAAACCTATGGAGCAAACTTTCCTTCTTTATTTCAATTTCTTAACAACAAGCCTTTCCTTTTTCCGCAGATAACTGAGAATGATCTATGACCTGTCTTTTTTTGTCTTGTTTTGTTTAAATGGGGAAGAAAAAAGGGAGGAACAGTTTTATAGAAGAAAACACTTAACATTTTCCTGAAAGTAAGAATGTTGAGGCCCTGGAAGATGCAGGGGAGCCCCGGGTTGGTTGTCACAATGGCAAGTTATAACACTGTTTGGGCAGGTTTTCACACTGCTTGGGCAGTGTATCACACCAAGGAGTATTGCAGCTGTTATTAGAACCACGTACCGTACAACTCAAAATAAAGTACGACTACCCCAGCAGGAAGGAACAATCAGCCACTACTTTACCCTTCACACCTTTTGGCTCTCCCCAAATCAGTTCCCGTCTTTGCCTACTTTAAACTACCTTTCAAAATAAATGTTCATTAAGCCAATGCCAATCCAAACTCCACCTCGCCCATTTTGTTTGATTTCTTTGATGTTGTGCTTCTTGCAAATTACAATTACTTTTCCACCTGTCTTAATTGAGTTCTTGATATAGGATAAAGTTGTGGTGAGGAGTCAAAGGTACATGTAGTTTTTAGGAGATTTTGGGTGTAGATCGAGGAGAAAGGTGGGCAAAATAGGCAAACAGGGGACTTCTGACAGAAAATTTTCTTGCTTTATTTTGGATTGTAATGTGGGACTATGTAGGGTAAGGTTCTTTGAGTCCGACACTTATATTTTGTACATTTTAAAAAAGTGATATAATATTATTGCTTGGCCTATGGGTTATTGATTGTCAACCAGGGCCTCAATTTAAAGGTTTTTACTAAATCTAACATCAAATTGACAATTGGGGCAGCACAAGAACTAAATTGGTGGCTAAATTTCTGAAATAAAAAGTGACATAGGGTATCTTTGAGTCGGACAGCGGTGCTCTAAAAACATGAAATCAAAGATACAGGTGCTTTAGAGTCTTCCCTGCAATTCAAAAAGCCCATATTAGAGCTCAGAATAGGTTAAGCTTACTCCTAACTGTATCTATAGAGCCATGAAAACCCCACTTTACTTGTTAGTACCATGCTGATACCTTGTGGACAGATAAAGGAAGTCTTAAGCTAAAGATTGTTACCAAATACATAAGGAAACTCAAGGAAACTTACCCTATGTGAAGACTCAAAGCTTTGTATTATGTGTGACAACCTGGCCCAGCAGTGTGACAACCTGCCCCAGCAGTGCAACAACCTGTGTCTGTGACAAACAATCCCTGTGACAATTTACCTTTGGGACAACCAGCCCCGGTCTCCCCTAGAGGCCCACTCAATATGGTTAACCGCAAGAGGAAGTGCTTGTAGCAGGACTGAAGTTAACCGCTCATTTGCACTGGAGGTATTGTAAAAAATTTTATGAATCTAAATACTCCACTACATACACCACAACCATTTCCATTACCTTTACCTTGGTTTGCTGATACCAACCATGCAAAATGTTGTGCCAGCAGATCACCAAGTCTAACCAATCTATTCTCGTGAAAGTACCTTGTTTGCTGAAAAGTGCAAAATTCTCATGTTAGCCATTAAAGACAAAATGCCATTGCCATTTTTTTTGCTTTCCCTTTCAGGCTTAGCGCACAGGAATTGTGACTCTATATATGAAAGGTGAAAAAAGCTTGAAAAACTTGTGAATATCCAACCTTCAAACAGTTGAAGTGCCTGGATGGTATATGCTACATCTTCTTTTATCCGAACAATTTATCCAGAATATTGTGTTCCTCCGTGGCCTAATGGTTATAGCACTTGGTTTTGAATCCACTGGCTCAAGAGGACGTGGGTTCGAATCCCCGTGCTGGAACTACATTCGAGCAGTCTGCTCATTGACTCTAAACGAACAGCACAGCTGGAGAGTCTGCCAGAAATCGGATGACCTCAAGTGGACACATTTATCAATATGCAAGTAGGTCAGGTCATGTCCAGGTAGAGGGACCTCATCACTAGTGCTCATACGCACACCTGAGCTGCCAGCAAGATATAAACAAATCGTAATCAACAATGTTAAACGATCAATGAGTGCAAATGCACTGCCAATGAGTACCATAAAATTCTGAAGTTTTCAAATCCTTTTCCAGCTTTTCCGGCATGATTTAAATGATAGTTTATGGTTTTCTCCAAAGAAACTAATTGAAACAACAAACGGACAACAATGAAACACTAAAGCTTTCATTCAGTTGCTTTGAGAGATCTGAAACAGGAAATTATGTCTGTCACACCGGAGGAGAGTTAATCTTTTTGTTACAACTTCACAAATAATGTATATTGTGGTCAGGGCAAGCTTAATAAGCTTATACTGAAAAGTGAGGGTCTTCATGCTTGGCTGTCTGGCTGCCAAACAGGGACGCAGACAATTCCCTTGGTCGGAAAATAATGATTGCGCCAAAAAAAAAGTTCCACAACAAGTACCACTTTGCAGCAATAGCAGCATTCTAACAATAAACTGGCCGATTAAAAGTTATTGAATATTCAATTCTAGACCTAGTTCAACAGACCAAATTGTTACTCCTCTTCACTTAAAAAGAGTGATAGTTGCTGAATCTTAAATCTCTTAGAGCTCACTGACAAGAGTCAGATCGATTGTGGTTTCTGTTATGGGTTCAAGAGGGCAGCACAAACACAATTTTGTGAACCTGTTGAGCTCTAAGTTTAGAGTGACATTCGAGTGAGTTGGAGGTGGCTGTGGCCGAGGAGGGTGGCCACTGTGTAGGCAGAGGTGCACCCTCCTGCCGGGTGTATGTAGCATACACCCCAACCAGACTTCAACTGGAATTAACTGGATGCCTGGATCCTTGAAATGGAGCAAGAAAAGGAAGAAGCTGCCACCTGGTGCTGATGAAGAATCTATAAATAGTCCAGGATTCATAATTGTCACTGTACCTAATGTATATATGATGTATATGATGTACCCATTGTAAAGCGCACTTGGATATTCATAAGAGTAAAAAGTAGCGCTATACGAGGGGCGTTCAGAACGTTCATGGCTTTTTTTTATGTGGGCACTTATTTTCAATCTAGAACAATGAATTTTTTACAGGATAAAATTCAGCAGTTTTGGATTGGGTTTCCAAAATTTTGGAACATTTGGACATTTTTAAGTCCTTCTGTGGTTGCCATGGAAACAGAAAGTTTGGCTAGGTGGAGCAGGTAGTACGGAGATCAAGAAAATCAATGAATTGCGGCTGAGAAAGACTTCTCTCTGTCACTTGTATTAGTAAGATTGACAATAAATGACACAAGAAATATGATATTAGCTTCTTAATATACTTTCAAGCACACAAAATGTTTGTATTCTTACAGCGAACTAATGTAGGAAAGCACTCCTGCATGCCCGATTTGGCAAGAGCGATTCAGGCGCCAGAATTTGAGTTCTTAACTACATCAGGACTTATGACAAGGCATGGATTCACTGGTATGAGCAAGAGACCTAAATAGTTGGGTAGGAACGGGGGGGGTTCCCATGCGCTCGAAAGATATATTTTTTTAACTTTGGTTTTCGGAATCCTCATAATGTGTAGAAAAATTATTTTTTTTGTTCCCATCGCCAATTATTGTCCCATGTCATCCGTACGGCGGCCATCTTGGATTAACGCCGAAAATGCCATAATTTTGACAAAAAATCACTAACTTCTAAACTACTGGTCACAAATAGGCATATGATACCATTTTTTCAGGGTAAATCTATTTTGTGATTTGTTCAATTCTAAACATATAAAGGTGAATAAAATAGGCAAAAATGGTGAATTTTTCACCAAAAAATCGATGTTTTTTTAATAACAATAACAATAAAAATAACAATAATCTTTATTTTCTGTCATGATTTCAAATACAACATCAAACATTAGCTATAAAGCTATTACATGACTAAGTAAAGACAATTAATTCAGGCACATTCTGATGGACAGAGAGATAGGAAAAGACTAGCTGTATATAGATCTATGCAAGACGTTTAAAATGACACCAAAATTAATAGTGTACTACGAGTAGAAGCAATTCTAGGTCACGATAACTGAATGGAAGCGATTCAGCAGCGTCGCTGACGGCACAGTTTTAAATCTCACCTGGACGTCACTTCTCAAGTACTTGTCATTTATAGGCATATGATACCACTTTTTCAGGGTAAATCAATCTGGGAAGTTGATTAATGAAGCCCATTTTGTGATTTATCCGGTCCTAAGTGCATAAATGTAAAAAAAATGTTACAAAAATGGTAATCTCTAACTTCACTCATGGCCCTACAGCTTTATTGTCACTCGTCTAAGAGAGTGACAACGCTTACCTGTGCATATATTTTCTCGACCAAGCTTTCACACTTTTTCCCAGCCAATATTTGCCAGACCTCCGAATACCCACAGTCCATTGTGCTTAACATGCCTCTTTCTCTGCTGTTCAACGTGTCAGACGTGTGCTGGACAGCCACTTGCTTACAGCAGAATGAATGAATTTTGACATTTGCCTGGGTTTTTTAGTTATTCTAGACATTGTACTGGCTCTAATTCTTTATTATTGTGCTTATTGGTGCCAGTGCAACCTGCTTCCTGCTTCATGAAACCTTCCTTCTGCGGATTCGTTGCTGCCCTGTTTGCTGGGTTGTGGGGGACTCTGGCCTTGGGGCCGATCTTTGCTAGACTCTGGGTCCCATGGCTTGCAGGCTACTTGGTGGTCATCACCATTCTTCATCTCGGGTCCTGTCTGGCTAGCCAGGGCCCCGTGCTGCTTTGGCTCTGTCTGCCTTCCAAGACATTGACTCACCTTGGAGGGGGTAAGGGGAGATCCCTATCCAGGGGTTTTCCCTAACCTTGGCCCTGCTGTTTTAATCTGCTCTGGGCTGCCCCTGCCACTGTTCTGTCTCTACTCATTGCCCAACTCTGCCTCCTGGTTGGCTGGAACCCTCCATCACTCAGCAGGCTGGGAGTCCCCCCACCCTCATGGTCCCATATGGCTTTGGGGACATCCATTCAACCACTGTTCTGCTTGGCTCTTGCCTTGGGCATCATTGCTCAGGGTGTCGAAGGGCCCCCGGTGCCACCTCTGGAGGTGGGCTTCGGTAGCTGCAAGTGTTCTCAAGTTCAGGTCCTCTCTCCTGACAAGGCTCATCTTGTGGAGCCTCCCTTCCCTGGCTGGTCAGGTTCTCCCTTTACCAGGCTGTTTGGCCCTTTTGCTCCTCCTGGAGTTGCAGCTGCTCCACGCGTCTGGGTGGGCTCCCACACTCGGTGGGCTCCCACCCTAGACTCATCGTGGTCACCGCTTGGGACTTTGGTCTCCTTCCACGGAAGCTGGCCCTCTTCCGTGAATTTCTCTTGCTGCCCACATATCCCTCCTTGTCTTGAGTCGAGGCTGTCCTAGCATCCTGGCTGGTCCTCAAATTTCCAATCTCGCCCTGGCATGTCTTGTCCTTGTCCTAGTCTCCTCATCTGACTGGGTTGCCAGTGGTGGCTTTACCCTGTGCATGGTCTTTTGTGTGCCGCTGGGGCATCGGGAGAGGGCCCCTCACTGACTGCCTGGTCGTCTGGCTGCCTCTTCCTTGGCTGCTTCTTCGTCTAGTCGCAGTTTCTGAGTCATCTTTCATGTCCGTTGAGTGTTGGGCTGTTGTCTTCCGACTCGATTGCTTTTGTTGTGGGTTGTCAAGGCTCCTCCTGATGTCTCCCTGTCTCAACATCTTACTTTTCTGTCCCTCTGGGGTTTGTTTACTGCATTGGGTGGGTTCTCCGACCCTCACAACCTTGGCCTGGACTCCTGCCTGGGCAAGTACTCTCCCTCATGCCTGCTTGGGGGATGGCTTCTTGCCCTTCAGCCCATTCTCCCCAGCATTGGACCTGGGCTTCATGCTTTTTTCTGGCCTCCCAAAGGGTGGTGTAGCACTTTAAACACCTGTTTTTCTCAGTGTAAGTTACTTCACGACATGTTCAAGCTTTGCGTAGAATTTCTGACAAAAATAGATTATTGAAAATAAATCCCATGTTATAAAATAGGCACAACCAAATCAAAACGGCACAACTTAAATTCAACAACACAAATGTCTAGAAATACCTCCTAACTCTGTCCTACCACAATGGCATCATTTCTACTAAACCAAATGACTGAGATTCAAGAATGCCAGGGCTCGACAGTTCAACTTTTTAACAACAAAATTGTATTAATGAGTGTAGCTTTTCAAATCTTTATTTGGCAGGTTTTTTCATGGTGCATAATAATGTTGAACAAATTTGTATATATGGGTGGCATTGCCTTCTTTACCCAGTTCTTCATTTTCATTTCACCCTTACGGAGAGCGGCACAACCTACCCCATGGCATAGCTTACTCCGGTTTCCCCTATCACCATAATTGACTTGACTCAATTCTCTTAGCTTCTCTGATTCACTTGAAGGGTATGAAAATGCCTCAAAGTGTTACACCTATTATAAATTCTTCATTCATGCATAATGACAATATTTTCATAATAAGGGCGGTTTTGGTGCATATATTATCATTTAAGAGAATTACCTCGCATTCATCTGCAAACAAGTTCCAGCAAATCTTGAAAGCTGAGTTTGTCAATACGCCAATAGTGATCACTCTCGCAACTGCTAAAAAAATTGTGATTTTTCGTGAAAGGATTAAAAGCAAAAAAAAACTTCAAACAGAAAAAAAAAATGCTCTTACATTTGAATCCAAGGATGATTAAGTGAATCCTTTAGGGTCGAAGGTATCCTTGGACATCTGAGAAGATCACAAGCGGAAGGGAGTTTCCGTTGAGTGCGTGCTACACCTTGGTGATTAATTAGGAAGAATTTTTAAACCGAGGCTTTTAAAGTTTTAATCTGCTGTTGTAAACACAAACAATAACTGTGAAGGCAAACGCCTATGTTGACTGTTTCCTATAGTTTATGTTGCACAACTCGAACCTTGAAACAGAGGGAGAAAACATGTCTTTTTTACTTAAATTTTGTAACTGCAGGCTTTGTTTGTCTTTGTGGATAACTGAGAATGATCTAGAGCCTGTTTCCTTTTCCTTGCTTTGTTTTTGTTTAAGAGAGTGGGAAGAAGAGGGAATAGACAGTTTTATTGACAAAACATTCTCCAGGAAGTATTTTTTTACAGTTTTATTGACAAAACATTCTCCAGGAAGTAAAAATTCTGTGGCCCTGAAAGATATACAGACATACTCAATATGTGCAAGAGGAAGTACTCGTTGTAAGACTGAAGTTAATGAAAACAAGAAAACTAAATTGCTCTTTACCATGGAAGTATTGTACAGTGTATAATTATAGAAAAACAAGCAATGAAATGTGACATTGGTTTGTCATAATCTGGGTTATATGATTAAACAGTTAGGGGAGAGTGGGGCCAGTTGAACCATATTTTAGAAATTGCTTTCCTGTGTGCATACTGTAACAGCTTTCAAGGAGAACAAAGTTGGAAAAGGTAGTTTAAAAAGTTGTCTAAATATCCCAACTTCAGGTTTTGATGTATATCTTACCACGGCCGACAAATGAGCCTTCAAAAAATAAAAAAAAATTGGTTCAACTGGCCCCACCCTCGGGGCCAGTTGAACCATCCATTGGGGCCAGATGAACCATTGGAGGATGATGGGGGAAGTGTGGGGCTGCAGTCCTTAATTTTTGCTAACAAGTTCAGCAAGGACAATAGCATGTTTAGGCTAAATTTGAAATGATTCACACATTTCTTTCTGTTCAAAGAATAGCCTGGGGCCAGTTGAACCAGTCGACGGTTAAACTTTAATAATAATTTTTTTATATGTATTTTCATCTATTTTAATCGGCCACTTAGAAAAACAGTTTTACTGAATTGTACCTCTCATTGTATATGTATTTTATAAAACATTAGATTTAAAAAAAATTATAATAAATTGCCATAAACACCTCTGGTTCAACTGGCCCCACTGTGACCTCCATGTATCTATATGTAGCCTGGATGTACCCTTTTTGAGGGAGACCATTTTAAGGAGGTGGGTTTCCATCTGCACATAACACATTATCTTATGATGACATGACATCCCTGCAGACCAAGTAATTTAAATGTTATGAAAGCTCCAATCTCAATGTGATAAACTAACATTTTTATGTGAAAATCGGAAAAAGTGTGATTGTTTCATTACCATGTGTCATGGAGCCTAAAGATCTGTATGGAAAAGACTAGCCTAAAAAGGCCTAACACACGGTTGCAAGTATCTTCCCATGCCTACTCCACCTGATGAAAAATCAAGGGTGGTTCAACTGGCCTGCCGGTTCAACTGGCCCCACTCTCCCCTAAATGTTATTTGATATTTTGACTTAATGCAGGTTCTGTTATCAGATTCTTACAGCACTACCTGTAAATAAGTGAAACAGGTGATATCTTGCCATTGGATCACTACTAAAGTTTAACATCCTCAACTTATACCATTCGACACCTCTGTCAGCCAATCATGAGCCAGTATTTCACTGCAATAAAACCCATATTCCTTGTTGTCCAGTTATCCTCCCATGGGAGAATTATAAGTGAAGCTGTGAAAAAAACACAGCATCAAATGACAAGTTTCAGTTTTGTCTTATGGTATAAGCCGCTTATTCACCACGGGATCGGCAATATGTGTTTATCACAGCTCGGGCTAACGCCCTCGCTGGATAAATCACATATTGCCTCTCCCTAGGTGAATAACCTATACTAAACTGCTCGTGCAAGCAAGACTTCTCATCCGATGATATGATAACTGGTATGGCGGTAAAGGACAATATTTGAGGTATGTGGTATACAAATAGCTGCCAATTATCTTTGATGCATTCAGAGTAACATCTGTGTCAGAGTCTTTAATCAGTAAGTGAAACCCAAGCCTCCCAAGGCCAATACAATTTCAATGTGGAAGGGGATTTACTTACTTTTAAAGATTTGTACCCTGACCAATGTAACTGTTTGTAGAGTACAGAAAACTGGCCACCATTTGCATCCCGCACGCCACAAATATCGAACTTTATGACCTCACGTGTTTTCTTCTCATCAGATGAGTAGGGGGAACGGGGGCACATTGGGACGCTTTTATTGTCTACTAATTTAGCTCAATGCTGAAAGTACTGAAGAACTCAGAAGTTTGCATGAATATCACCAATACTATTGCGCTTAAATGCAAGGTATAATAAACTAGCCTGCACCTACCCTTTTGCAGCCAGAGAGTCGTAAAAATGACTGTCCCAATGTGCCCCGGCTGGCACAGCCGGGGCACATTGGGACATCAATTAAAAAATCATTTAACACTCCATGCACAACACTCAATAGATAATATTAGATATCACATATAAGTAGTGCGTAAGACAATATACAGTGCATAAACACCTTGTAGTGCCGATAGTTCATAACTTTAAACAGTTTTAAACATTTAACATAAACTCTCCTGGGTGCGGACATCTATGTAAGTAACACACAGTGCTTTGCGACAAATTTGTTCACAGAGCGTGGTAATCCACTATACCTCTATTCACTGTGGCCTGAATACCTATTGTGTGTTGTCCCAGGTCATTCAGTTGCCTTGGACACTCAAATTCTGCCATATTAAGTGCGTCCCAATGTGCCCCGAACTCACTGTCCTAATGAGCCCCGATATGACTTTTACACCAAAATGCTAATTTCTTGGACACCAGTGAGTGTGTTTATCTCGATAGCAATTCATAACTGTTCATTACGATATATAAAATTCATAAAAGCACTGAGAAAGCCGCATTGTTCAAGGTTTGTCCACAGAATGGTTCGAATTGAACCTGTCCATAAAAACAAACTTTTGCTCGCCATACTTCTGCACGTGGCTGTAATTTGTCTATAAAACCATGGATGTGAAATTACAAGATATGATGGGACTACCATATCATATACCTAGCCAGGATCAAAGAAAACCCCACCGTCCCACAGTGCCCCGTGTCCCAATGTGCCACCGTTCCCCCATCCTTGGTCAGTGGCGTATTTAGGGGGGGCCATTGGACCATGCCCCCCCCAGGCCAAAGATTAACATAGAAGAGATAGGAAAAGCCGCAGAGCGCCCCGTATTCACCCCATGTAATGCCCCCCCCAGGCCATTTCTAGATACGCCCCTGTTAACGGGGCAGATTTGTCATGAATAGGGGAGTTAATATTGCATTTATACATAGAAGCATGAAACTTGGCATATCCCTTAAAAATATCGTAAAGAATAAATTTAGATAGGGAGCCACTTCAGATTTGACCTGGTTGACCCATGGCAGCCATTTTCCAAAATGGCAAATAATTCTTTCATTTTCCTGCTTTCTGTGAAGTGCCTACAGTTTGACCACATGAAAAAAGTGGTCATTATTTCTTCTAAAGATCTAAAAAACACTATCAATTGATTCCTGAGTTGAACTGAGGAATTTTAGGGTGGTCAGGGGCCATTTTGTTAAAAACTGTTTCAGAAAATGCAGCATTTTCGCGGTTTTCCATTATTCTATGGAATCTCAATTAATATTTAAAAAGACCACATATTTGAATTCCTTGTAAAAAGAGCTTTCAAATGAATGGTAACATAGTTACCTTGAATTCTTTGTCAAAATGAACCTCAGAACTGAAATCCTAAAAAATATTCAAATATGCAACTTATTTTTATATTCATTTAGAATTGGCGAAACCACATTAAACCGAAAATACAGTATTTGAGTTGATAATTCTACCAAAATGGATTCTAGAAAGCCTGAAAATAGTTTGGGCTACTAAAAATGTTGTAGTAATGTTCTGAATACCTAGAGAAGGAATAATAAGCACTATTTGCAAGCATTCTATTCGTAGGAACTACACAGAAAGCAGCAGAATGGTAGAATTGACGGCCATTTTGGAAAATGGCTGCCAGTAGCCATCTATGCTAAATCTGAGATGGCTCCCTATCCAATTATATTTGTAGAGATGTTTTTTAAGTGTGCGCCAAGTTTCATGCTTCTATGTAGGCCTATAAATGCACTATTTTTTTTACATACCTGCCCCACTATGTGTCCTTGGTTGAGGATGTTTTGCATTGACCCAACAAAAACATCCATCATTTCACTGACTTGCAGGCAGGAGCCCGGATTGAACTTAAATCTGACTTGGAGGCTCTGAATTTTTTTCTAATTAAATGTAGTCAACATAGTTTATTTTCTGTTGGCTCTAGTATGATCTTTTTCTGTTTAAAATGACAATCAATTTTGTTAACCTTTTACTTTTTATTTACTTCAACAAATATTGACAAATGCAGGTTAAGCCTGTTCTAGAAGCTTCCAAACTGACAGTTTCCATGAAACTAGAATGAGTCGAGAATCCTGTTTTATACAGTGTAGGTCAGTTCATGAAAAAATATTTGACATCCTAATTAGGCCACTGGACCAGTCGCTTTCATTTTCTTGAATTAGGTCAGGCTCTCTGAATGAGAGATAAATTGATCCCAGTGGTGCATGAGCAAAGAAGGCATTTACATGTGGTACACACACCCTTGTGGTGATATTTTGCACAATATTTTTACTGATGGGTGCTGCCTCTGATGGAATTCTGTAGCTATGACTAGTTCATATTTGGGCTCGTGTAATATAAACTGTTGGGTTATGAAATATTACATTATTATGATATTCCTGCACAGCTCATACAGTGCCACTGCCCTCAACATGTGGCACTCTCTACACAAAACCAGCCTATCATATGCAAGCCACTCCTCCATACAAAGTTAAAACATAAAGGAGGCCACTATTCAGACTTAAGGGGCAGTATTTAAATAAATATTTTCTTGCTCAGTTTGGCTGAAATTAAATAAACTATATTTCGGTTCTAAGCCTGGAAATAAATAATTTCTGGTGGGTGTATTTCTTGACAGGGTGTTTGCTTGATTTAGAATATAATATTCGGGGATGTCATACGTCAGAGGCTATTAATTACTATCACCATTACCATGAAACAAATAATTTCCTGTCGACTCCCACACCTGAAAATGCAATGACGGTGCCCAAGCTGGCACTCTCTCTAACAGAAAGGCCTCTCCAAAGTCTCCGTGTTCAAAAAGGGGTATTCCCCAAAGGGGACGACCAGATGATCTTCGGTGTGGGGCTACGGATTTTTGGTGAAAAAAAACGTTTTTGTTTCCCATTTGACACTGAAAAAAAAAGGTTTGTTCTGCACATGAAAAGAAAAGATTGTTTCCACCCCTAGCTATGGTAATGTTAAAATTGCCATAAAAATGGTTAACGTGCATCCGCATTGAAAAAACAATTGTTAGTTGATGCTTTGTGGGTGAAAAAAAAATTCGCCCCGGGGAAACAATCCGTACACCCCCCCCCCCCAACTATCATCTGGTCGGCTCCTAACTTGTAGAGACAACTCTTCCCCAGAATCCAGGAGTCCCTCCAGCAGATAAGGCTAATGACAAAGTGATTGACTTTACCGGTCCTCCCGGGATAGCTGACAGCCCCTTCAGAATTCTGAATTGAAGATTGAAGGTCTATGGTTGAGACTGATTTCATTCTTAGATGGCAAACATTTGACTACTTGAGGGGGGAGGGACAAATTAATTCTTTCCCAAATTCTTTCTTGAAATAAATAATTTATGTAGTAGGTATTTCTTGATACATTATTTCAAGATGACATGCATTCTAATAAGATTCATAATTCTGTACTGCGTTTCTGTGAAATGAATAATTTCCTGTAGAGGAAAACTCCAAGCTACCCCCCCACCCCCAAAAACAAAATCTGAAGGCCATTCCTTAATCTGCAGTGACATTTCCATCACTGAAATCATTTTCCACTTCCATAATTTATGAAAGTGCCTACTCCTGAAGGTAAATTTAGTTTAGTATACAATAAAATTAGCCTCCAACTCTACTTGTCTCTTTTAGACAAAAAACACAAACACCAAGTATGGGATCAAGACAAACATTTTATTGTGGTAACATATATGTATTATGTAGATATAACTATGCAGATTAAATTTAAAATCAATAAATATTGTGCCAAACTTGAAACACACAGACATATAATGAAAACTATTGGGTTATAAATTGTTACAACGTCACAATGATGATCAGTTTAATTTGATTCAAGCCAGAAATAATAAAAGTTTACAGCTCAAATTAAGGCATCAAAAGGACATTGTTGTCCACATCAAACTATTGTGATAAAAATACGAGGGGTGTCCCAAAAGTTCCGACCAATTTTTTTGGCAGACCTTTCTATTTGAAGTAGATGAATGAAATTTTCACACAATCATTTTCGGGTATTTCACTATCTATTTTGAAAATATGGTACCTGTTGGAACTGTTTAAATAACCTTCCTGTTGCCATGGAAACAGAAGGTCAGTGCACCCAGGGCAGCTCAATTTTTTGGGCCGAATCCAAATGTCAAGGCTTGTACAGTAAATAACCAAGGAATTTACTGTAAATGTGCAATCGATGATCATGAAAAATATTATTTGGAAACCTAACAGTATCTCAAAGTTGTTCATTTACATTTAAAGTCACTGTGAATCAGTTTAACCCGGTGCTGAGGCAATCACCTGGGTCCTCCAAACCAGGCTGATCCTAAATTGTGGAATTTCAGTGTAAGTGACTACTGCTACATTTCTCGTTATGATTTTTTTTTCATAAATGTTTGAACTGGTATGTATATTTTAGTATCGTCAAACGTTATAAATTCTCTAACTTTTAAAACAGGTAACTTGCTGAATTTTTTGTGAGAAATCGAGCTGCGCTGGGTGCACTGACATCTCGTAACCATAGTAACAGAACTTTAACTTTAACTCTTCTTACAGTTTTCATTTTTTTTCAGAATAGATGGTCAAATACCTGAATTTTATTCTGAGAAATTTCCATTTAGCTATCTCAAACAGAAAGGTCTGCCATAAATATTAGTCAGAACTTTTAGGAACACCCCTTGTAAAGTAACATGCACACCAAATTAATAATAATTTCAAAAACTGTAGTTTCTTAAATTCATTAGTTTAACAGTTCAAGCTGGAAAGTTCAACAAAGAATCACAATCAATTAGTTGCAGAACCGATTCAAAGATGATGTTTTACAACCACACAATTTATCAATTTGATTAAACCAATATATCAAACGAAGGGTGCGTTTTTGATGAATATTGACACACGTCAAGATAAAGAATGACCAATCTGAAACGCTTTTAAAAAGTGCATTTACATTAAAGCTTCATAAAGACTTGTAGGGGAGACCGGGGTAAGTTCTGCCATGCGGTAAGTTGTGCCGCCCACTGTCGAGTGATATGAAGAACAGACATGGGGCGATTACTCGCCAAAAGTAATTGATTATGATTACGATTACCGTAGAAGTTCATGATTACGATTACGATTACGATTACTTGAATTAATCGATTACTTTATCACAATTACGATTACTTTCTGAAAGTAATCGATTACGATTAACGATTACATTGAACAAACCCATTTCATATCAAATTTATAGACAATGATCATGTCGTTCAAGTCGAAATAATTAAATTAATTGAGAATTTTTCTTAAAGTGATAACTAACAGTACATACATTCAATAGATCACCTCAGTGGAACTTTTCTTCAGAGCTTTTTCAGCTGATTAAAATTAGAATTACCTCATTTATAGATGCATAATGTACACAACATTGATATAATAACATTCTTTAACAGCCGTTCTTTGTGAAATCACAACCTTATCAACTTTGCTTAAATACATAATCATTCATGTATTGTACAATTTTCGTGAGAGGTAATAAAGTAGGCTTATGTGTCATTGTGTCATCATCATTGTTACAACTAACATGCCAATAATTTGTATGATAATTCTGCCAAAATTACAATGACCCCTTCCTTTGAAAGTCAACCCTTTGTTGAACAATACAAATTATGCATAAATGAATTATATAACAAGATCAATTGTTTATCAAGATGACCTGAGTGTGCTTCAGGTTTCAGTTAGAACCCTATTGCTGTCAAGCAAGTTCCATCTGACTGAACTTGCTTTTAAAATCAGATAACCAACAAACTCTCCCCTTTCCTATTGATTGGCTTAATCATTGAAGAACTGGGCAAAGAAGGCTATGCCACCCATATATACCCACTTGGTCAACATCATTAGGCACCAAGAAAAAACTACCAAATATAATGGTATGAAAAGCTACTCTCTTTAATTCAATTTTGCTGCTGAAAACTTGAAGTGCCAAGGACTGACATTCTTGTTTCTCAGTCATTTGGTATTTGTAATAAGATGATGTCCCTTTGGTATGATGTAGTTAGGAGGTAAATATAGACATTTGTGTTTTTAGACTTCATCTCACATTGCTTGTTTATTTTTGACAACCAGTTTTATCCAGAAAATCAATTTGGGGTTAGTTGTGCTGTTTTCATCGGGGTGAGTTGTGCCAATGGTATGACATAGGATTTAATTTTTTACTCTTCTTTTTTGTCTTCATTTGACGTAGGGCCCAAACATGTTGTGAAATAACTCACACACTGAAAGTAACATGTGCTAAAAGTGTTATACCACCCTCTAAATAATAAATAATTCCAGTTTTTGCAGCATTTTTAATTTTTGCATAAAATGGCTCATAAATGTTTGATTACTTTCATGTGACATGTCAGACATACATTAAAACATAATACAAATGATCTATATGAAGAAACAGGTGAAATACAAGATATATTTGGAATAAATTAGGCGGAACAACTTACCCCGTCATGCAGCACCGGGCAAGTTGTGCCACTTGACCTACTTTTTTCAAACGCCTACCATGATTTTCCCAATGGTTGGACTGCCCTGAAACTTTGGTCGATTCTGGCCAATGCTTTATATTTTGATGTCTGATTTTCAGATTCCATGATTAAGCTTCTGTTTTTTGGAAAATCAGCCTGATGCAAAAAATGGCACAACTTACCCGGTCTCCCCTATCGTGTCCCTATGAATAGGTAAATTATATTTTTGTTCATCAAATAACAATATCAACCATAGAACTTGTTTTACCATCAAATAATCAGGAGAAATAACAAATCAATGTGCCTGACCACCAATATTACAAGAAGCTAAATAAATATTAATAGAAAAGATAATACACAATTATGTATTATAGCTCTCACAATTGATCTGAAGAAAGCAGTTTTTTTTTTCTCAGTGTCAGAGTGGACCTATGATATCACAGGTGGATGCTCCTTTGCTCAGCACTGGATGATTAGCAAAATTGGTGCAGTCAATGATGCTATAGGTCAAACTGGCCAAAAGCATTCTTTGTGGACAATTTCATCATAGCCTTGCAGAGTGGCCAAAAATACCACAACAACTCTTACCAGTCCTGTCGGTAGCTGGCATACTCCTGGGGAGGGGGAACTCTGCTCAAAACTGTCAATTGAACCTTATGTTTGCATATTCACACCAGGTGCAGCGTTAACCAACAAAACAGCCCAGGATTAAAGTAATTGTTTGTAGTTTTACACAAAAAGGGACAGCCAACAAAACTACAAACAGCATACAAAATGCTTCAACTTGACAGCTCCATATCAAATCCAATTTTGACCAGAAGCATGTTCGTAACCCACAGAGATTAATTGCCAGTTATCCTATTATCCTATTAACCATGCTTTGAGGTACTTTTTGTATCACCAAATAAACAATCTCCCTCCCCACAACTTATCACCTGAGTTGTTGCACACTAAAGATGATTTCTTCAGAGCAACTGCGAGAACTGTAATATACTCATTCAATAAAGAAAATATGCCATATATATACTTGAATATATACTGAATAAAATAATCATTCTGAGTGCCTAATTATAATTTCAAACAACAGAGCTGATATAATCATTGCAGTCCTCGTCACATTTATGTGGAATCTCAAGTTCTTTTCTATGCTGTTGAAGTGTGATACATGTTTTAGATGACTCTATTCTCTAGCATTGCAATTAAAATTAACTACAAACTGTGATGTCATTTTAAACTTGGTCAGATTTCCCGGCTTTTAGCCAATGTGAATCCACCTTAATTGAGCATCACAGTTTCAACTGCCAGAAAAACTATGCATCACATAATCCATGTGTTTACAAAAATTGTCAAAGCTTTGTGTTTATAGCAAGGTCCATTTAGGTTTTAAAGTTGTAAAGTCGTGAGTTTGCAGAATAATCAAACAACTCTGTAGGGATTATAACAGTGGTCTACTGTGAATGTTCACAAAGCTGCCATTTTGTCAGATCTGACTAGTGATAGATCATTGGGATCAAATCAACAGTTATGTTCTGATCACAGAATAAAATGTTAAACTTTCTTCAATTTATCGATGTGGAAACTGTGATGCATAGTTTCACTGTCAGGCCACTGGCTATCAGGCTGTGACGATGTGGTTGCGG
Source organism: Platynereis dumerilii (assembly GCA_026936325.1). Lineage (NCBI taxonomy): Eukaryota > Metazoa > Annelida > Polychaeta > Phyllodocida > Nereididae > Platynereis > Platynereis dumerilii. Next base: position 61,148,505 of record JAPTHN010000007.1, on the reverse strand, counting down.
GGGCTATTGCAGATAAAATGCTCACTCTGACATTGTGTTGAAACTGTGATGCTCAGTTTAGGTGGATTCACATTGGCTAGAAGCCGGGATTCTGACCAAGTTTAAAATGACATCACAGCTTGTAGTTAATTTTAATTGCAAAGCTAGAGAATAGAGTCATCTAAGACACCACACTTCAACAGCAAAGGAAAGAACTTAAGATTTTAAGTAAATATGACAAGGACTGTAACATGCACATTCCATAAAATAAAACATGGTTACAAAATTTGAAGACATTTAATCGAAGTACCTAATTTCAAACAGAGCTTAAAAAACATATGAGAAAAAACATATTCCTATTTTTAGACACAATCAATAATAATATATACCAGGATTATGATATATCAATTAAATTAATCCAAGTGTCTTATTTCAATATTGGAAACCTAGAGCTTAAACATTGAGGACACAAGACATATATATTTCATTTACATGCACAATAAATATGATAGAAACAATCAATAGAAAATCTGGAGAAAGCCATTCCATTTCCAAATGCCCAATTTCAATTAATTTATTGAAAAATGGAGCGTAATAAACATATAAAAGGTAAAACATATCCATTTACATACATATTCACTAATATAACTATACCATCACCAGAAAAGTTGATGATTCAGAAGATTATCCCAGGTGCATCATTTCAACATTGGAAAACCGAGTAAAATAAACCAAATTCATAAATATATATGAAACATTAATTTACATGCAGATTAAATGTGGCACATACTATCAATAAAAAATATGAAGAAAGTTAGGGACCGTTCAAATTTTATGAATGAGGTGGGGGTGGGAGTTTTGCCCGAGGGGGTACTAACTTTTCAGACTTGTTTCAAGGGGGAGAGTACACATTTGTAACAAAATCTTCAAGGGCCCGTGAGTAAGAAATTGTAACCAAAAAAAATGTTATAAAACACGCACTTTTTCACAAGCAAAAGTCCACGAATTTGAACGCCTGACCATTTTTAACAGTATGTATGTGTGTATTGCTCTGTATGTTTTGAGGGGGGGGGGGGGTACTTAAAATACCCTTGAAACTGAAAGATGGGGTACTAAAACTCCTAATGAAACTTAAGGGGGGCATCAATTTTTGACGGGAAGTTCCAGCAAAACCCCACACCCCTCGCCCATTCATAAATTCTGAACTGTCCCTTACAATTAACAAAAAGTGCATACATAAAAGACAAATCATATTCAGTAACATGCACATTCAATAAATTAAACATCAATACAAAATTTGAATAAAATATGATGAAAGAAATAAGAAATATTCATCTCAATACATATTCAAAAATGCAAAGTAAATATACCATCAAATGTTCAGAAAATCTGAAATACATTATCCTAAATGCCAAATTCACCATTGAAAACCAGAGCTTAATACTCAGGAGACATTCATTTTATTTTACATACACATTCAATAATAGCTTCCCATCGCATAAAATCATCATGGCGAGGTCTAAAATAAATAGTAAGATTATAAAGACAACATTGTGCTGCTGTTGGTACACTCTAAAAAAAAAATCCATGTTGGTTTTGCATTGAAATTTGGTTTTTCAAAAAACCATTTTGAATCTAAAAAACTAATTTTGTCTGAATTTTTTTAGAGTGTAGTACTGTGAAGTTTCATTTTCAACGAAACAGAAAAAGTCATTCAAACAGTTCTAACCCTGTTAGACTTCCATGATAATATTCACCGTGTTTTCAGGAAACAACAATTCTAAAAAAGAATATGTCTGCTTCGACGTGACAATCATAAATCAGAGTTTGAGAATACCCAAAGCAATTGAATGATGGCTTCAATGTTTAATAATCATTCTTATCTGTTTGTTTCAATGATTTTCTTGGTAGTAGTGATTTTATTCAGCTGTGTATGTAGGCTACTTAAAATTGAAATGTTTGCTGCAAAAGTCAAAAGATGGTCAAAACTTTCTGTACACTTACATTCCTTCTCGCAAAATAATTATTGACATTACTTTATGCCTAACCAGAAAGAATGAAGTGACGAGATTTTAACCAAGAGGTAAAACATATTCACATAATTCTAAACGATGTCAATTAGTTGAACTGTGAACTTATTTCACAATGAGCTGCGTATAGCCTGTCTACAAGTTTACCGATTTTTCATTGCCAATGCTTTTCCAGCCTTGGCCGAACATAATATATTATGCTGCCATGCGTTGCCACCTAGTGGCTAGTGTACAATTCCGAAAGCTCAACTGAGCAGTCCACAGAACTTTTGTCTTGGTACCTTTTGTCTGGAAGAAACCAGTGTGCTGATGTTTTTTACTTCCTAGGAGAATGTGATTGCCTCGTCTGACTCTGGTTTAGTTAAATGTTAAATAGAAACTTTGTGAATGTGCAATGAAATTGGAACTTTTTCTGCAGTATGCAGTCCTCATTTTCACCAGAAGGCCCCATTTAAGCATGTAACTCCCAAACGGAGCCTCCATTTGGGACTTCAGGGAGTTATGGGAGTTACGGGAGTTAGCAGGAGGTAGCGGGAGTTAGCGGGAGTAAGTGGGAGTTAGTGGGAGTTAGCAGGAGTTAGTGGGAAGTACGGGAGTTAGTGGGAGTTATGGGAGTTAGCAGGAGTTAGTGGGAAGTACGGGAGTTAGTGGGAGTTATGGGAGTTAATGGGAGTTACGGGAGTTAGTAGGAGTTAGCGGGAGTTAGTGGGAGTTACGGGAGTTAGCAGGAGTTAGCGGGAGTTAGTGGGAGTTACAGGAGTTAGCAGGAGTTAGCGGGAGTTAGCAGGAGTTATAGGAGTTAGTGGGAGTTACGGGAGTTAGTGGGAGTTAGCGGGAGTTAGTGGGAGTTACGGGAGTTAGCAGGAGTTATGGGAGTTAGTGGGAGTTACAGGAGTTAGCGGGAGTTAGCGGGAGTTACAGGAGTTAGCGGGAGTTAGTGGGAGTTACAGGAGTTAGCAGGAGTTAGCAGGAGTTATGGGAGTTAGTGGGAGTTACGGGAGTTAGTGGGAGTTATGGGAGTTAGTGGGAGTTAGTGGGAATTATGGGAGTTAGCAGGAGTTAGTGGGAGCTACGGGAGTTAGCAGGAGTTAGCAGGAGTTAGCAGGAGTTAGTGGGACATAGCGGGAGTTGCAGGACATCAAGGAGTTCCAGGAGTTACATGCTTAAATGGAGACCATACTAAAGTCGACTGGTGGAAGCACGAACTCATCCTACCTCAAATGATGTGAAAATCAAGGAGGAACAGACACTTATGTCCAGTTGACAACCGTGGAAATGAACTGATGTTTGGCCTTATTGCTCACAATGTAAAAGTCGCACAGTAGTTATACCTGTATACATACTAACTCACAGATAGATCAGTCAATTTGTGATATGTTAATGAGCTGTCTCTGAGAAAATCAGGCGGATAGCCATATATGTGTCCGGATGGCCCGACTCAGATTTTGATGAAATTTTCACCAAATGACCTTCAAATAGATTAACGAGGACTGGTGAAGTCCGTTTTGTCATCCGACAAATTTTTCAATGCTATTGGGCCCATTCAAAAGTAGATGTCAAAACTGTCTAAAATATATTTAAATTGAAATATATAGTAAAAATGCCTAACTTTTTCATATCTCAGCTTAAAACACCCCTATTTCTACAATTAAAGTGTCAATTCCTATGTTTTCAGACATGGGGAACTGATTTATGGGGTTACTTTGATCATCAAAGGTCAAGGTCACCACGAAATGTCATGGTCAAGGTCACCAAAAAATCCAAAAATTTCAGTTTTTTGACATCTAACACCCTCCAAAATACCCGAATCATGTAATATTGCCAATAATATGATGCTTAACTACAGAACAGGTTATTATCATCTAGTAGAAATAGGTATTGTCCTTAAATATTATGCATACATGGCACAGCTCCTGTCAAAATACGGTTAATTCCGAATTTTGACGTACAACAAAAATCATGAATCGATGACGTAGATCGGGTCCTGATGTATATTAATTGTATCTGTTGATCCATACATTTTGAGAAAGCTTATACACCAAAGATTCTTAAAACTGGTATTTCCATACATTATTTAATTGGCTATGGCGGCCATCTTGGTGTTTCCCAAAATGGCCATCCAAAACACTTTTTTGCTCATATCATCAGATCTATTTGAGCTAGAGTGATGATTTTTGGGCCAAATTGTTTGTATTCAGGGCAGGGATAGTCAGTACTTTTCCCCTTAAACTGCTAGTGGGCTATTATCCACAAATTAACATAAGCACTTTAATTTGCTGGGGAAAATATTGTAAAATGAAATAGTCGTTTCAGGATACATTCTATGTTCCTGATGTACCAAAATGAATTCAGAGCTTTTGAAATCAATGTAATGCATATCTAGGTCACAGTGACCTCATTTGAGAACTAGACAGAGATCAGCACAGACAACTTCAGGCAGTGGCGTAGCTAGTGGGGGGGCAGGGGGGGCAAGTTGCCCCCCCAGACAACTTTTTGGGGAAAAATGGGGAAATAGACAAAAAATGGGGAAATTGAAAAAAAAATAGGGAAATGGGCCAAAATAGGGAAATTGACAAAAAATTGTGAAATTTGGGGGGAGATAGATGGGAAAATAGGGTAGAAAGGGGGAAAACAGTGAGGGAAACGGAATAGAAAGGGCAAAAGACGTTTTTGGGGAAATCCAGTTGAAATTCTTGTGGACACTTTATTAGAAACTTTGAAATATGACTACTTGACAAAGAAACTGTGGATATTAGTGTGAAAATGTAGGTATTCATTATCTATAAATTGGACTAGCAATGTATATCCAGTTGGTCTTTATGATCCGCATGATTTCACTCCTAACATACAAGCTTATTAATAATATTTTGGCCAACAGAAACAAACAAGAATGAAGATTTTAGTAAAACGTTTGAAATCAACAGTTCAAAAGACAGATCAATTTGAAGAATGACAGGAGAAAATGCTGATGATGAACTTGAACATTTAAAATTATGTAGAATTAGAATTCAAAAACCAAATTCACTGAGCACTGCTTGATGGAATCAATCAGGAATTTTCAGACCGATTTTCTGATCTTAATAGCTGTCAATTAATTTAACTTTTTGAAGTTTTTTCCCTGCTTATTGCTCATGCTCATTGCTCACAACACCTTGGCAAAACATTTTCTTCAAATGGCCAATGGCTTTTTCAAGGATGTCTCGGCCTGCCTTGGTTTTTTGTGTGAATACAGGTCTACAGATTCCATGTTTGAAGAATGATGAATGACAGAAAGGAGTCTTTGTCATTATAACAGATCAAGCTCCACTTTTCTAAAGAAGTTTAATTTGAGCTCAACAACATTAAAAATGCTGATGTAAATTGATGTCAGTGTAAAATTATATTACAATATGTAACGAGTTAGTTATTAAGTTTTTAAAAGCTTATGTATGCTTTTTATTTTTGCCGATTTTCTAAAATATGCAACCTAGATTATTACAAAATTATGTCCTACGCTGGATGGTAGCAACTTATTATATTATTTTACAAATCATACTCAAAGTGTTTTCAACCTTTTGTATATACTTTATTTGAGATTGCAGTAAAGTTTGTCAAAAGTTCTGGACCGTGTCGAACGTATCCCATGTTTCCGATAACATTTTGGGGAAATCAAGGGTCATTTGCCCCCCCAGAGAAAAATCCTAGCTACGCCACTGACTTCAGGAATGTAATATAAAGCTCTGCTTTATGAGATCTAAAAACAGTATGATTCATGTAAAACAATCGCCCGGGTTGGGGGTTGGGTTAGGGTTGGGGTTAGGGTTTATTGAGTCAAGTTCCTCAAAAAAGAAACATCAGATAGATGGCTGTTTTGGTATTGCAGTTGCCATTGGCAAATAATCTTAAATCTGCTTTGAATTTATATTCACAGTGCGATTTCTATTCACATGTTTACAAATGGAGCAACAGCCATATCTAAAGGGTTCATACCAGTATACTCCTCTGGAGGGAAATACTGTCCTTTCATTTGGGATTTGATTTTTCTCAAATATCGCCTAGAATAGCCTCTTCGATACAAGGCACTGAATAAAATACCTGTTGCTTCATCAAAATCTTTCCCCAATCTACAGATTCTGCCAAAACGTACCACTTGAGACTTTATAATTCCTGAAAATGTATGTTGGTGATGGAATGAATGTTTATGTAGTAAGGCGTGAGAATCAGTTGGTTTGAAATATACCTTAGTATCAAAAGTCCCATTCCTTTCAAAGTTATCACCCTTATAAACCAAAACATCTAGGAATTCCCGTTCTTTTTCTTGAATGTTTGACTTAAGTTTAATACTAGGACTGGCATTGTTAAGAATCTCAAAAAACCGATCAAAAGTGTCACGCGGATTTGGCCACTCCATGAAAATGTCATCTAAATATTGAAGATAAACAAGTGGTAGCTAAATTTTGTTTTTCAAAGTAGGCCATGCATGTATCCGCATAATGAGGAGCCCACCGCTTAGGGTTGGCGTTAGGGTTGGGGTTGGGGTTAGGGTTTTTTGAGTTAAGATTCTCAAAAAAGAAACTTATCTCAGCCCATCCCCCTAAAATCCCAACTTAACCATGCACTGGCACAGGCAAATGGAAAATGTGGCTGGATAGCCTATTTAGATCCGCCTACAACTATTTGTAGGCAAAAAGTAGTTATATAATGAGGCATGTTGGCCTCCAGGCCCCATACATGTAGGGACTTATTTGAGCAATGACCTGACCAAAGTTTGAGACAAATTCTTGTTTTTAGCATTTGCTGTTATTAATGAAACTGGGTGTTTTTTGTATCTAGAGTTATTCTGGCAGAATTTTTCTAACCAATCTTTAGCAATATTTGTAAGTTTAGTTGAGAGAGGATTGTACTGTATAATAAAAGTACAAAAATCCTTTTCAGGGTTGCCTGCATCTGAATTCAGGCCTGACTGAAAAGTATCAAGTTTTTTTATCCATTGTCTTTCAAGTTTATCTAAAATTTCTTGCTTTTCTGATTTAGGAATTTCCAAAACTGTTACAGTTAAATCTTCACATGTGTGATTCGGAGAGTCAAAGTGTTGATGTACCTTTTTTCACTTTTTCTTCTAATTGAACTCATGTGTGCGATAAACCTATTTCTCAAGTTAATTGTTTGTCCCACATAGTACTTTTGAGGACATTGTCTGCAACCCAGCAGATAGATGGCTGTTTTGGTATTGCAGTTGCCATTGGCAAATAATCTAATCTGCTTTGAATTTATATTCACAGTGTGATTTCTATTCACATGTTTACAAATGGAGCAACGGTTATTTCTACAAGGGTTCATACCAGTAAATTCCTCTGGAGGGAAATACTGACCTTTGATTTGGGATTTGATTTTCCTCAAATATCGTCTAGAATAGCCCCTTCGATACAAGGCACTGAATAAAATACCAGTTGCTTCATCAAAATCTTTCTCCAATCTACAAATTCTGCCAAAACGTACCAGTTGAGATTTTATAATTCCTGAAAATGTATGTTGAGGATGGAACGAATGTTTATGCAGTAAGGCATGAGAATCAGTTGGTTTGAAATATACCTTAGTATCAAATGTCCCATTCCTTGCAAAGTTATCACCCTTATAAACCAAAACATCTAAGAATTCCAGTTCATTTTCTTGAATGTTTGACTTAAGTTTAATACTAGGACTGGCATTGTTAAGAATCTCAAAAAACTGATCAAAAGTGTCCCGCGGATGGGGCCACACCATGAAAATGCTTTATCTGAAAGTTTTGATTTAGGGTTAGGGTTAGGGCTTGTTTAGGGTTAGGGTTGGGGTTAGGGTTAGGGTTGGGGTTAGGGTTTAGGATTAGGTTTAAGGTCTGATGAAGTTAAGGCTAGTTTTTAGGGTAATTTATTCTTCGAGCTGGACAAGCATTGACCTGACTAAAGCTTGAGAAAGGCTCTTGTTTTTGGCAAAGGCCTGAATGATATTAATGGGATGTCTTTTTGTTGTGGATGGGTTATCTATTTAATTGGTCCCACCACTCATTGTCAATTTTGGCTAGTTTGGAAGCCAGCGGGTGATACTGAAGAATGAATGGAGAAATGTCCCATACTGGGTTTCCCTCTTGCATGTTTAGGCCATTGTTCACTGTATTGAGTCTATCTATCCATCCCTAATCAAGCTTATCCAATTATTTGCTTGGGAGTTTCTATCACCGAAATCCAGAGATCTGCTAGGAAGTGATCTAGGCTTGAAAAGTGTTGCGCTATTTTGGTGGAGTGTTTTCTACGGATAGCACTGAAGTGAGCTATCATTCTGGCCCTAAAAGGGTTGGGGTTAGGGATAGGGTTAGGGTTGGGGATTAAGATAAATCTTGCTTTTCAAATTTTTATATACAGCTAGTTAACCTCTGGAATTTCAGCAAATACCTGTTTATCATCGGCAAAAATCAGCATTTAAGGGGGAGAGGCAACCATTGGATAATCACTGGTTTTCTGTAAGTGTAAAAGTAACGTTAGTAACACTGGTAGCTAGCAACCGCAGGGCAGTGACAAAACTTCACCACCCTTTATCGGGCCAGTTTGGTGTAATGTAACTGTTGTGTAGTGCAGGGTCATGTGCCCGATTGCTGGAAATCTTTCAGTGCCACTTTTGGGGCCTCTGACCTAATTTGCCGTGAGAGGGGAGTTTTTTTCAAAAAGTGCGAAAATGGAGGTTTTTGGCACTTTGCGGGCTGAGAAATGATGCGATTTTCATCATTTTTGCAGGAAATGCTGCTCCACTAGTGTTGATAAATAATATATCAAGACATTTCACCAGGATACCTCCTGGTTGATTCTGACTTTTAGCATGCAAATCCCATAATGGGCCACATAGGCCTATGCAGAGGCCTAGAATCACAAAACCATGCTATTCGATGAGGAAGGCATCCGGAAAGGCATTAAACTGCTACCGGCACCCGAACAATGCAGTGTTCCAGCTTTTCCCGACAAAAATCTGAGGCATTTCTCTGTGATCTGTTACCGGAGCAATCTTAGCCCATGTCCTGCCATAATAATGCTAATCTACTCCATTTTAACCAGTTTCCATAGTAGTTGCTGGCCTGCGCCTGTACTTCAAAGTTCACCTGCATTAAGTCAACCAATCAGAGCACAGCTCTATTTTCTCCCGGACTTAATCCTATAAAACCACTGTTGTCTGCTAGATATGTGCTTTCTGCATGCAGTTTAGCTCGTAGGTTACTAATGTAGCATATAGCAGTGATTAGAATTAGGAATATTTTGCGTATCAGTTAAATGCATGTTCTTGCACTTTTGCCACTGTTTATATATATATTAAAAATATTGCTTTAAGGCTTTTTTCTGTGTTGTGGATCCATCTATAGGTGCTTCAGAATGCTTTGATTGGGTGACTTAAAAAAAAGTTTAACTTGAAAATGTCTTGAACCCAGGAGGTCTCAGTTGCTGGCTCAACGCCCTAACCACTACAACACGGAGGATTGATGCTGACATGTCGCTCGGATTCCACATAATTTCTGGAAGGATAGTAACAAAAGATCATTTAAAAAACATAAGCTGCGCAGCAGCATACCCTCGGCTATTCAGCAGCCTATTCCGCAGGTTGTGGAGGGGGGGAGGTTGGGTAGGGAGTAAGACAGGCCACCCCCCCCCCCCAAATTTGGAGAACAGTTAATACGTGGGCACAGACAATAATTAAGGTGCAAAATAAGGCCATTACCAATTTCGGAATTCAGATTGACTTGACTGCTTATGATATTTCAGCCACCAATCTCCATGGGAAACTATCTTTATCTGAATATATTCATCATTTGAGTTTTTTTCTCTATCAATATTTTCTTTTGGCCTATATGATTGAGATAATAAGTCAGTCATACCATGTAGTTGTTTAACACTAATAAGATGTTTAAAAAGGCCATTTCCATTTTGTCATGATTTTCACAACTGATATACATTGTATGTTTATTTTCATAAAAATATACTTTAAAAACTCATGATAATCATTACAGTGTTGAGTGTATAGCCATTTTAGAGAAGAAAAATAAAGTAAGGTAACATTAACATTTGCAGAATAAAGTAGATTTTAACGAATAAAAGGAGATTTTGGAAAATTATATATTGAAAGCATTTTTCTTCATTAAAATATCTCCATAATTTCATGACTGCTGCTTTTGATGTGTTCTGCATATAAGCCAGCCACTTAACCACCAACTGTGACTGACATAAGATTATGTAACAATTACGCAATGCAGAGACATGGAGTAGCCAAGCCTGATATCCACTGTAGTCTTACCCCAGTGATCTTGGCTTCAGTCATTGAAACGATTAGCAGGGAAGACAATTACCCAGTGACATAACATTACATAATCAAGACTTCACCAGTGCTCCATTCAACAAAAGCCAATCTGTCTGATTCATTCACATTTAATTTTCATGCAAATAACTAAATAAAAGGGGCTGACATTACTTAATCTTCTAAAATTTAAATCACTGAGTTTAGATATTAGCAATAAAGTTATAATTGGGAGTTAAAGATTTAGTGTCAACATTTTAAAATATTGCATGTTTTTGTATATACTAAGTTAGTGCTTTGAAAGTCCACATATATATATATATATATATATATATAATTTAATATTTCCTATTGATAATATTTGATGAGGAGTGGTACACAAATTTAAATTCAGTCATTATTGTGGCAAATTTACTTGACCAGGACCAAATATTGACTGATATATATGATTATCTGAAAATCCTCAATATCTATCTAATTTTGTTAATATTGACTTCTGCTGTGAATAAAAATTTTCATAGTGTTCAAAATTAGCATGATGATGATGAAACATGTGAGGTTTATTTCGACAAAAAAAAATTTCAGAATGAAATGGAGAGTAAATAGACATTTTAACAATTTGTTGCATTTCAAATCACAAATTTCAATGGAAAATTTTGCAATAACTCATGCAATGGCTGTGAATATTAATCCATAGTGTGTCTAAATACAACTAAGCTTTAAAGTTAAATAATTTACCCATTATCATTTTGGCTTTTCACGCAGAAATGTTGGAAAGTTGGGATTTTTTCTAATTTTCTAATAGGACCAACATTCCAACTGAGTTGAGATGTTAAAGAGGCATAAGTTAGACACCTAATTCGAAAATTTCATAGATTTAACTCCAAAATTGACTGAATCATACAGGTTTAAAATAATAGTATTTTTTCATATTTTTGGTAAATTGTCGTCCGTTCAACTTTCTCAGAGCATTCAGACCCACAAAAAACACATCTTGGGTATTTAATGCTTACAATATGCAAATTTCAGTGTCAAAAGTACAGTAGTTTTTTAGTTCTGTCCCAGAAACAAACAAAAAAACAATTTTTTCACGTCTTTCAATGATTCTGAGAAAAGTATTAATATCATGGGGATTAGACCCTTAAAAGGCTCAACAGGGATAGAAGATACCATATTTACCCAAAAATGATGAAAATGCATGCCTTAGTTTTGGCTTGACACCGAATGCACAAAAAAATATTTTTTTCACATTTTTCAATAATTGTGAGAAAAGTATTAATCTCATGTTGATTAACCCCTAAAAGGCACAACTAGGATAAAAGATACAATAATGTCCCAAAAATAAAAAGTATACATCCCACAGTTTTGGCATTACTCCCAATACACAAGTGGGACGCCCGTTATCCGTATCATTGAAAGATGTATACATTGCCGAGGGTAATTATTTTTTGGAGTTATGGGAGTTAGCGGGAGTAAGTGGGAGTTACGGGAGTTAGTGGGAGTCACAAGAGTTAGTGGAAGTTACAGGAGTTAGTGGGAGTTAGGAGGAGTTAGGAGGAGTTAGCGGGAGTTATGGGAGTTACGGGAATTAGCAGGAGTTATCGGGAGTTAGTGGGAATTACGGGACTTAGTGGGAGTCGAGGGAGTTAGTGGGAGTTAGTAGGAGTAAGCAGGAGTTACGGAAGTTAGTGGGAGTTATGGGAGTTAGCAGGAGTTGGCGGGAGTTAGTGGGAGTTGCGGGAGTTAGTGGGAGTTACGGGAGTAAGTGGGAGTTAGCAGGAGTAACCGGAGTTAGTGGGAGTTACGGCAGTTAGCAGGAGTTAGCGGGAGTTAGTGGGAGTTATGGGAGTTAGTGGGAGTTAGTGGGAGTTACGGGAGTTAGTGGGAGTTAGCAGGAATAATAGGAGTTAGTGGGAGTTACGGGAGTTAGCAGGAGTTAGCGGGAGTTAGTGGGAGTTATGGGAGTTAGTGGGAGTTGGCAGGAGTTATGGGAGTTAGTGGGAGTTGCAGGAGTTAGTGGGAGTTACGGGAGTTAGCGGGAGTTAGCAGGAGTTAGTGGGAATTATGGGAGTTAGCAGGAGTTAGTGGGAGCTATGGGATTTAGCAGGAGTTAGCAGGAGTTAGCAGGAGTTAGTGGGACATAGCGGGAGTTGCAGGACGTCAAGGAGTTCCGGGAGTTACATGCTTAAATGGGGCCTACCAGACTGGCATAATAATGATAAACATGCTTCCATGCTCCACAGTCGACCTAGATCTGTTGACATACAAACTGTTGCACATTCTAAAACCGGAATTCAACATTTCCCAACCTTCCAAATTTTATAAAAACCATTAAATTAACTTGATAACACCCGCGTAAGTGATGATAAGTAACAGGATATGGGCCTTCGGATCACCAGATTGATAATGACCACAAAGGGAAATTCCAATAATAGACTTATCAATATCATTAATGACATTCAGGATATTCTTGATTAGGCACCCGGGATGGACTCATTTATTCTTTTGGCTTCCTTGTTTCGATAATTGTTGATAAGTATTAATTCACAAATTATGAAACCGGATGTTTTTCATGGTCTCGATATGCAATGTATTCCGAAAATCTGAATTTTCAAAACAAGTGATCAATGTGCAATAATACATTAACTGTAGTTCATGACAAAAGTTTCACTTATTGGTCATACGTAACAAGCCCAAATAACACCCTTTCATTGCCTTGGTCCGTTTGCAGGGCTCGAAAATCACTTACAGTCATCAAATGATGACTACACGTACTTACATTCAGCGCAATGATGAGTGGTGTGACACATTAAATGACTTGTCCTGATAGCATTGCAAGTATAGGATTTGACCTCACTAACTGCCTATGGGTTGTTTTTCAATCGGGGTACATGGTTTTGTCTCAAGGGGGTCAAAAATAAGGGTCCTTTTTTTGTGGCCAAATTAACTTTTTACCGTTGCAATATATCATGCCTTGTATTTCTGAAAATTTTAGGGCTACAAGTGTTCTGAATTTTTTTTAATTTGACTTTTTGTGTCATGTTATTGCTAAAATGACCAAGGTCAACTATTCCGTTCATCCCTCTATTATTGGAAGTATAGAACCCCTAGTTGTATCGGCTTGTGCTGAGATGATAGGCGGATTTATGACAATGAAAAATCATCTTACTTGCTTAATTTTGGCCAATCACTTTGCCCGAATCAAGGAAAACAGACATTTCAGGAACCAATTTTTGCAACACTAATACAATATCCTCTTCATAGCAATCCCAATCTGCCATTGACCCAATGACCCATCATTTTCACAGACTGGCCTCTCTGGAAGAACTATGAGCACAACTCTACCAAATTTCATTGGTTTATTCCTAATGATAGTCATGGTATGGCCAGCTGAATTTAACAAATGTAGTTCATTCGGAGAGGACACTTATATTGACATGAATGTATTTAGAATATAAAGTCTGCATGGCATACTTCTAGGTGTTTCGGGTAAATCAGAACTTGAAACACTATTTACTGATACCACCAAGGATGTTCTTGATAAATTGGCAATGTCCATTTCATATGCATTTAGTTTGAGGCTAGCTGGCTGCACAGTGCACATGGAAATGGACAAGGCTGCTCCCACACCACATTATTAATGGCACATCAACAGAAACGCCACCACCACAATAATTTTGTACAAAGAAATGGTCCAATGCAGTACATCTACTTCAATACAAAAATAAAAAGCAAAAAGTACATTGCTTTTCCTGTCAAATATTTGTCCTCTCCGACTTGAATAGTAAAGTGCCTTGTTTCAAGTGTAAGGCTGTATTAAGTACTGATGATATTAATATATGGACCCAACTGAAAAGGATATAACATAGACAACACAATCATCAGAAATTTCCAAGGTAATAGCGGTTTAAATCTCAATTGAAGTGATGAAGCAAAATACATATCAACCATATTCAGAAGAGTCCATAGGAAGTGGCAATTGAGTATTTGTTCAGTTTATAATGATAAATTATATCAGTAAGTGTGCACATACCAAATATCAAATGTTAGGGATAACAATTAGCAAGATTATACCCTTAGATATATGACACAAACCAAAATACCGACTTTTTGTTTGGAGAGGACGGAGAGGACATAGACATTTGACAGGCTCAATTCAGCATAAGCATCAATGTTGTGAAGATGTGCTCTGTCAGTGTCTCAAGCACTATTAGCACTACAGTTTTGATGTCTTGAAAGTTGGGCATGTCCTTTTGTTTGGAAATAACAGCCATTTTTTCCAGTTATTCGGAGAGGACACGATTTGACGGAAAGCTGTTTTTGGTGTTTTCTGCACTATGAGCATCGCACAGTTTCTACAACTGAAATGAAAAACTTCCAGAAACTTTGTCTGATCTATTGAAGGAGTATTTCTATAAAATAAAAATGCTATAAGTTTGGTGTTATTGCTGTTTTAGCCGACCCAATTTCGGAGAGGACAATATTTGACGGAATTGACCTTTAAGTATTCAATGCAGGATTCTGAAGAGACTAATCATAGTTGTTGCATGTAATTGTACAGTTGAACTTCTGGGACCATATTGAAAGCGTTTGCACTTTGGTTAAGACTTACTGGTAACTCAGGACTGAAAAATCTGCATTGATATTTGCCTAATTTTCAAATGAGACAGTCAATTTTGGTCAAAATCACACAAATCAATTTTTTTCTGGCAGTTATCAACCGATTTTAACAATTCTTTCACTACTGTAGGTCCGTCTCAGTGTGTTAAATCATTCAGTATAACGTTTTTTCCACACATACGCATGGAATTTCTGGTATTTTAGATATTGTGTGACTTTCCAGAGCGTACCCCGATTGAAAAACAACCCTTATCAGTCACAGAGAATAATATTGTGTGGATAGGGATATGATCTCACAAGCAATATTCCTGTGCTTTTCTGTAAGCACTTACCATACTGTAAGTTTTTGTAAATTGTAATCCTTTTGTCAGCATTTACCAAGTGTGAAAAATACATGTTTAAATGATTGTTTTTGGATTTCTAAAAGAAAATGATTGAAACAACGGACAGAAAACAATGAAACTTTCAGGCATTCATTCAATTGCTTTCAAATTGAGTAGGCTATTCTCAAACTCTGATTCATGCTCAACACACAGGAGGAGAGATAATATTTCAATTATTAATGAGATTGATCGAGTGAGTATCAGGGACCGTTCAGAATTTATGAATGGGGTGGGAGTTTTGGCCGAGGGAGTACTAACTTTTCACGTGTGTTTCAAGGGGGAGGTATTAATTTTTGACAACATTTCCAAGAGGGATAAGAAATTTTAGCAAAAAGAAATGTTTAAAAACACGCATACACTCACTTTATCTGCGCTTTTTTATACGCAAAAGTTCGCGAATCTGTACACGTGACCGTGTATACAGTATATAATATATGTGTATTGCTTTTTATGTCTAAGGGGGGAACTAAAATTCTGTGTGAAACCTAAGGGTGGGGTATGAAAAATCTGCATGAAACTCAAGCGGGGGTATCAATTTTTGATGGGAAGTTCCAGCAAAACTCCCACCCCCCCCCCCCAGTCATAAATTCTGAACGGTCCCTTATCACTGTAGCCTAACTCCCGGCTACACTGTGAGTTGAGGATGCCATGTAGTACCAGGGCAATCTGAGGGACCACAATACGTACAAATATCTGGAAGTGACTTCTTTTCAATCTAGCTAAACATAATACATATTGATATGAAGCCAAAGAGAGCTAAAGAAGTATTTTCGATCCACAGTAATCCACAATAGCTGTTGTTTTTAAATATAATGCACAGTAATTCTTATACCTGTCAGTAGATTGGTGGTCCTTACAGCTTCAAAATTAACTTTCAACTTGGTCATATGACATCACTGGCTTAAAGATGTTTTGTTTGTGTCAGTTATTATGGTTAATCAGTTGATTCTGTGCTAATCACATAGATGACCAAAAAAAAACTAATTATAGCTGGACAGATATTTTTAAAAAAAATTGTGCATATATACATAGAAGCATGAAACTTAGCACACTTAAAAGACAAACATCTTTACAAACATATTTGGATAGGGAGCCACCTCATATTTAGCGTAGGTGGCTACTGGCAGCCATTTTCCAAAATGGCGGTCATTCTTCCATTTTACTATTTTCTGTACAGTTCCTACAAATAGAAAACGTGCAAATCATGTTTTTCAATCCTTCTCAAATTATTCTAGAAGACTAGAACACTGCTATAGCATTTTATGGTAGCCAGGACTATTTTCGAGCTTGTTGGATTCCATTTTGGAAGAAATATTGATTCAAATACAGGATTTTTGCAGTTTCGTACGGTTAAGCCAATCCTCTCAAAAGTAGTAACATATCTGAATTCCTTCAAGGAAGAGTACCCGCATCCATAGGTTTTGCAAATTTAGTATGAAAAGGAAAAAAAATGAAAATAGAATTTGTTTTTAAGATTTCAGTTTTCAGGTTCATTTTGACAAAGAATTCACAGAAACTATTGGTGCTACCGTTCATTTGAAGGCTCAGCTTACAAGGAATTCGAATATGTAGCCTGTTTGAATATCAATGTCAATTCAAAGAAACTATGGGAAACTGCGAAAATGCTGCATTTTCTTCAAGAGTAATTACAAAACAGACCCTGACCACACTAAAAATTTCTCAGTTAAATCCAAAAATCAATGGATAATTTTTCTTAGATCTGTAGAAGGACTAATGAGCCCTGTTATCATATGGTCAAACTACAGGCACTTCACAGAAAGCAGGAAAATGAGAGAATAAGCCACCATTTTGGAAAATGGCTGCCATGAGTCTACCAGAGTACCAGGTCAAATCTGAAGTGGCTCCCTATCTAAAAATGTTCTTTAAGATGTTTTTGAACCACATACCAAGTTTCATGCTTCTATGTATAAATGCATAATTACTTCCTTATTCATGACAAATCTGCCCCGTTGCTAAATGACTTAAAAGGTACTTCATCAAATAAAATAAGAAGATTAGAAGACCAATACAAAGCTGTCAATGACGTGGTAAAGCCAGTTTGCAAATTGAAAATAAGACAATTCATTTTTCCAGTTGACTGCCAATCTGCAAAGAGCTCTAGCACATTTTGGCGTTGAACTTTTTCTTCTCTGATAACAAACACAAAAATTGTTCAATCTATAATATAACGTAATATATTACTAGTGCTGAGCATCATGAGCTGAATTTCAATACAATAACATTATATATTATGATACAGTTTTTTTATACACGGTACTATCATTATGCTTACAATAGCCAGAATTTTTTTTTTTGAGAATCAAACAAGTTTCTTATTACTAATAGTAAATAATTATTACAGCACTTCATCTTTTGGCCCAGACTCTTCTTTTTCAGGCAGTTAACATAGCTTTCACAAGATTAGTCTGCAAAACGACTGTTTGTGAAGTCTGGCCATTTTTCGGCAAACAAAAGAGGCAATGATCAGGCATACATTTGCCAGTCTCATTGGGATTTCAAGCAATTTTCGGCAATACATACTACTTGTTGGCTTTTTAAAAAAAAAACCTGTTTGAAGTCATACCATACACTGGAGCATACATAGACCTGTAAATTAGTTTATAGATAAAGCTCGATTTGATTTGAATCGATGCTCAGCACAAAAGTATGCAGATTAATAGACAATGCATGCAATATGACAATTTGACAGATACTTGCAAATTTATAACAGGGAGTGCCTGCAGATAACTTTGATTGATGGAAGATGTAATGTTGTTATGGCGCACCTTGGCAGTCTCAAATTCCAGTTCTGTCCGTTTGATTCTGTGCTGGCAAGCTTCTCATGTTGATTTTATCGATGTCTTCATAATAGTCTAGAAGAAAATTTGAAAAAGTTTAATTGAGTGCAACAAGGCTGTAGTAGAATAAAATGTATCTGGTGTTCATACACTACAAGAAATGTTTAAAGCCTTATAATTATGGTAATGGATCCCAGCTAACATTGCATAATTGATTGTCATTCATTATCATATTTGTCATATTCCATCCTCCCCGCGCAAGCGCTGCTAAAATGGACAGGGCTTTCTGCTATTTCCAACCTCTTCTGTGATTGGCTGCTTATTTAGGTCATAAGCATTTTGCAGGCAGATTTAGTCAGATTATGGACACTTAGAGGATTACTGGCAACCAAGAAAAACAGTGTAAAACAAGCAAACTTTCGAACAGTTTCATTTCAGAACTGTGAAAATACATAATTCAATGGAATTTTCGGAACTGTGATAGCACCTTTCAACAATACACAATTTCTCCATTTGTAACTGTGTGAAACAGAAGCAACAATTTCAAACTGTGATGTAGCTGAGCCAAAACTGGGTCAGTTAATTAAGTATTCATGAATTAGCAAAGGTTATGGGCCATTTTGTCATGGTATGACTTGGGATGATGTCATATTCAAGAGTGCCACTGAGCGCAGTTCCAAGTGCTGTATGGAATGTGCATTCAAGGCCAATTCCCCGGACTCAAGCATCCATGCAATGCAAGTCTTTGAAATAAATGAAGCTATATAATTGTGTGTAAAGGATGGGAAAAGGTAAGGCAATTGTCCACCAGTGGCTACCGTTACCCCAGTGATGGAATTGGGGGGAAGCTCAGGGGAGCTGAGCTCCCTGGATAAAAAAAAATAACGTGCAAGGGAGCTCAGCTCATCTGAGCTCACCTGAGCTCCCCCCCCCCCGGGAAAAATATACATTTTAGTTTAGAAAATAAAAATGTATTGCAACAGAAGTTGACTAAAAGTTGATGGAAGCAAGACAAAATTGTTTTGAGACTGTATACTAAGTTTTAAAGTGATAGGAGAAATAGAACGACCTTCCATATAGTCAGAAACTTCCTGAAAATTCCTCCTGCAATACAGGCTACAAGCAGCTGTAAAAAAAGTGGGAGCTATGACCTGTTACAGCTCCCTCAATCATCAGTGGAAATAACGATCTTATTCACTTTTTCAGTGATCCAGGTATTATTATCCAAAAAAAAACCCTGGTTTCAGATTTTTTTTCTTCTTATAAAAAATATGGAACGGCGCGCCTCTGTCTCGACAGCTGATAGCTCCCTGACAACAATTTTCCATTTGCACTGCCTTACCCATAACAAAAAAAGAAGCATTTTGTTATCAATATTACAGTCCTCGTCATACTTATGTGGAATTTCAAGTTTTTTTCTTTGCTGTCGAACTTTGATGTCAGAGATGATTCTATTCTAGCATAGCAATATATGTCAATTAACTACAAGCCGTGATGTCATTTTAAACTGGGTCAGATTCCCCGGCTTCTAGCCAATGTGGGTCCAAAGAAACTGGGCATCACAGTTTCAACACAGTGTCAGAGTAAGCATTTTATCAGGGATAGCCCCTGCAACCATGTCATCACATCTTTATAGCCAATGGGTTGACAGTAAACTATACTTCACAGTTCAAACATTGATATATTGAAGGAAGCATTACATTTGTGATCTCAATGATCTATCACAAGCAATCACCAGTCCAATCCTACTAAATGGCAGCTTTGAGAGCATTCACAGAAGACAACTGTTGTAATCCCCACAGAGTTATATGATTAATCTACAAATTTGCTAATTTACAACTTTAAACTTTGATGGAACTTGCTATAAACAAAAGGCTTTGACAATTTGTTTGTACGCGGATGGATTATGTGATGTTTATTTATTCTGGCAGCCCTTTGGCTGAGAGGCTGTGATGTCAAACTTGCATTGGTTTTCCCAGACCCAATTTTCACTCTGACACTGATATGAGTTGAAACTGTGATGCTCAGTTTGGTGATTCACATTGGCTAGAGGCCGGGGAATCTGACCCGGTTTAAAATGACATCACAGCTTGTAGTTAATTTACAAAAATTGCAATGCTAGAATAGAGTCATCTCTGACATCACAGTTCAACAGCATAGAAAAGAACTTGATATTCCACGTAAGTATGACGAGGACTGTAAACTGTGTGTATTTACATACCATCGGCCTCCTGCTGATGAGCGGGCCTTCTCTCTCTGGATTTGACGCCTTTTCCTCTGAAATGACATTCATGAATATGTTTGAAAATTGTTCATTTCAGAAGCACCCTCTATCTACATGCTTAGATAGAGAGATAGATAGAGAGATAGATAGAGAGATAGATTATTATGCAAATTCGTGGAAAAGCATCAATTGCTCCGAAAATCAACAAAAGTTGATTATGAATTGACATTAGAATATACCTCATAACACTCAATAAAAAATGGAACAATCATTTCAAACGTGGATGCCTTCATAACCAAGAAATCAATATAATACAACTGCATCGAAAAACCATTGAAATTGGCTTTTTTCTCAATAAAGAAGCCTTCCATGGCCTTAAAAAATGTAATATCAATAAAATTCCAGCTTAGAATATATCTATAGCACACCACAGTCATACTGTGCGATGAAACACCAAATCTGGTATCTCTGCAAAGTATGACACCAAATCAAAAACTCACACTTCTGTTTCCCATTGGAATAGCATTGGCAATTGGATACGTTCAATTAATTTCAAGATATTTCTCAAATACGGTGGTGCAACTTAATTTCCATTTTTACAGGAGAGTTCGAAACCTGAGGAAAGTGGAAGATGACTTAGGTAATGATTTTCATTTTGTCTGGCTAACAGAGGCTTTTTATTGAAATAAAACTGTAATTTCAATGCTATTTCAATGCAGGCGAATAACATGAATTTCTAGGCTATGAATGCATCCATGTTTGCAATGATGGTTTTACTTTTTCTTTTGTGTTATGGGGTATATGTTGATGGCATCTTCAGATTAGTTTAGGTCATTTTGAGTGGCCATGGATGCTTTTCCAAGAATTTGCATAATAATTGGGAACACCCCAAAACATCATTATATGGCATAACTGCCAACCAGGTCAAATCTGAAGTGGCTCTCTATCTAAATATATTCCTTAATATGATTTTAAACTTGGTGCCAAGTTTCATATTTCTATGTATAAATGCATAATTACTTCCCTATTCATGACAAAGCTGCCCCGCTATTGAGATTGTATCACACAGTGAGCTCAATATGAGCTCGAAGCAGCGGACTCATGGTTGGCTCGCACTTTGTCATCACACAAAGTTGAGGTAAAATGTATTCATAGAGCGAGGGCTGCTGTTTTCAAAGTTATGTGGCATCGTAAAATCGGCCTATATTGGAATGAAAGCACTTCAGATTATTTGTTGTGATTGTTTTTCAACTCATGGCAGTGAAAAAACCAGAATCAAATATGATTTGCAGTTGTCAAGAGGCTCTGAATTCAAAATGTCCAAAATTTGGTGGGTCAAAAGAAATCATACACTAGGATTTTTCTCCAATATAAGCAAAATAAGTATTGGTAAACCAACTAAACAATGAAAATTGATGTCAGAAAGTAATGCATCAATGTCTGAAGAGGCTTTGTTATTTTCTGAACGGTAACAAATTGACTGACCTAATTTTTCTCAAGGGATGTGATAAGTTACTACTCACATACTTTATTTAAAATTTCAAAATATTTTGAACGAAGAAAAAAAAACCCAGAAAATACATCAAAACAATGGCAATCAAATTTAGAGAGTCTGGGCGCTAATATCAGGTGGTATGTGAACAATTTAATAGAACAATGTCTTCATGTAGATGACCATCGAGGGCTCTGCAGCCTATCAGTCAACAGAATCATGGCATAAATAGTAAATAGATGGGACCTATCTGCAAAACAAGAATGCATTTTGGTAAAAAAGGTGGATTTTACCCCAAAATTAACAAAGAAGGAGTTCTGTGGAGAGCTATAGGCATAGTGGACAGAGCAGTGAAATTGTTTACCAATTTTCCACATACTTCCCTGTGGTAGCGTATATGGTGAACCTTGGTTTGTGAAATAGTTTAGATTCTGCATGCAATTTGTTTCCTGGCCATCTGAACTCAATTATTCACCTTTTCATCTATTTGCCACATGCTTTTTCGTTGATACATGAAAATAATTGCTACCAAATGAATAATTGAGGTCTAAATTACTTAGTAACAATGTTTTTATTGGAGAAAATACCCTCTAAGGGTAATCTAGACAATGATTTCTAAGGAGTACGGCATTTTTTCTTGATTTGAGAATATTTTTCTTTGTAAAAGGAGTTGAGCTCTGAAAATTTAGGAGATGGCAGGCAGAGGATGCATATGTTGGATGAGAAACGCCTTTTGTCCCAATGATATTCGGTTTGGATGAAATTGGGAAATATGATGATCCAGGAATTTCGACAATTCCTTGAAACTTTGAAATTGTTGGACTGTGTAATTATCAGTCATTTTAAATTCAGAACCTCTTAACAACTGCAAATCATATTTGATTCTGTTTTTTTTCACTGCCATGAGATGAAAAACAATCACAACAAATAATCTGAAGTGTTTTCATTCCAATATAGGCATGATCTCAATATGAGCTGAAAGGAGCCAAGTCATGATTGACTCATACTTTGTCATCACATCTGTGAGCTCTTATCATTTAAGGATGATGAGTTGACCATGTGTCACACCATGAGCTGAAGGCAGTGTAGTCATTGTCAGCTCAAAATATGAGGTCAAATTTGTGCGTTCCCTAGGACCTGATAGTGATTTAGTATTTGGGAGGTCACTTCTTGTAAAATTAGGGTGAACTCATAAGTAATTAAGCATATGTCACACCAGGAGCTCTACACTGCGCAGTGGCTGATACAGGGGGGGGGCGGCTAGGGGGTCCGGGCCCCCCTAGACCACTGAGATTAATAACAGTATTTTGAAGGAAATATGCGGCGACGCAGGCCCGTGAATGTCGAAACACGCCCGGCCCCCCCTAGATGACCGTGTCTGGATCCGCCACTGCTGCGTTCCCAATTAGTATTTTTTGGGATATCTCCAGAGAAATAATGCTATTTGGATATCGTTCACACAAAATGATAAATGTTCCATAGAGCCAATGTCCTGTTAATCATGTTCAATTCTTAGTTCATGCAGTTGGGAGTTATGCTACATGATCAAGTTTTGATGTGTTCCAATTATTATGCAAATTCTTGGAATAGCACTCAGTGCAACGCAGAATCAACCAAAATGATCTGAAAATGACATGAACCTTTGCCCTATAGCCTAACACTAAAAGAAAAGTAGATCCATCATTTCAAACATGGATGCATTCATATCAAATAAATCCATGTTATTCCCTTGCTTTGAAATAGCATTGAAAGTATAACCTTATTGCCAAAAGAAGCTGCTGTGAGCCAGAAAAAATACAAAATCATCACTAAACTAATTTTCCGCTTTCCTAAGGTTTAGACGACTCTAAACCAAGGAAAACAAAGTTGCACCGATGTACTTGAAAAGTGTCTTGAAAAAAATTGAGCTCATCCTTTCGCCAATGCTATTCAAATAATGGGAAACAGAGGTGTGCGTTTTTGACTTGAAAGATTTCTGCTGCGCCGCCTTTGTTTTTCATAGCTGATCAGCCAATGAAATGGACCAGTTGTAATGTATCTCACCTCTTGAAACAGAACACAGCGAGAAGGATGCAGATGATCGGCACAGGAATCAGTGACAGAAATACATCTGTAAACAGAAAATAGGAAATGCTGAGTTTTAGTTACACTCACATTATTCATTTATCTATTTAAGAATATATTAAAACAATGTACTGTTTTTTACTGTGGTCTAGTATGCATAAAAATAACAATAAAATATTTTTTTGAAAATATTATAAAATAAAAACAAAATCACCTAGACATCTATAACTGAAATCAATCAGTGATAAAGAATTTACCATTATATTTATTTATTTCAAGGTATATAGTTCATGTTGATGAATCTGGTTTACAGACCATTGTGTGAATGCTCATGCTCATTTAAGTTAATTTAGTTTAGTTTATTTAGTTCAGTTTCGCTTATTTTATTTCATTTAGTTTAGTTTATTTAATTTAGTTCATTGACCACTTGACAAGAAAGATAACAAACATGAACATTCATACATTATTATAAAGCATCGTATATATTGTGACTGGCGACACCAGAAGTGGTGTATTAAGCCATTACAAATAATAATAATAATAATAATATAATAGTTGCTTATATAGCGCTAATTCCAGTAAACTGCTCACTAGCGCTTGGTGTGGTAAGGTATGTTAGCAATAAAACTTGCTAAATAGATATGTTTTCAATCTCTTTTTGAAGTTTTCTGCGGTTGTAGAGGTTCTCACATCCTCGGGAAGGCTATTCCATAGCTTTGGAGCTGAGTGGGAGAAGGCTCGGTCCTCAAACTTGTTTTGATTCTGTGATAAAGGCACTTCTAACAGCAGTTTGTTGTTGCTCCGGAGGTTCCGGTAATTTTCTGGTTTCAGTTTGCATAGTGCTTTAAGGTATTTTGGTGCTTGATTGTTCAAAGACTTCCATGTGGTAGTCAATAGCTTAAATTGAATCCTAGCAGGAATTGGCAGCGAGTGCAACTCTTTTCTGTGGCCACTCACTGGATCTCGTCGTTTGAGTCCCACAATCAATCGGACAGCCGAGTTTTGAGCCACTTGGAGTTTCTTTATCACTTGTTGGGAACAACCACTTAGGAGTCCATTGCCATAGTCAAGATGAGGGGTGACTAATGCGTTAACTGCTGTTTTGATTGACTCTTTGCTCAACGATTTACGCAGCTTTGAAATATTTCGCAAGTTGAAGTAAGCATTTTGACACATTTTATTCACTTGCTTTTGCATAGTCATGTGTTTATCGAAGAACACACCTAAATTTCTGACATGATCTGTTACTTTTATTTCAACACTTTCGATAGTTAATGATGACACATGGAGTTTTTTGAGGTGGTATGCTGAGCCAATGAGAAGTACTTCTGTCTTTTCACCATTGTTACAGAGCTTGTTTGTGTGAAGAAAGTTCCGTATATCAGTGATGCATTTCTCCATTTTCTGTTTGGCATGTTCCTGCCCTAGAAATGTTGGCTTGAATGACAGAATAAGCTGTTCATCATCAGCATATTTTTGATCTTCAACTTGGTTTTGTTCAGCTACTTTGCTCACCGGTGCAATATATGAATTGAATAAGACCGGACCCAGTTTTGATCCTTGGGGGACACCGTATAAATATACTTCTCTTTTTGAATATATGTTAGTCGGGTGACACAATCAGACATTTTCTGTTTTTCATGTGGCCCAACAGATACAGGTAAAATTAACAAGGGTGGTACAATAGGGTGGGCTGAAAAAAAACTTTTTTTAGAATTTCAATATGCCAGTGGTATAGAAAGTTGGTTAAGGCCAAAAATGAAAATTGATGCAAAAAAAAAATTTGTGGCATGCGACTTGTGCAGGGCCACTCCGGCTTTTATGAAAATGCGTATTTTCAGTCATTTCGCATGCTTTGTTAGACCATTTTTTGGCCTGAGTCAGCTTCCTTGATTTCAGAAGGCTCAATGGCATAGCTACTTCAATCTTCTTTGAAGGCCATTTTGGATATGAAACACCATAAACAGGTCGCTTATATTCAAGATATATCCATTTCTTGGCAAATGTTGGGAATCAATAGTTGGCTTTTTTTGCTAAAAATTGCCCGAAAAAATTGAAAATATCCAAATGGACCTCGTAAAAAAATTATTCCAATGGAATTTTAATTACCCTAAGTCCTCCCTAACGCCCTAAAAAAGCATTTCTGCTTCAATTTGTGGTTTCATTATCCAGAATAGGGGCAATTCCGTAAAGTCAGATTTACAGATTTGACACTTTAGCAGCCGTGGTTGTTTTTGTGACAGCTGCGGTGGTTACTGTGAACATAAAATATTAACATTATATCAGGTCATTATTCAAACTATGTAATCATTTGTTCCTTTCCGTGAAACTAAAGCAATATTTTGTTGCAATTCCAACAAGTTAAAATTATCATTCTGCCTTTGTTTAATACGGCTCTCTATATTATAGATAAGAACAAATAATTTCTACATCAGCAACACTCACATTTGACCCGATCAACATGGAATTTGACTTAGATACATTTAAAACTAATCTGTTTGCTTTGTACCAGTCATTGCCAGAATTAAAGTGATAACATAAACTGGTGGAAATATAATGCATAATCTGAAAAATGATCCTTACATTTAGAAATTAGAATTTTTCCTTCATTTCCGCCATCCACAAGGCTGAGATCAGAGGCGGGTTTTTCTTCACTTTCTGTGGCTATTCCATTGACAGCTGTGGTTGTTTTTGTGACAGCTGTGGTGGTTACTGTGAACATAAAACATGAGTAGCCTATTATTAAGTCATCATTCAAGCTATGTAATAATTTAATTGTACCTTTCCATGAAACGATATTTTGTTGCGAATCTTACAAGTTAAAATTGTTGTTATGCCAAAGTTTAATATGGCTCTCTATAATATAGACTAGAACGACACTTCAATGGAGGGGCGCAATTTTTTTCAGACAATTTGGAGAACATGTGGTAACCAGTCTGCAATTGGCCACCAGATTAATGGATAAAATAAGTAAGTGAATTTCATACATTTTTTCAGTTCCCATTGTTAAAATAAGAGACACGTGTCATCCGTCAAAGTTCTACCAAAGTGTGCCTATCGCCCAGCATATCAATATCATGTCACTCAGGATTGGGGGGGGGGGGGCAATACTCCCTCCCCTTTCCCCCACCAAATTACACCCTTCTCACTCCTTTGCAGCAGATTATGGCGTTACACAATAAATTACTCACTCATTCGCTAATTAGCTCTAATTGGACACCAATTTGGATTTGAATTATTAGTTCAGCTTTCCAATGGACATCACCAAATTAATATGATAAAGCAAAGGAAAAACTTAAAATTGCTCCACATATACATAGATACATATAGATGCAGTATGGACAGTACTCGTCGTATGCACTTACACAATTCTTTGCAGATTGGCGGACCAATGGTGGTCCACTGTAAATGTCTTTTTCTTATTTTCACTTTGCAAACTGGTTTTGCTACGTCTTTGACAGTTTTCTATTTGTCTCCTAATCAGTCAAGGAAATTACCATCTGCTCATGAAAACCAATGTCTTCAGCCCCACATGACACTCACCCCAGCACTGTCATCTCTGTCCCATGACCTTCTCAAAGTGTCATGGCCCAGCCATGACTTTTAAGCAGTGCTCAAAATCATCTTAGACCGGCTATTTACAGTCCTTGTCATACTTACGTGGAATCTCAAGTTTTTTTTTTGTGCTGTTGATGTCAGAGATGAGCATTGCAATATATGTAAATTAACTACAAGCTGTGATGTCATTTCAAAACGGGTCAGATTCCCCAGCTTCTAGCCAATGCTCATCCTCCTGAACTGAGCGTCACAGTTTCAACACAGTGTCAGAGTAAGAGTTTTATCAGGGATAGCCCCTACAACTACATCATCACAGCTTGATAGCCAATGGGCTGACCGTAAACTACGTCATCACAGTTCAAACATTGATATACTGAAGGAAGCATTACATTTTTGATTCCAATGATTTATCACAGCAATCACCAGTCTAATCCTACCAAATGGCAGCTTTGTGAGCATTCACAGTAGATAACTGTTATAATCCCCAAAGAGTTGTTTGATAAATCTACAAACTTGCTGACTTACAACTTTAAACTTTGATGGAAGTTGGTATAAACAGAAGGCTTTAACAATTTGTTTGTAAACACATGGCTTATGTTATGTATATTTGTTCTGGCAGCCCATTGGCTGAGAGGCTGTGATGTCAAACTTGCATGGGTTTTTCCCAGACCCAATTTTAACTCTGACACTGAGTTGAAACTATGATGCTCCGTTTGGTGGATTCGCATTGGTTAGAAGCTGGGGAATCTGACACAGTTTGAAATGACATCACAGCTTGTAGTTAATTTACATATATTGCAATGCTAGAATAGAGTCATCTCTGACATCACAGTTCAACAGCATAGGAAAAACACTTGAGAATCCATGTAAGTATGACAAGGACGTAAAAATAACTGCTGCAGTGCTGTTGTTATCACTTCCAAACTTGGCATAAAGTTGTATCACAGTATCAACTAACTCTATAAATTTTGGCAGGCTTATCCATTACATAATGAGGAAAAGAATCCGAAGGCTCCAGAGAAATTAGGAAACTATCATCAGCCTCTGATGACCTTTTCAGTATTTCACGAAAAGAGATCATACTTCCTTTTGATACCCAACTGGTCAACCCCACAACCTCAATCATCCTGTCAGGGCCAGGACTTAGTGGCAATTGCAATTGTCATCATGTGATGGTAATTTCCCAGACTGCTAATCTTCTTTGATTAAGTACCTTAAGTCATTTAATCAGTTTGTTATGGGACTCTTCAGAATTTATGACTGGGGGGGGGGGTTAGAGTTTTGCCCGAGGGGGCACTAACTTTTCACATGGGTTTCAAGGGAAGGGTATTAAGTTTTGACAACATTTCCAAGGGGGGCAAGGGTGCCGGAACAGGGGGGTGGAGGGGCAATTGCCCCTCCTCTCCTTGGCCAGGAGGGGCAAGGGGGGCAAGGTTGCCCTTTTCATCTACAAGAAAAAACATTGTTAGACCTTGATTTACAGTGAATTTACTTTCTTTAGGCATACATCTTTAAATATATGTCAGGAATTATTATTGGCGCTACATTATATTTTTGTCACGCCCCTGCTACCCTCGTTTCCTTCCAACACCCTTGAAATTTTAGCAAAGGAAAAATGTTATAAAACATGCATAAATTCACTTTATCCAAACTTTTTTTCACACAAATTCGCGCCATTTCGCGAATTTGTATGTGTGACCATGTATGACAGTATATATGTGTGTATTGCTTTGTATGTCGAGGGGGGGGGGGTGCTAAAAATGTGCATGAAAACCTAAGGGTGACGTACTAAAAATCCGCATGAAACTCAAGGGAAGACTCTTGGAAACCAATTTGCAAATACAATACTATCATTTTAAAGTATTTTCTAACAAAGATTGGCTTTTGCTTACTAAGCTCTTATATCTCACTCACCTGATAACTTGGATCGGCTATTAACCAGAACAATATTGCGCAGTGGATCGTTTGAAGCAAATGCCTCACCAAGAATTTGAAGGGAACCCGACATATTAACAGCATCTTTGGGCAGACGAGCAATTAAGCTTGAAAAGTAAGAAGAACAAATGTACCAATTATGATAATTTTGTTTTGCATAAAAATTACGAATCTTGATTCGTGGTGCCTCCCAGGTGCCCAGCTAAAGCAAAATCATATTATTATCCACTTACAGGCCCGTTCACTAGAGCATTAGCAAAATTTTGAGGGCGGCTGATTTTCCATAGCGGCCCTTGTTTACAAGTCAGAGGGCCGATATTGTCTATAACGGCCCTCGTTTACAATGCCGGGGCCGTTATAGTCAATAACAGCCCTTGTTTACACAGTCGGGGGCCGTCATAGTCTATAACGGCCCTTGTTTATATGGCCAAGGGCCATTATAGTCGATAACGGCCCTTGTTCTTTTCACTCAATGCCAATCTTGAATTGACCGGTCTTGGTGGTAAATCAGAACATAAAAATCTGGTAAGTGGATAATAATAGTAATAATACTACTTTTTATTCGGGCGCCGTGCTGTTTGAATGGCCCTCGGTGATGTCCAGCAGCCCTCGTGATTGCACAGCAGCCCTCGCGCTGCTCATGCTGCTTTGAATCACTTTGGCCGCTGGACATCACCTTGGGCCATTCAAACAGCATAGCACCCCCAGAAGTAGTGTTATTGTTCTATTCATAAATGATGAAGGACAGAATTTGTTTATGCTGCTCCTACCACAATGCAAAAGAAAACACCAGCAGGGTACCACATCTGGCTTGCTCCTGGGAGACCTGGCTTTCAGTTCAGAAATAATATTGAGATCTACTCATATGTTTGTTAATGTAAGTGCTAGTTATATCCCGCGTTTGAGGGAATATGTGATATATCCGAGGCGTTAGCCGAGGATTATCACATATTCACGAAAACAAGGGATATAACTGACTTATACCTCAAACAAAACAAAACAAAAACTGAAGAGATTTAAAAAAGGAAAATAAAACAAGAAGGATTTGAGAGAAAACAGCTACAAACAATTTGTCACGAGGGATTAATTTAATAACATGAAAGCATCTGAAAAATTCTTTGAATAAAAGACATTTTTTTTAAAAACGCAAAATGTGGGAAAAATGTAAGGAAAAAAATTTGATGAAAAAAAATATTTGGGGGGAAAATGGCAAAAAAATATGTGGGGAAATGTTAATGAAAAAAAAAATTGAAAACAAATTTAGGCAGGGGATGCGAAACTAAAAAAAAGTGTATAAAGAAAAAGATTGGAACAAATAATTTCGGTAAAAAATTAGGAATAGGGGAATTGGGGAAAAATATATATAGGGGGAAAATTCTAGGCAAAAGATAAATTGTGGACAAAAAAATTGTTAACAATCAGAACAATATATGTATTTGGATTGTTAGGTTGCAACCATCAGATGAGAAAGGGGGGTTTGAGTTTTAATAGACACTAAATTATTTATTTCATTGAAACTGCAGCAGTAATTGGGTCCATTTATTTTCAGTGTATGACGTCCTCATATATTTGTTTCTTAATCAAGCGAAATACCTCCACCACTTATTTCAAGACTACTCAAAAGGAATTAATTTATCTCACCAAAACTAGACAGACAAGGAATTGTTTATTTAAAAAAAAAAAACAACTTCAGGACTTCCTCCCCCTCCCTGATATCTAATATGGTTGACCCCTTAGTCGTGTTATTGACATTAAAATCCAAATTGGGGTCAAATTAAAGGATTAACGGATTTGTTGTAGGTGTTCCGTTTTTATAATACTTCTGTTTTGTCTTTGTTGAACTTTTGTCGGTAATTCACTGTTTGGTACAGTTTTGCTGTTTGTGTTATGAGCTTTGTTAAACAATGAGGCTTATATATCCTATATACTCCCATGGGCGTATAAGTGAACAA
Source organism: Platynereis dumerilii (assembly GCA_026936325.1). Classification (NCBI taxonomy): domain Eukaryota; kingdom Metazoa; phylum Annelida; class Polychaeta; order Phyllodocida; family Nereididae; genus Platynereis; species Platynereis dumerilii. Next base: position 61,117,181 of record JAPTHN010000007.1, on the reverse strand, counting down.
CAAAGAATATATGATATATACCAGCCAAATACAGGCTTCTGATTGGCTGATGGCTCCTAGGTATGGTATAATATGGATTTACACACTTTGCTAGAGTAACACAATGAATATTTTTGAAATAAAAAATTATAATAATTTTTTTAAAAATAACTAAATAAACATAGGCTGCACGGCAGCAAACCCTCAGCATCAGGCAATCAAAGAATGTCAAACGAAGAAATAGAATCTGCAGTAATCCTCTAACATCTGCATTTCCAGTCACCTATATGGAGTAGCGCGGGGCATGCAGCCCTCCTTAACTTCGAGGTGTGATATAACCTACTTTTTAAAGTCGATTATTTGAATACTATGCTGTCAGGAATTGATCACTTGGCTCTACTTATAACTAGTGAAACAGATGTCTACCAACTTCAATAAAGGAGTTAGAGCCATTTTGTAAAAAATTTAAAATGGCCTTCTTACCCCACCCATCGGGCAAGAAGCCCCCTATTATAATCCTATGGCAATTTTTTTGCGAGCACATTCAGCTTGAAAGTTATTTCTTGGGGTTCTTCTATCATTTTTAAGGCATTCTATTTACTTTTTCTGAATTTCTGAATTTTTCTGTTCATTCTTTTATTTTTTAATATTTTTTGCCCTTTTTCAATTTCGGCCAAATTTTTTTCTATTTTAATTAGCTATTCTATCAAGATTTAAGGTAAAGTACACATTATTGAATGGTTCCTGAAGCTGCTTCGAGGCCCCAGTGAAGGGGGCCTCATGCCCCAAACCATTGTGGGGCCTCTCGCCCCAAACCTACATATCTTAATTTGACCTCTATATTTTGAACTATATTGCAAAAAACATTATCCAAATCATATTTATGTGATGGTCATAAAGTGAAGCAATGCAGTTATCCATTATACTTTTAAACATTTCCAAAGTTATTTCTGACAGCCCCTTTCAAAGAATCAATCAAAGTTACAAAAACCATGCATATTTTTTTGTTTATTTAATTTCTACTATGGTTTGGTGCTGTTTGCCCTGAAAATTTGTGACATCACCTAAAAAGCCTCTATATCTAGCTTCAATCCTATCAAATAAGAAAACGCACCAAAAATGTAAGTTTAGATATAACCCTGGGGGGCCTCTCACCTAACCCGGGCTTCTTGCCCCAACCTACTCTAGCCTAGAATCTTACTAGCAGGTTACCCGCCGAAAGGTGGGTATAGAGTGGGTGCATCGTGTGGCGCTCTACCTTCAAAAGGTCATTCACTTGTGGAGTATTGTTGCCTCATATAATTTTATGTAAAAATGAAGCATGCAATTTTTGTTTAAAAATCAGATGCGTAAGGGTAGCTCCACAGCCTTCAAATTTCAGCAGTCTTAGTGAGGCAGTGACTGACCACATCAAGCATTAAAGCCTTGATTGAATTATGATGTAGTTGATTCACCCAATGAGGACTTGTGTGAATCTGTTAACATTATCTCTTTTGTAATTGTTCATGGTTAATTGAAACAAAATGTCCACCTGTAAACCCCAGTCCTTATTCAAATGGCCTGGGTCATAGTTTCAATATTCCTTTGCCTCATTGTGGTGGATTCCTCCTGTGCTAAGTAACCTATAAAATTAATTATAGTGTATAAATGCAGGACACAGCAGGCCAATTCATCTATCCATCTCCAGTCCATCCTGCTCCTTCTTGCCCTCCCATATATTGCCTAGTTCACACGGAGACGTAACTTCTGTCGTCCAATGTTCCCTAGTCGTCTTAATTTTTTAGAACCATTTCTATATTTTGAAGGAGTTTGAAATTATTCAGCCTTCACTTTTGAGTGATGGACAGAAGTTATTTAGCTGAAATAGAATGAAAAATAATGTGGAGGCATGTTAGGGCTTTTATAGATATAGACTATTTTACCGCCAATGTGCCTGTCTGTCTATTTATCTATGGATCTGTTGATCTACCCATAGAGATCTTTCTATATCAATGTACCTGTCTGTCTATATATGATCTATCTATCTATCTATCTATCTATCTATCTATCTATCTATTTATCTATCTATTTATCTATCTATCTATTTATTTATCTATTTATCTATCGATCTATCAATCTATCTATCTATCTCACTATCTATCTATCTATCTATCTATCTATCTATCTCTGACTGTCTATGTATGCATGTATCTGTCTATTTATCTATCCATTTATCTATATATCTGTGCATCCATCCTTCCTCCCATCAAAGTGAAACCACTCGCTGGGAATGGCTGCTGCTGTTGCTGCTGCTCCCACTGCATGGATATCGTTTTTTCGTTGATATGCGTAAATATTTGAAAGTTCTGATACATTTGAAGCAATACAAACACAGTGTGGACATATAGGACACTGTGGCAAAATATTACGACTGTCTGTCAATTAAGCTATAGCTGAGAACACCCGTGACAAAGGAAGGTGAATTTTATATATGTATATAGATGTTCAGGTCAACAAAATATATATATATACTCTTTTTTAATTTCAAGACAATGCAAAACATGTAGGAACCAGTCCCTAAAACAAAACAATAGCATCATTTATACATTGTAATAATCAATATGCTAAAACTATGCTATATAATTGAAGTCAGTTGTAGAAAGGATCGACATTTAAATATCTGCCTGCAAAGTTTCAGACATTTTACTCTTTAAGTTGCCAGGATTTTAAATCTTGCCTCATTTGAAATAAATAATTTTTTTGACATTCTTTCCAAGTTTACACATGTTTTGGTTTCTCAGACCACTCACACCCCAAAAGGCACATCCTGGATATTTTAAACAGAAATGTAATCATAAATCAAATTTATGGAGATAATTATATCATTTTCTAGTTATCCTTTGTGTGAAAAAAAAATTATATATGTTCAATAATTTCTCAGTTCTAAGCATTATTATCAGATGAAATGCATGCCCATAAATGGCAAACTAAGCAGTTAGATTTCGTATTGTGATAGAATTATTATAATTTAATGAACATGCCAGAGTTTTGGCATACTGCCATGAAAGCACAGTTTGACTCCCTTGTTCCGAATAGCCGCTGATCTAATTTTGGTTTATTTTTACATTTCACATGCTTTTACCCAGAAATTTGACCAGGAATGACAGAACTATGAATCAAGGCATTATATAGTAATAACTGAAAAGCTGGGGTCTGAATTTTTATCACATCCTGACAACTTTTAAGAAAAAAATCTTGAATTTTTCTGATTTTCAAGAGTTTAAACCTCTGGAAGGTCTATATTTGCATTATGATAAAATATTTGTCATGTAGTGATTCCCCATACAAATACTTACACCGCAGTTTATGTTTCAGACAAGAGAAATATGGAACTTTTATGACTCTACAGGCAAAACAGTGAAATTTTGACATTTTTTGGCATTTTTAAAGCATTATATTGTCATGAGATCTACGAAAAACAATAAAATAATTCTTTATGTTTCTTTCATATATCCTTAACTGTTTTATCAAGGCAAATGTACTAATTTAACCATTACATGATTACACCAAGCACAAAAATATGTTTTTTATTTTCTTGTTTTTGGATTTTCACGCATATTTCACATTATTCTTCAGCCCATGGAGACAGAATATTGAATATCTATAGTTTAGCTATTTTCCTACAAAATTTCATGGGTCTAACACAAAAATTTAACGAATCATGCGATATTGAAAAAACGAGAATTGTTCTTATTTTTTCAAAATGTGCAACTTTTTGTTTGAATTATCGGTACTGTATGAAATTGACCACCAAAAGGCACACCCTGATTGTAAGGTTTATTTATATGTACTAAATATAACAAATTTACATAGCATAGTTTTTGCATAATACCCAATTCACATAGACAGACGCCCATGTGTGGCAGACATCAATTGATACACAAAAGTAACTACAATACCGTTGGCAATATACATTGCCGAGGATAAAAATAAAAATGGACAGAATGTACAATTGCAGTTACATTAGCAATAAAAAAAACAGCTACCACTCCAAGTTAGTTATGTTGTTGGTGATGTGTATTAGTAAATTCGACACATTTTTCAATAAAATTTTAGAATTTCACATTTTAGATTTGCCCAGGAAGAGAGAACACTGGGAAATTTTGAAGTTAAAAATGCTGATGTAACATATGTGTCCGAAGACAGAATGGAGCGGTGTCTGTTATTTTTCCCTTATTTTAGATAGTTTATAATCATGAAGACAATTACATATGGTCTAAACAAGTTTTTTATCAATCACTTGATTATAATATTTTATAATTGTTTTGATTCTACAATGTGTCAAAGTTAGCATGTCAGACGACCAGTAAGTTTTGCTGTCCATAATTATTGTCCTCATGAGACATTTAAAAAAGTATAATTTAAGAGCGGAAAGCTCCATATATTGGTGGATTATTTTGTAGATATTTATTCTTTAGCTCACAGAATTACTTTGTAATGGATTCACTTGCTTCAGGAAGTAACAGATAGATAATAAAAAGGTGTGAAAGTTTAAGATACTCCTTGAGCCCATTTTTGTGAAATCTGCCCTGTGCAATATATTGCAATGAAACTTGAGAACTTGAACAAAATAGATACTTGAAATTTGAAATACTTATAGGATTCTTGAAAAATATTTTAATTAGTTTGAGGCTGACCTTGGTATCCACGAGGCGACATAAATAAATTGATCATCCACAGCAACGTCCAAGAAATCGTACAATTCAGAACTGCCGCTGAAGTGAATTTGGCGGCCAGTTCCAAATGTATTGACTGATTGCACAGAAGATTTCTTCCCGTTGTTCACACAGAAATACAGCCGAGAATCTAATGAGAGGAACAATAGTTAGTATTAATACACAGTACTGTTATTCACGGTGCACCAAGGTGGCAGCACCAGTATCATTCAACATGGCTGATGCTTTGAAGAATTGCTCACTTGGCATGTTGAAAAATTTCTGATGTGGTCAGATTGCAATTTAGTTAAAGGATTATCAATCAGGCTATTAATTATTGCTCTTACTGCCTTCAAAATAGCAATTAACGGCACTTAAAGGACACCCATCACCGATTCTATACACAAAACTTTTGATTGTGAAAGGAATAGATGTCCTTGGGAACCATGGTCCAACGGACCATGGTTCCTAGGGAAAGAATATCCTATGGACAGTTATTCCTGGGATAGAATACCCAACAAGGATTAGATATCCTGGACATCTTGTCCCAGGAATATGCATCCAGACATTCGTTCCTGGGACTGAGTATCCAGACATTTATTCCTGGGAGGAAACATCCCGATGGCTCATTCCTAGTAATAAATATGCCCGGACCACGGACATTCATTCCTGTTACATAGTAGGACTCAGTGTCTGGTCCTTCAATACCAGAATAAAATGTCTTGACAATTCTAAAAATAGATTTTTTGATTCATGCCAACTGTGGATCCCACTGCTCAACCCAGCCTCCCCCATAGCACAGTGGTAAGTCACTAGCCTGGAAATCAAATGATACTGAGTTCAAACCAGGGGTGGAGAATGATTTTGTAAATTCACACAAGGACAGGTCATGCATCACTGAGCACCAGAAAGATTGCACTTATGAAATAACAACACTCAACATCATTTAATTAGTTACAATAATAAACGTAAAGATGCTTTTTCTTTTGGCATGGACAACTTATACTGGCCCGCGTGGTCATCGTTTCAGCATTCGTGGGTCTGCATTGCCCATAATTTCCTTAAAATGGTTTTTCCATCTCAGTGGTGGGGGGGGGGGGAGCCCCCTAGACCCCCCCCCCTGGATCCGCCACAGACTGTGTTGTCAGAATGCTATCAAGTTGGTTGGCGGATCACATCACAAGCATTATGAGCATGGTTTCTTGATCATTATATTAATTTTGCCTGAGGGAGTCAGGGAAATACAACATGGTAGAGCTGGGCTCGGTGGCAGCTCGCAAGTGAACCTCTTATCCCCTCTCACTAAAATTAATCTGTCATTACATAAAAGTATTAAAAAAGAAATAGAATAATAATTATTGTTGAAATGTGATTTTCACAAAAGAATCATTTTAACGAAAGAAATTATTATTTGTAATATATCAAATTCATGATTTATTTAGTTTCGCACTATAGGATTGATATCAACTGACCCTGCTGGCGAATGGGGAGGGTTGTTACTCTCAGTCTATCACCCCTATTATTTATTGCAGAATACGACTGTCACTTATAAACCAGTGCTCTGTGAGCAATGACCTATATAATGGCCCTCACGCTTCTCCAGCCAAACTACTGATTGTTCAGTTTGGAAATCTATCCAAAATGTCCTTTGCCAAGTTTGGTGTTTGGAATTACATATGTACAGTCACAGAAATTGAATATTACTGATGTAATGATAATTAATAAATAGATCTGTCATCTGCTTACCAAATCAAATCACTTTTTAATAAATTCTTATCATTATAGACCTTTGCAGATTGGCAGTATATTAAAACTGTTTCAAAATTAACTTCCAACTGGCTTAAAATGTCTTGTTTGTGTCAGTTTATGGTTAGCAGTTGATTCAGTGCATATCATGTCTCGTAGCATAGGTGTCAATAAACAAACTCAATAAATGACTCAAGATGCTAGTCAGATAAGAAGATAAGGAAATCAGCAAATAAACCATCGATGACGTGGCAAAGCCAGTTTGCAAATTGAAGACAAAAAATAAAATTTTCAAGTGGACCGCCAATCTGGAAAGAGCTCTAAGAAAGGGTAATAAATTTGCAATCTTACTTTGATGATCCAGTGTGAGACCTAATCGCCCACCAACATCCGTTGTAACTAATGACTGACGGCTTGTCCCATCGATTCGGGCCTTTCCGATATAAGGTGTGGAGCCCCTGACAGTCCAGTAGATGAACCTAAATAACGACTCAGATTGTACTATGGGGTTGAAATAAATAATTTCCCGCTGAGGAAGACTCCAATCCCCCCCTCTGAAAATTTAATGGTCACCCCCTAATGGTGCAGGCAAACCAGAAATATATATATATATAGACCCACGCAAATTCTGAATGAACGTTTTACTCCATAATATTATGCATTTTCAGAAAGCTCCAGCGGCGTAACTAGGCGGTCTCAAGCGGGGGGGACCTGAGGGGGGGGGGCACGCGATTCTCTGGAGGGCACCGTCTATACTTACTGTATATTTGATTTGATTTTGATTGACTTTTATTTTATAGTGACAGGTACAATTGACATATAAACACATAATCACACAAAAAATAGGTGGTACTCAACCCCTCAGGGGTTTATCTGCCACTTCAAATCACACTCAATAAACATCACCAGGTGGCTATATAAGTTTACATATATAACATTAAAAAAATAAAATAAAATATTTTGGCCAGAGTTGGAAAGTTCATATGGGGGGCACCTGGGGGGCACAGGTCCAATATGAGGGGCACATCCCCCCCCCGTGCCCCCCCATAGGGACGCCACTGCAAAGCTCTCACCAATAACATACTTTTAAAATCTTCCCGTTTAAACATACCAGTGGCATCCTCCAACAGGTGGATGTGGGATAATGACCAGAGGGGGGAGGAAGCAATTTCCCCACCCCCCCCCCTACCCACTGGGGTGGGCCTTATTTATAAACTTTTCTCATGATCTGTCCCTCCTAAAATCCTCCAATTGGCTAAACAATGACATCTGTAAAGTTTCATAAAAAAATATCAATATTTAGAGGTAGCTCAATGGCATTGAAATTTGCTTAAATTTGAAGCATTTTATGCGTGAATAGCCAGAATGTATCATCTGCTCCTTACATTTCTGCATACATGGCCTTTGTCAAGGAACTTCAGTCACATATCATTTTTCTTCCTGTGTCAGAATATCAACAATCGAAACTAAAATTGACTAATGAAATAAGTTTCTAATAAGTTGATAGTTGTGTAGTGATTTGACACAGTATGTAGGCCTATACCATAGAAATACATAGAACGGACATGAGGCTCCAGCAGATGAAGCTCCCAAATTCACGATCTTGGAACTGCCTGGCAGCCTGGCATTTGGTAACCGCGACGTCACCAATAATAGTGACGTCACTAGTAACAATGGCATCATGTCACGTCAAAATCAGCCAAACACAACATCTTGTTGCTCCTGCTGTGACGTCACAATGACGTCATGTCTCAGCGCAGTTCCAATATGGCGGATTTGGTGACCTCATCTCGAGGTGGCGTCATACAGCCTCATGTCCGTTCTATGTATTTCTATGGCCTATACCATTGGTGAGCTCACGATCGGTGAATCAAGTTGTCAGAGACTTCTCTCCATCACAAACCTCACACAGATGGCCATCTTTACTTCTAAGTGTAAGCTTGTTTAGCTTACTGTACCCTGACCACAATAAGTAGAGGACCCCACCATAGATCCCATGACCACTTGAGTGGGAGCAATTTTTGAATGTTGATCCAAGTTTATGAGGTCAAAACAAAAAATTTCGGCCGGGCCGCCCCTCCAGAAAGTGCGGGCTAACTCCACAAGGTGGCCATTTTCAAAATTCAAATTTTGTTATATCTCGGCTTCTAATTGGTCTAGGATGATAATTTTTGGGTCAAAATATATGTCTTTGGGGTCAAGAAGTTCAATGGCCACCATTAGAATTGTCTATGAACACCATCAGGGGCAGAATAAGAAAATTTATGAGAAAAATAGCTAAAATACAATATATATTTAGGCCGAAACCTAATACACACATGCAGAATCTATGGAAGTGAGCAGATGATGGTTAAATTATAATATTTTGCATACCTCCCAATATAACATTGTGCAAAGGAATCACATTGTCACTCATCAGCTGGAAAAGTACAAACCGTGTGAGTTTGTGACCTAATAAAAATGCGCAAAATACATAAAACAAACTGAAACATGTCATCATAAGTATGTGCCATTATCAACTGAACACTTATTAATCAGTGTCAGAGTCCTCATTTCTGTCATCTGTGCAGCTATCTTCAGTATATCTACACTCTATAATTTCCACCTGTGCAATAGTATTACTGAAATTCTCTGTCAGTGCAGGTTTGGAATAACAAATTGAAGTGCATTCGTCCTTCAAGGCATCATCAATGCCCAAATAAAATAGATCAAGGTCTAGTTTGTCAATGTTGGAAGTCAAGGGGGATAACAAACTTAACATATATAGAACATAAAATCCATGCAAATCCTAGGCCCTGGCACTGTTGCCATGGACTTCTGTCTGAGGTTCTTCTATTACAGAGTGATTTTCTGACTGATTTTGTCTCCGTATTTGTATTGGATAGTGAAGAGAGTCAATGTCATCTGGCATGCCTTTCTTGATTCATTCATTGATTCATTGATTATTTATTTCCACGATTTTTGAAATATATACAAGATATATAAGATGCGGAGGAGATTCCCCAAGACCAGAATTGATCGCTTGTGGGAAACCACCTTGTACAATGACTTTTAATATATATATATATAGATATGTTGTAAATATATACATATGGATGTTTATCAGCTTGAAACAACAATATACACAGAAAAATACAAAATGGAAAATTTGGATTTTGTGAGTACATGGTTTTTATAATATGAGTGTGAATACACTAAAAATATCTTTATTTTATTATTATTTTCATTTATTCATTATTATTTATTTATTATTTTTATTTTCTTATTATGTTTTGTTTTTTGTTTTTTTGTTTTTTAATGATGAATTACGTATATAGCAGTTTTGAATTTTTATGATGAATTACATACATAGCAGTTTTGAATTAGACAATCTTCTTTATAGCCACTTAACAATTTATCTTTGGCATAATTGGCAAAGCCTCTTTTGCTGTGGGTGTAAATTTTTTCTGTTATACAGGTTGTGGCTCTGTGGTACAATGGTTAGAATGCCTGCTTTGTACATTTGAGGATGTGGGTTCAAACCCCACTCCGGCCATGTCAAGAGGTTAACAATATAATGATTGGTATAATTGCCATTCAGTATGGCGAGTGCGGGTGAGCAGATTTATTTGGAATGGGTGCTATATAAAATCATGCTATATTGTCATTACTTTATTATTGTCTTGCCAAAAAACTTCGGGTCATTCTATGATTCCTTGCTAGTTTCCTTGTCCAATATCACCATCTTGCCACCATCGAAGAAAGCTGCAGTTGTGCCGCAGACAGGGTTTTCATACAGTGGCACACTAATTTCAGCATCTTGTTTTGAACAAAGGGAATGACAGTTCAATGATAGTACTCCTTCTCTGAAGCGCGAGTGTACCACTGACCCTGTTAGTGACATGTGCATTGACATTTTCATGACTTCGGCGTCCTGTGAATCAACTACAGCAGATCCAAGACTGCTAAATTCCTCCTATCTGCTAGCAAATGAAAAACAGTAGTATCAGCTTCAATATGGTTGCATTTGTGATCAGCCACTTCTGTTCCTGAAGTGAGATTCTTACAGCTAGATCCTGTGGAATATCAGTTCTGTGTTACTACAGGTTCTAGACAAAGCGTTTAATTACCTCTTCAGAAATATCTGAAGCCTGCCCTTGTTACTTAAGTTACCAAACAGCCCAATCTGCACAACAGGATTGGAAAAGCTATCTGCTGCTCTGCTGAAGATGTTTCTGAATCCATTCACAGGTTCTACTACCTCCTGTCGGCATCTTTATGGATATCCTGTTTACGCATCATGACCAGTTAGGCTTCAGACCAATGATCTCTGTGAATATTTAAGTGCATAATCACAGTGGAAGCCAGTGGAACACGATTGGGTGCAGAAAGGCATAAAGATTTAAGTGTGCTCCATTTGTTTTACCAACTTGCCAAGATTTTGAATCAACAAACAATGATAGCACTAATTGACTTGAGGTTGATCAGGCATACAGCAGTTCCATCAGCAGAACTGGCAAACAAACAAGATGGAACTGCACATAGGCTACCTGGTCAGACAAGCTTTATGTGATATGAAGATCCACATGCAGCCAAACTGATCTGACATTGTGAATGATTGGTATGCATGCATTTGAAATCTGTGAAATTGTGTGAATTGGTTCAAAGACATCTTCAGTATAGAGCAGTAGATAGCTTTCCCCGTCATGCTGAGTAGACTGAGCTGTTTGGCACCTGAAGTAACTAGGCTTCTGATATTTCTGAAGAGGCAGCTAAGTGAGCTAACTGCTTTGTCTAGAACCTTTGGTAACATAGAACTGATATTTTCCATAAGAATAGTGAGAATCTCACTGCAGGAACAGAAATGCAGCCATATTGAAGATGATACTGCCCTTTTTCATTTCTGGCTCACAAGTTCGGGGAAAATGGCAATCTTGGGTCTGATGTGGTTGATTCAGAGGATGCTGAAGTCTTTGTTCAAAACAAGTTGCTGAAATTAGTGTGCTACAGTATGCAAACTGTGCAGCACAACTGCGGCTTTCTTCGATAGTGGCAAGATGGTGACAAGGCAACTAGCAAGGAATCGCAGAATAACCAGAAGTCTTTTGGCAAGACAATAATAAAGTAATGACAATACATCATGATTCCATATAGCACCCATTCCAAATAAATCTGCTCACCCGCACTCGCCATACTGAATGGCAATTATACTAATCATTATATTGTCAACCTCTTGACATGGCCAGAGTGGGGTTTGAACCCACATCCTCAAATGTACAAAGCAGGCGATACAAATACGGAGACAAAATCAGTCAGAAAATCGCTCTGTAACAGATAGAAGAACCTCAGACAAAAGTGTATGGCAACAGTACCAGGGCCTAGGATTTGCATGGATTTTATGTTCTGTATGGTAATTTCTTGATCCCCCTTAACTTCCAACATTGACAAACTAGACCTTGATCCATTTTATTTGGGCATTGATGATGCCTTGAAGGACGAATGCACTTCAATTTGCTATTCCAAACCTGCACTGACAGAAAATCTCAGTGATAGATCTACTATTGCACAGGTGGAAATTATAGAGTGTAGATAGCCTGAAGATAGCTGCACAGATGACAGAAATGAGGACTCTGACACTGATTAATAAGTGTTCAGTTGATAATGGCACATACTTATGATGACATGTTTCAGTTTGTTTTATGTATTTTGCGCATTTTTATAAGGTCACAAACTCACACGGTTTGTACTTTTCCAGCTGATGAGTGACAATGTGATTCCTTTGCACAATGTTATATTGGGAGGTATGCAAAATATTATAATTTAACCATCATCTGCTCACTTCCATAGATTCTGCATGTGTGTATTAGGTTTCGGCCTAAATATATATTGTATTTTAGCTATTTTTCTCATAAATTTTCTTATTCTGCCCCCTGGATATGGTCATAGACAATTCTAATGGTGACCATTGAACTTCTTGACCCCAAAAACATATATTTTGACCCAAAGATTATCATCCTAGACCAATTAGAAGCCGAGATATAACAAAATTTGGATTATCGGTGGCCATTTTGAAAATGGCCGCCTGGTGGAGTTAGCCCACACTTTCTGAGGGGCGCCCCGGCTAAAATTTTTTGTTTTGACCTCATAAACTTGGATCAACATTCCAAAATTGCTCCCACTCAAGTGGTCACGGGATCTATGGTGGGGTTCCCTTCTATAAGCATGCATAAATGATACATACTAATCGCTCAATATACAATGTGCACTGTGCAGACAATATTTGTATTTCATTAATTTGCAGAATATGAATGGTTGATTAACATATTATGTACAATTGTACATGGACCCATCTTCTTGTGCACTATGATATCAGGCAAGTTTTTCATAGTGTTAAAACAGATAATGACTTATCAATGCATAGCATATTAGTAAGGTTGTTTCTTTATTGTCATACAGTCGAAAAACATTGATCAATTTCATTGGATCCTTGAATAATAGAAATAGCTTTGTGAGCCAAAAATAAGTACTGAGTAAATTATAACTGATAAGTATCAAACAGAATAAATAATAAAAGGAACAATTAAAGACAAAGTATCTTGCAAACATTTAAAGAAAAATGTCTGTATATCAGTGAAGTCGTATAAAATATTCAAAGTAAAACACATCTTGCAGTATGGCATAAACATAATTTCAATGAAAGTATAGGTTCCATGTATTTATTTTGAAGGAAATTTTCTGGAGAATCTAAATATGTTATTATTTTTATTCTAACTTATATATTAATCAAGATGCCGCTAACTGCGATTCTACAGAAACATAACTTTTCCTCAAAATGTCTAAGGAAATAGGCTACCGGAGGCACCCCTAAATGTTATTTGATCAGGCTGATATTTGTAGTATGTTCATCTTGCTACCCAAACCCAACTTCATGCCAAGGTACAGCTACCTAGCTCCATTTTTTACCTTCAGTGCAAGGAGCCTGTGAAGTAAGAAGCAACTCTTAACGTGACACAGCCGGGGCACATTGGGACATCAATTAAAAAATCATTTGAACACTCCACGTGCAATAGATATCACATATAAGTAGTGGGTAAGATAATATACAGTGCCTTGTAGTGCCAATAGTTCATCACTTTAAACAGTTTTAAACATTTAACATAAACTGTCCTGGGTGCGGACATCTATGTAAGTAACACACAATGCTTTGCGACAAATTTGCTCACAGAGCATGGTAATCCACTATGCCTCTATTCCCTGTGGCCTGAATACCTGTTGTGTGCTGTCCCAGGTCATTCAGTTGCCTTGGACACTTAAATTCTGCCGTATTAAGTGCGTCCCAATGTGCCCCGAATTCACTGCCCCAATGAGCCCCGAAATGACTTATACACCAAAATGCTACACCAGTGAGTGTGTTTATCACAATAGCAATTCATAACTGTTCGTTACGATATATAAAATTCATACAAGCACTGAGAAATCCTCATTGATCATGGTTTGTCCACAGAATGGTTCGAACTGAACCCGTCCATATTTACTTCAGTAGTTTTTGTTGTTGTTAAATGTTTATTTTAGTGACATATGCATACAGTCGACAATTATGTAATCAGTATTAGTACAAGTAAAGAGAAATAAATATTTTGGTTAGATTATCAACTTCTGCATCCTGCCCACTGGGCTTACAAGTCACTTTCACACTGTGTTTTACTATTATTAGTGGCGCCAAAAATTTGATATTTTATATAATTAATATTTATAGCTATCATAGGATTTTATATGTAAGATATAAACTTAATATTATGTATATACATGCACTTCTGTTAAGAAAAGTGAGAATATATAGGAAATATATATGTCAAGTTAAATTACTATCAGCAACACACACAACCCAATTTCTTTCAGTACTTAACACAATCAAACAGACAAATTAACTGTTACTAATGGCTACTATATAAAGAGAAATAACATTTAAAAAAAATATATAACTAATGGTTACTATATACAGAGAAATAAAATTTTAGAAAATATTCATACAAATGATGCAGACTTTCTACTTTCATACACGTTTACAATAAGCATACAAATTTAGTAGTGTGAGCAAGATATTCAGGGCCCATCACAAGTTCCCATTGTTCTTGAATATTCATCATCAGAAATTCATCAGATGTAATATTGATGTCACTGAAGTATTTACTCCTCAGATCAGAATAGAAAGGGCATCCAAAGAGGAAATGGTATTCATTTTCAACTTGACCATGAGCACATAATTTACATAATCTGTCTTGTTCATCAATGCTCTTCCATCTACCAGTTTCTATTTCAAGAGGGAGAATACCAAGTCTCAACTGGGACAGCAGAGAGTGCTGTTTCTTACTGCGTAGATGGACATATTCTTCAACTCTAAACTGCTTCTTAAAAATTTTATAAGTTCTCAGCTTGGGTGTGTTCTGCACAGAGATCACCCAGCGTTCACATTCTTTCTCATGCAGACAAGCCCATGCAACTTCGGGCGACAAAGCAACCATGTCATATGTCTAGTCTACCAATATGTTCAAACAATTTTTTCATATCTGAGGCCCACCCATTTGAGGTCTGTTCCCTGTCCCACAAAAAAATCTTTTTTGTAATTCTATTCAGATCTAGTTTCAACAGATGGTTCCAATGTCTCACCATACTTGACTGTCTTCTGACTAAACTGCTAGTCCATCCCATATCCCCCTGAATACCAACAATAGGTGCAAATTTATGGACCCCCAAATACGCCCTAATGGGGTCCCCGCGTGCCGCCATTACCTACAGAGGGCGCTGAACGTCAACTCAGTCCCAGAATGGTGACGCTACGCAGCATGCAGGCAGCAGGACAGTGGGAGAAGCAATGACCAGCGCCACAAAAGTGACTCCCGTGACATTAATATTCGACCAATTTACACAATTTAAAAAGCATCACAAAGCCTGGAACATTCCTCATCTAGCCATGTGAACAAATCGGGTTTTAATCCATAATTTTGTCACGAAAAAAATTCGGTGACTTCAGAAACAAGTTTTTGCTTTCAGAATAAATGGATTTTCTCATTGATAGCAACACATGAATAAACAGTGATGATGCCAAAAGTTGTGTAATAAAAAGGGCTTATACAAAAAGTACATTTCATATTGTTACAGTAAGCTTAGTTCTCAAGATACAGCATTTAGAGACCCAAAAAAGTACTTTTTCACTCAATTTTGAGGTACACCGTCATATTTAGAGGCTCATGTTTCATGAACCAGAGTCATATAGACAAAGTTGGCAGTCAATACAGGCAGTAAATTGAACCAGGAAGACAATTGAAGTGCTCAAGTAGAGCTAGTACCACCCTGCTAACTAGTACAGCTGTATAGCTAACCAGTAGGCAACACACTAGCATGCAGGATCTTACAAAACTTAAGAAGAAATTTACAAAGCATATTTTACATCCATCGTCTTATGTGTACTGTGGAGACTTATTTGTATAGGCCTATCAGGGCTTGCTTTTACTAAGATAGTTTAACTGGAGATTAAACTAATCCAGACTTAATCCAGGGTTAAACTGGGGGTTTAATCTTGTTTCATTCTACTAAAAGTTAAACTGGTGGTTAATCTAGGTTCACTGCACTCTAAGAATAGTGTTTAGATGTAAAACACAATACTAAACACAAAATTTGTCCCCACTTTTTTTACGCGTTAACATCTAAACATGTTTAGAATCTTCGTGTTTAGGCAATATATGTTTTGAATGTAAACATGTTTAGCCTCTAAACGCGTTTTGATCTTCTGCAATTTAGCCCTTGAATGTGCTTAGATCTTAAACATGTTTATAATTTAAACATGTCATCCATTTTTGTGTTTATAGTTGGGTCACATGTCATAATTCCGTGACCGTTGAGAGCAAAGTAAGGTTTTATGATGGATTTTTCATCTATAAAGGTTTATCTAAAAATTGAGCGGGGGTGACCCTCCCAAAAGTGCGGGCTAACTCCATGAGAGGCCTAAATCCAAAATGGCCGCCACCTTCACCTTCGGAAATTAAATTTTCAATGGTTTGAGCTACAGTGATGTGCAATAAATCAATTTTGGGGTTTGCTTGGTCAAGGAATTCATATCTGGGGGTATTTTGGTGATTTGACCTATATTTGACCTAAAAATCCAAGATGGCGGCCAGTTTTCACTAAAAATTGTATTTTTCCAATGTTTCTCATATTCCTTCAATGTGAACACTTCTGGATAGGTTGAACTATGCAGTTATTTTGTACTTGACTGTGTTTATGAACTTTTGAGTCATTTAGAAGGACAGGAGGTTAATAATGACAGGTTAATGAGGGCATGGTTTTGGACAAATTTCGTAAAATATGTGATTTTCAATGGTTTGGGCTACAATGATGTTCAATACACGGATTTTGGGGTTTTATGGGCCAAGGAATTCATATCTGGGATTAGTTTGATGATTAGATTGTTTGTGACTGAATAAATCACAAAGTGTTTCCTAATATTGCATGGAAGAGTGTTTTTCTTCAACTTAACGGTGAGTTCCCTGAAATTGTATCCTTCGACGAACTGATGATTGTGAGGGCCAGATTATAGAATCTAACAAATTCAGATGTCATTTCAAATGCCATCTGAAAGACCAACTCAATGGCATGAGTCAATAAATGTTGTTATATAGAGATGGCTAATGTCATACTTCGAAAAGGTTTTCATATAGTTCTTCACTTCTCGGTTTGGTTGTCATGCTCTGTTGACTAAATTATGTGGTTATCATGTCGAATTAACAATTAAACATGCCTCTATTTGAGCGACTAAGCTACTTGTAGTTCATCAGGATTACAGTAATCTACAGCATAACTTATTAATTCTTCTTGCCCATTGCAATTGCTCAGTTCAGTTTTCTCACATTTGTGACTCGTCATGAACCTTTTTGGTCACCCATTGACAGGCAGATGTCTCACCATTTTCATGACAATAATATCAAGTCTACCATTTAATCTATCTCATCTCAATGTTGTATGACTGTGATGATGCTCCTGCAGGTCTCTGAGAACTTGATCCCAAACAGCAAGTTAGAGCTGATGCCTTCCAGAGAAATTTTGACATTTTTGACCAGTATCTTTACCGAAAGGCTAAAGATTTCTGGCTCTAGTCTGTATTTAATAGTAAAGCATTGGAGTTGAACGTGGTAGGTGAATATGAATATTTTAATGCACTGGTCCATCTGTAATCGATGTACTGATAAACATCTGAGATCCCTATAAACTTTTCTGGTTCAAATTCCAATTTCTACCAGTCAGTAAAATACATGTATTTCAGTTTTGGAAAATCTTGGAAAGACATAAAATGTCCAACTTTCTAACTGCCTCTTGTCTAGGCCTACTTGGCCACTGCATGGGTGACAGCAGCTACAATATTCTTCTGTTTAAGGAATTTTTAACTTTGCCTCCTACAACCAAACTTTAACCTGTGTATATCTACACTGTCACACTGTCAATTTTCCTATTACTCCTTGGTTAGTTCATTGATTCCACTGTTATTTTTCGAACTTTCAAAGGCTGTAAATCTCATTCTGTTGATATTATTCATTTATTGGTATCAACGTCTGTGAAAATTGAAAAATCGTTTATTTTATATAGCACTATCTACCATCATTGAATATCATTTTCAGAAGCGCTGAACATAACAGAAATAAGATTGATAAATCATGTAAATAGTTAAAATCAGGGAGAAATGTATGACATTAAAAATTTGATAAATAACAATGTCTTTTATTATTTTTTTAAAGAGTTCAGTTGTTTCTGCTGCTTTGATATCATTTGGCATGGTGTTAATTATAGTTTACATTAAATGAACCTAAACTTGTGTGAAATTGGCAGCATTTGGCCAACTTTTTTTTTACTTTTGTGTGTCTTCTAAGAACACAAATAATTATTCCATATTTACAAAGAATAAGTAGCCCATCCACAAACTTCAGCAGCCCAGTTCAGTATAATTTAGATGTCACTATGTCTTTAACAAGAAATTAAAAAAAAAAAAAGAATTGTAGGACCTAGTATTAAATATGAGGTTCTTCGAACACAGATGTGTAATATTCAATTGATTTCTTATGTATGTGCTGTTACATCTACCTCCAATGTACCGTTCCTATAACTGTGATTTAACAAACCTACCTACAATGTTACCTCATGATTAGGCATGCCTAAATACAAGTGTTGGAATCACAGATACCAAACCAGGAAATGAGCCTTTTACATTATCTATCATGAACATGAAATTTCTATTTCTATAACAATTAATTCTGACTTGCATATTTGGATTGTTACCCTTTCCATGTGCTTATGAACATTACAGCAGTTGTGAGAAGTTGAATATTTGAGTATTTTGACACTTACTCATAAATACTCCATTAGAACGTGTCCACAACTCAATAAGAACGCTGTCCACAACTCAATAAGAACGCTGTCCACAACTCAATAAGAACATGTACGCTCAAGTAGAACACCACTGCGGTACACATAAATTGATGACACATAGCACTTGGCTGATTATTTTTGTCCCAATAGTAAAGGACCTTCCATGTCAATTACTTCCTAATTTGGAGTATGCAACACAGATCTGAGATGGTCCCTACAAAAATCTCACTGCACCATTATAGGAAGAGAACATAGTTGACCAGCGATTGTTTCAGATGCAGAATTGGATCTAAAACAATCTCTCGTCAATATAATGTAAATTTGAGAAAAAAACTACTTCATGAACTTTGAGGTTATAACCATGATATAGATGATGTCCATAGTTATGTGCTACACAACATAATATTTAGGAAAATCTTTACTCAATATTTATGGAGTCATTCGTTACAAATACTTCTTCTGCAACCACATTTTTAAATGACATCCAACAGGAGGACTTATTTTATTTTCAGAATTTATCCCTTGTGTTGAAGAAATATCAATAGCACAGTAACTCAAACTGAAGCTTGTTTAATAAATGGTTCCAAGGGCATTGTGACCATGTCATTTGGTCAACAGGGCATAACAATCAAACCGAGAAGTGAGGAACTGCATAGTTATGAAAACTTCTTCAAAGTACGACTTAAAGCCATTTCTACAACACAACTACACTAATTGACTCATGCCATTGAGTTGGTCTCCCAGATGACTTTTAAACTAATATCTGAATTCATTAGTTTATAATCTGTCCCTGATCAGTTCGTTGAGAGATACAATTTAAGATAACACACCATTAAGTTGAAAACAAACACTCTTCCATGCAATATTAGGAAACACTTTGGGATTTTTTCAGTTACAAACTTTCTAATCATCAAACTAATCCCAGATATGAATTCCTTGGCCCATAAAACCCCAAAATCCATGTATTGAACATCATTGTAGCCCAAACCATTGAAAAGCACATATTTTACGAAATTTGTCCGAAAACATGCCCTCGTTAACTTGTCATTATTAACCTCCTGTCCTTCTAAATGACTCAAAAGTTCATAAACATAGTCAAGCACCAAATAACTTCATAGTTCAACCTATCCAAAAGTGCTCACATTGAAGGAATATGAGAAACATTGAAAAAATATTATTTTTAGTGAAAACTGGCCGCCATCTTGGATTTTTAGGTCAAATATAGGTCAAATCACCAAAATACCCCCAGATATGAATTCCTTGACCAAACAAACCCCAAAATTGATGTATTGCACATCACTGTAGCTCAAACCATTGAAAATTTAATTTCCGAAGGTGTCGGTGGCGGCCATTTTGGATTTAGGCCTCTCACGGAGTTAGCCCGCACTTTTGGGAGGGTCACCCCCGCTCAATTTTTAGATAAACCTTTATAGATGACAAATCCATCATAAAACCTTACTTCGCTCTCAACGGTCACGGAATTGTGATATATGACCCAACTATTAGATTATTCATTTTTTCACACTGAAATAAGTTTGAAAGTTTATTAGAATAAACAAAAGGTCAACATTGGCTTACAAGCAATCACAATAATGAAACATGTATACACTTTTGAAATAACAATTCTTGAAAATAAAATTTTTATAAATAGATTTCTGAATTTCTCTGCTGAATGATAATTGATAAATCAGCATAACAGCTCGAGTGTCCATTGTCCATTCATCGATGTCAAAAGTCAACATAAAAGGTAAATTGCAGGCATAAAAACATGCCATAAGTCTTTGATAAAGTCCAGTTTTTCTTTGTTGATAATTTCCGATCATCTTGTGAAGGCTTTGGTCATTCCAGTACATGGTCACACTAAAGCAGGTATTTGCTGACTCTCCAGATGTAAATCCGCGATCTCTGATGATAATGATGAGGGCAATTGTATCCACAAGGCATGGGGTTGTATTCTTCAGTGGATCTCGTGTTGAATCTTGGTCATTCTACAACTCTGCAAATAGAACACATTTATCAGAATAGCAAGATGTATTAAAAAAATACTTAATTATTACAAATTTTTTTTTTTTCAATAATTGTGGTAATTATTTATTTTAGAAGAACTAAAAGCAAGCTTCTGATTTGTACAGTATGTTATTATGGAGCTTCTTTTTTAATAAGGGAAAAACATGACTATCCCATGAGCAGGAGGGGATGACAGCCAATCCTGCCCCTCCTGAGAGGCAGGCAAGATGGCTGCTTTAGCTGATCATTTAGCCTTGATTTAGACATGGGTCCACAATACCATGGTAACATAACTAGTGCTCAAGATGTATTTCCTGACATCAGTATATCTGGCCACAATAATGTGGCCAGATATACTGCATTTTAACAGTAAAGGTAAATTTGTGTGATGAACTTATAGCATTGTAAACACCATGCATATTGATCAGCTGAAAGATTGTACTCTTTTTCACCCTTCAAATAGTGTTCAACAACATATTGAACATTATAAAACTGTTGTGGATATGTATGTGTATTTAAAACAAAACACTTACCAGTTAAAAAGCCAGATATTAAGTCCTGAGAGTGTTTCCAGTCCATCCCATGTAAGAGCAAGCTGCATTTCCTGAGGTCCACTTCAGTCTAATGACAGTTAATTTCAAAGTTGACCTGCATCTTCTCAGAATGAGGCTCTACATATAGGTCAGGTGTTTACATGCTAAACACCAACATGCTAAACATGTTTACCCCAGAAAGTGTTTCATTTCTAAACACCAAATATGAGGTGTTTAGAAGGAGACATGTTTAGCTTACAAAGTGTTTTATATTTCAACACAAAATACCATGTGTTTAGAAATATAAGTGTTTCACTTAGTAGGTGTTTTATTTCAAGACACAAAATATTAGATGTTTAGCAAAAGACGCGTTTACAGGTGTTTAAATGTAAAACACTGTTCTTAGAGTGTGGTTAACCTGACTGGTTAAACTAATCTTGATTCTATCATATGATAATCCTAGTTTAAACCTAGGTTAAACTGTGATTAACTTCACCATCACATATGGCTGGTTTAAGAAGATGTTACAAAGTCATCTTGGTTTCTAAAAACCAGGGCCCGGTTTCACAAAGCTATCCGGGGCATGCCCCAGTACTGAGGTGGTTCTTTTTCCTGTCCCCACTCCAAATACAGTATCACAAAATTGGGGCATGTCCCAATCTCTCCCTTAGCAGTACCCCGTTTCAATGGGGCTGTCCCTGTTGTAGGCCACAATAACTTAATTCTTGAGCTCTGGTTGTTCTCCTGCAACCATGCAATTAATTTCCTGTCAAAAAATAGTGCAGTACTAAGTCAATTTCTTGAATTTTTTGTTTAGATTTCATTTACTGCTGTGATAGGTGAAAGAAGGAGGATGATATAATAGATAGGAGACAAGAAGAAGTGGATATGGGATGAGGAAACTGGAATAGGACGAGATAAGAATTAAGAGATAGGATGAGGAGATGCACTGTAAATCTGCTGTGTTGCTTTAACGGCAGCTACCGTAATTAATACGAAAAAGAGCCACTTGACAGTAGAAAACCGTTGTTTGCATGTACTATTGTTTTAACTGACTGCCGGCAGCTGGGTTTACTGTGTGGGATAGGAAGGGAATGTTGGAGGAGTAGATGGAGATAGAACAAGAATCCGAGTATTCAAACCCTGGGTTCTGTTGGGAATTAGCAATTAAGCTTAAGATCCAAGGAAACAAGATCAAAGTAGCACTGCACTGCGAAGTGCCATAGGCTTTGACACCTGTCAGATTGACTTCAAGTGCTGTTTCTCAATGGCAGTTTGGTAAACTGAGGGTGAAAAAAAAGGCTTTATAACTTGCAGAATTGCAATTAGCATTGTTAGACTGCTTGTGAGAATAGATGCACTGCAAAAATCAATTGCCAAAATAAAATGCATTATTGGCCTTCCTTGAAACGCTTTGACGACCGTCATGTGGGCGATATTATAATGCAAAGTCAGCTTGAAAACAGCCCCTCAAGACTCAAACGATCTGTGACACAACAAACTACTTTTGTTTTAAATTTTTAAAAATTGAAAAAAAATAATTTTTTTAATAATCTAAAAAAAAAAGGAAAACAAAAACCACAAAAAACTATCCCCAATTCCACAAAGCATTTTAGTTCACCTCTATATGAACACAAAATGGCCCACTTGACCACATCCACACCTGTATTAAGGCCGGGAAAACTTTTTTCCAAAAATCTCTCAGACTGGTTTTTCAAATAAAATTACCCTGGGGGAACCCAGGGTAATAAAAGGGCTAGAGGGAGGAGAAGATAAGAGGCAATTATAGGAGGAGTAGGTGCAGAAGGCGGTGCAGAAGGAGAAGTTAGAATGAGGAGTCAGAATGAAGAGATGGGAGATAGTACAAAAGGGATAGAAGGAGGGGCGCAGACAAGATAGTAGGAGGAGATAGGATGAGGAGATCTATAGCAAGAGGAGGATACAGGATGAGAAAATAGGGGAGATATTAGGAGGAGTAAGGAGGCAGAGATAGGAGGAGGAGATGGAAGGAGGAGATAGAAGAGGAGGAAGAGGAGAAAGAGGTAGGGTGAAAGTTGGAATATAGATGCAGGAAGTTAATAGGACAAGGATATCGGAGGAAGAAATGGGATGATGAGGTGGCATATGAGAGGAGGTAGAATGAGATAGGAGGAGATGGATATAGGATGGGAGTTAGGAGTATGAGGATGAGATACGAGGATGAGAATTGAGGAGAGGGGAAGAGGATATATGTGTAGAAGATAGCAGTGGGAGATAGAAGGGGGAAGGAAGCTGTAGGGGGAGGAGGCAATCGGAGCAAGAGTTGGTAGGGTGGGAGACTGGAGGAGATTGGAGCAGGAGAAGGAGGAGATGGGATATAAGAGGAGATATAAAGAGGTAAGAATGTGAGACAGGAGGAGTAGGAGGAGATAGAAAGGGGAGATACGAGGAGAGGATAGAGTGATGGGGGAGGAGGAGATAGGATGAGGAGTTAAGAGGAGATATGAGAAAATATGACAATAAGGAGATAGGATATATTTTCTGCTATCTCCTCATCCTCTATCCCATCTTGTCTTCCAGTTTTTATCTCCAATATCCTCCTCTTTCTATCTCTTATGTCACTTATACTTCTCACCCTCCTGATCCCACTCATCCTCCTCTCTCTTTCGCCCCTCCTTTCTCCTTCTATCTCTTCCTTGCTCCTCTTCCAAT
The DNA here is from genome assembly GCA_026936325.1 of Platynereis dumerilii. NCBI lineage: Eukaryota > Metazoa > Annelida > Polychaeta > Phyllodocida > Nereididae > Platynereis > Platynereis dumerilii. The sequence continues at coordinate 61,093,138 of JAPTHN010000007.1, read as the reverse complement.
TGCCTCATCCTATCTCATTCTACTTCCTCCTATCTTCTCCTGCCTCCTTCTATCTCCTAGTAATAGCCCCTCATTTCCTATATATCCTTATCAGAGGCTTATCTAAAATGGTCTGGGGGGGGGGGGTATAGATTGGGGTGAATTTTTGCAGTCACTTCCGGCTTTTCCTATCTTTCCCATGTTAATTTTGGGCCAGAGGGGGGGGGGGTTATGGCCCAATGTCCCCTCCTCATATCATCTCCTATCTCTTTCTCATCTTACCTCTTCCAGAGTCTTCCTAACTCCTTCTGTCTGCTATCTCCTCCTATCTTTTCTTCCAACCTCCTCCTCTCTCCAGTCTCCACCTCTGTCCTCCAATCACCTCATATTATTTCATCCTATCTCTGGTCACTAAGTCTTGGTGAAAATGCCAGTTGGTATGTACATTTTTTTTTCTCTCACTCTGTCTTTTGCTTTTTTATTTCTGTTTATTATAGTAAGTACCTATTAAATGTGAATGATAAGAGAAATAAATTACTTTGAATCTTTCTTTTTTTATCTGTTTCTCATCTTACCTCTTCCTCTCTTCCTATTTTTTTCCAATCTCCCCTTTTCTCCCCTTTTCTCCTCCTCCAATCTCCTCAATCTCATCATCCTAACTCCTTTTCCTATCTGTCACCTCCTCTCTCCACCCCCTCTCTCCACCTCCTATCTCCTTTTCCCCTCATATTATCTTCTTATATCTCTACCTCTTTCTCCTGTCATCTACTCCAACCTCTTCCTCCTAATTCCTATTTCCTACTAGTACTCCTATCTCCTCCTACTGCCTCCTCTGATAAATTCTCCTCTTCCCATCTCCTCCTTCTATATCTATGAGTATCTTCTATCTCCTCCTTCTATATCTATGAGTATCTTCTATCTCCTCCTTCTATATCTATGAGTATCTTCTATCTCCTCCTTCTATCTCCTCCTTCTATCTCCTCCTTCTATCTCCTCCTTCTATCTCCTCCTTCTATCTCCTCCTTCTATCTCCTCCTTCTATCTCTTCCTTCTATCTCCTCCTTCTATCTCCTCCTTCTATCTCCTCCTTCTATCTCCTCACTGTCATAACTGTTGTAACTGCCACTGTAATTAAATTTTTGTCAACGAAACTGTAACACTGCCTGTCGTCATATAGGGTAAGTTTCCTCGAGTCGGACACTTATTAGGAAGGGCAACCATGAATCAGACACTCTTAGTGGGACTGAAATGACTAATTGAGAGCTTTTCCATCAGCAGCTGATCATAGCCAAAATATTTCATGGGCATTGAAGGAAAAGTGTGAGTTCTATTTCAGGCTTCCTGATTTTCTACATGTATAAAAAGTGACATTTATGAAGTCTCCATTGGTAGGTTACCCTTCTTAAAATTTTGGGGATCCAGTCAGACAAGTCTCATAAATTGAAACCATCTCCACTTAAGTAAAGTTTGATATAAGTTTCCCTGGTTCACATTCAACCTTGTCAGCGAGGCATGCACATTTTCATAAGGAAATTTGGTGTTTTATACCATGTAAAATTGCATTATTTACACTTAGTGATTAGAATTTTTTTAATTTAATTTAATAGCAAGACAGCAATAGACTTCTGGAGGTGTTTTCTTCACTAATTTATTCTTATTTCTCTCACTGAGAATGACATAGACTAGCCACACAATGCTATTTTATTTTTTTCTGTAAAAATTTGGCCAGTGATATGACCTGAAAATGTATCAATTGTCCCAAAAGTCATAGTGGAATTTACAATTAGACATAAAATAAAGGACTTGCAAAACCACGGAACCTTGATTGATGCAAATATAACTTACAAGAAAAATATGCTGGATATCTTCGTGAGCAGTTACACTTTAAGTTCATGTAGGTTACCAAGAACACACTTGTGATATGAAAAAGAGTAGAAGTCACTGGCGATGCAACAATTCATGACAGGGTTATAATTTCAGAATTGTTTGTTCATCGGAGTAAATTAACCAGTCTCACTAGACTAAATGTGTTTTCAAGATTTTTGTGTATATATTTTCCCAGATTTATTCATGTAAAACATGCCCATGCACTGAGTCCCCCTTAAACAAGGCCCATGGGCCATCATTGCATGCTTGCATGTAATAAATTAGAAGTGCATGGCGTAATTTGGTATTAGTTAGACACCGATTTGGAGGGTTCTAACATGCATTTTTGTCAGTTAGATCCCGACCGGAGGGAGGGATCTAACTGACAAAAATGCATGTTAGGACCCGACAAAGAGGTGTCTAACTGACTTAGACATCATATGCTTCTTCTATTTTACATTTTAACTTATAATTTTGGCAAAATAAACAATAATCTGCTTGTTTGTTTGCTGTTGTAAACAGAGTTAATCCCTAGCCGGGCGCTAACTTGCAAAACTGTCGGTTAGATACCAGCTTTTCCAATGGTATAAGTATCTTGGTGATGTCTAATATTTGTTAAACCAGTTTTCTGACAATTCTTACCTGAAGAATAACTTTTATTATTGATACATGAACAATTTATAATTTGAATTTACTTGCATTTTACTGTTATACATTAACAATTAGAACTGGGACCGATATTTAATATTTAATTAACTGTAAACTGATGTACTTAAAATTGTATTGGATTTTCTTGTATTGTGTGTTATATGTAGAGTAGTTTTCGATTTCATTGTTTTCTACTGACAAATGTATCTATTTGATATTGAAAATGTCAATAAAACAATATATATATTATATAACACAAAGGTCTATTTTTCACGTCATAAATTATCAAGATCTAACAGGTCTATTTGAGAAGCGATCAAGGGTCAGGCTGGCCTCCTGGGGATGGGACTGGCCAAGGTCCCACTGCCTCAGGAATTCTTCCATAGCTGCCCTACCCCCCCCCCTCCCCTTTCCAAAGAAATCAACAGCATCCCAGCATCCTGTGATTGTGTTCACCTATCTCTCTATATCTTATTATAGGCTTTATTTATACGGATATCCATTAGCAAAAAGGAGAAAAAAGAAAGAAAAGGTGTAATGAGGTTGAAAAAGTGGCCAGGTCAGTCTCCAGCAGTCCAACCAGCCAGCAGCCAGCCATTCTGCTGCTATTGCCGTGAAAACAACACAAGTGGTTCCACGGCAATATAAATGTGAGCATGACAGCTTGCTTGGCCTTGCTTGGCTATAATGTCAGTTGAATTCCTTTTGGCAGTTAACTGTCAGTTTCATATCACTATTCTTGGCTGTTTGTGTTAAATATAGGCCTATAACGTCATTTCAGAGCTGCTGTCTTCAGCTTAGTCATTGCCACTTTCCTCATGCACGCACAGCACAGGGCCAGCGTGACTCCGTCAAGCAGGACTGAGTTGCCTCGCAGCGCCGCCTGGCGGATGAGCTTCGCGGGGACCTCATTGCTCGATTTTGAATCTGGTCTATTTTTGGATGTTTCTGGGCTCCCCAAATTTCACTACCATAGTCAAGTATTGGACAGATACACGTTTTGTATAATTTTGTGTATGTGTTATATGCTAGCCCATTTAATTTCTTACTCTTACTCAATAACGAACCAAGCGCTCTACCTGCTGCCCCCGACAAGACATCAGATGTGGATGAGTAATCTAGATTTTCCTGGAGAACAACTCCCAAATATTTATAGCGATCAACAAGTTTTAGGTCTCCATTACTCAGTGAAAATTTGAATTCTGTGGCTTTCTTTCGCTTCTTTCTGTAGTGAACCACCTGTGATTTGTTATTGTTAAATTTAATATGCCATTTGTATCCCCACAAAGAAATGTTATCAAGCATTTTTTGTAAATCAGTTTCATTTTCTGCTAAAACAACCACATCGTCAGCATACAGCAGAATATTAATTTTTGTGTCACCAACGGGAATACCCATATCTAGTCCTTGAACATCATCAACCATATCATTGATATAGATACCAAATAGGGTAGGTGATAAAGTATCACCCTGACGGACTCCCATGTCAATATCAAACCATTAAGTTAGATAGTTATTAATATTCACACAAGACATATTCCCGGAATATAAATTCTTCAGATTGTCATAAAATTTACCATTTATACCTTTCTGCAGTAACTTATAGAATAACAAATCACGATTCACCCTGTCAAAAGCTTTTTCGTCATCAATATAGCATACAAAAGTATCCTTATTCTGATTGATTCTGTGTCTGAGTATTGTTGTTAGAGAATACAAGTGATCCACACATGACCTCTTTGGACGGAACCCATTCTGTTCATCATGATATATGTAATTTTCAGCATATTTTAGTAATCTGCTATTCAAAATGCTGGTGTAAAGTTTATATACAGTAGACAGGAGTGATACAGTTGTGCTTGAAAATTAGTGAACCCATAGAGATTTACCATTGAAGACAATGATAAAGTTGTCTCACCGTACTGGCCATAACATAAATGATATTGCATGAATCATTGAACCAATGACTGTGTCAAACATTGAGGTTTTCCACTACATGTACCAGCCTGGCCATTGGATTTGTATCAGGGACCTTTGCGCTAGATAGGGGTTATAATTGTGCAAAAGTAAGTGAACCCTCTGCTCCTATCTTTTAACATTACGCTTAGGGTTCACTTACTTTTGCGCAATTATAACCCCTATCTAGCACAAAAACCCCTAATACAAATCCAATGGTTAGGCTGGTACATGTAGTGGGAAACCTCAATGGTATAAAACAGTCATTGGTTCAATGATTCGTGCAATATCATTTATGTTATGGCCAGTACGGTGAGACAACTTTATCATTGTCTTCAATGGTAAATCCCTATGGGTTCACTAATTTTCAAGCACAACTGTATACCTCGATAATTCATGGGAATATGTGGATCAATAAGTGCTCCTTTTGGTATTGGCTTGATTGTAGCCTTTTTCCATATTGATGGAACCAAATTGGCTAAAAAGATCTTAGAGAGAAGTCCATGCAACAGTTTCAGGGAGCTTTCATTTTTCATAACCTCATTTGGGAGACTATCTATCCCTACTGCTTTCTTGCATTTACATTTGTTAATTGCAGCTCTTACCTCCTGTTCAGTAACAGGGGCATTTAATGACATATTTTCATTAGAACATTCTAAATAAGGTATTTCCTCTTGGGCCATTTTTAGAAAACCATCATCAAAAATACCAGGCTGGGGTTTGGCATTGTAGAGGTTGCTAAAGTCAGTTTTCCATTTGCAGAAAACTTTCTGGGTATCAGAACTTAAGACGTCGTTTTCATAAACTGACATTGGTATATTACTAGGTGACCGAGGTCCTAATTGCTTAATCTCCTGCGAGAATTTCCGAGGATTGGCAGTATCTAAAGAGGCAATTTCATCTACTTTTTTCAACTGATAAGCTCTTTTTTCCTTCCGGTACTCTCTATCAAAAGTTTTCTGGGATGTTTTAAACTTTTCACGCAACTCTACGGAACCTGGAATTCTGCGGTTCTTTTAAGTACTTCTTTTCAGTCTTGCAAAGGTCTTCCCACAAATTAGAAAGTCTTTCTGTCCAGTAGGGCTTCATTAAGTGTCGCAATCTCTTTTTAGCACCAGGATGCACATTTTTCTTTTTAAGCTTAGCATCCATTTCTGCATAATAAACATTACAGAACATAAGATATGCATCATCAATTTCACTCTGATCAGAGACATGCCTTTCAATTCTATTAATACAATCTTGGATTGCTGTTTGAGCACCTGGAGATTGCAGAAAGCTTTCTGGTAAATCACTCACGTCATACCTGGTGTAGTATCTGCTGTTATCAGCTTGAGGAGCATTCACACTAGAAACATTTGTATTTCCATTTGAATCAATTGCAGGTCTACCCTGTGAGTAATGGGGACTAATAACCAACTCTAAGAGGGAGTGATCCGTTGGACACTGCCCCCTGGTGTTAGTGAGTGTCATCACCTGCAAAGGTGAATGAATTTTCAGGGTTTTCATAAATTTGTAATTATCATGTGGGACTATGACAAAGTCAACAACGGAGCTGCCCCTACTAGGTTGTACAAAAGTAAAATTGTTGTATTCAGGTGATAACCTGCCATTTAGAATACACAATTGACCATCCTTTAGGAAATCAAGCAAGCTCTCACCATGCTTATTTTTGGTATGGTCCAAAAGTTTACGGGTAGGCAGCTCAGGAAAACAAACTTTTGCTCGCCATACTTCTGCATGTGGCTGTTATTTGTCTATAAAACCATGGAAACATCAGGATGTGAAATTACAAGGTATGATGGCACTACCATATCATATACCTTGCCAGGATCCAAGAAAACCCCATCATCCCACAGTGCCCCGTGTCCAAATGTGCCCCCGTCCCCCCTAGACATTGCAGGTCATTGTGAACACTAACGCTCTAATTGTTCAACAGTTAATAAACAAATTCATTGGTGAATCGAATCAATTTTGTCATGACTCACATTGTAATTTGCTCCCGCAGCAGTGTAATTAACTTGTACACAACCAAGAAATTTGGATTGATTATCATGGACATCCATATTACTTATGCAATGGATTTATGAATATTCCAACTGCTATAATTCCGAAATACTGATTCTTTTGATTTTGCACCATCAAAAGGACAGATATGACTGGATTTTCAACTAAATCAGTTTGAACTATAACGATGTCATGTATACAGCATAAAAAGGAGAAGACTTACCATTACATAAAAATAACATTCATTAAATGGCATGTTGTAACATGGAATGACATATCAAAATACAGTTATTATTATCATCATCATCATCATCTTCATTAAAAAATGTAGGGGAACGAGGGGCAAAACGGACCGGCGGGGCAAAATGGTTTTTTAAGTTTTCTCGGAATGTTTTGACCTGTCTTCTAATTTTTTGGTTGGAAAATAAAATAGGATACATGACCAACTTTTCCTGAGAGTTTCGTTGATTAGAACGTTACAGGTATGCAGTTATGTTAATTTGAAGTTTTTGATCGATTTTCTTAAAATAATCATAATTTTTGGAAATGGTGTAGTACCTCCAATGACGTTCCCAGCCAAATAATTCATAGTCAGTGTTATAAGAGGACTACTAAGTTTGCTTATTAAGAAAAAAAAATTAGTCTGGTGCTTAGTTATTTGTAAGTAGGTCATTATTAATCTACCCTGCATGGTTGGGGCAAGATGGAGTTTTCCTGCTGGGGCAAAATGGGAAGTACAAAAAAGCAATCCCAGCTTAGAAAAGGTTGAAGCTTGATGTCGGGTCAATTCAACCATGACATTTCAGACATTTGATACTCTTTCTGGCCATATAACAGGCAAAATTTCAAAAAATCACAAGAGATTTGTGGATCTAATCCATGTCATCAGTAATACCTTGAGGGATTAGGCTTAGTGGTAAAACCCTGTATCGTTGAAACTGAAATGAATGTAACTACCTTTCAAAAAGCATAGTCAAATCCAATACCAGTTTAAATCGTTAAATTATTAAGAAAAATCAGAGTTATGTGAATATTCATAAAAATCTCACATTTCCACAAAATCTAACTAATTTTGTTTCTTTTGTAACCTAATGTTGATGGTTAAATAATTTGTCAAATAATTACATAGAATGTAGAATTACTGGCATCACTCCCCAGCTATAATTGCATCCTGTATTGAGATGTTGATTTCATAATTTATTGCTATGTTTACTCTTAGCATTCTGCAATATTCTCACATTGCAATGACATGAATTAATGCATTTTTGTTTGTCAACATGCTTTTAAGTTGAGCTATTGTCAAAACAGTTGATTTATTGCAGAACTTTTGCAATTTTATTTCTTCCCATTTTGCCCCGTATGAAATTCCATTTTGCCCCAAGCATGGGGCAAAACGGGATAAAGTTGCATTTTTGAAAATGGGGGAAAATTTGAATTGGAACTATTAAAAAAGCACTTTTCTGTTACTGAGCAAGTGGTATTGGTACTTCTTTATTGATCAGACCTTATTTGGCATTCGCATGATATACCACCTTCGTGCAGCGAGCCTTCGAAGTTAGGCGGCCCGTTTCGCCCCTCGTTCCCCTACAGTAGACATCATAACCATCAGCTCACACCATTCTATTATCACTATCATCACAATCATCATCTGTAAATACATATATAAACTTATAAAGCGCATTTCTCACAAATTGTGATTTCCTGCACTGGTTATGAATCAAGATTGTAAAATAATATATCTGATACAATTGCGAATGCTGTATTATGGGGTGAATAGGGACACGGGGTGAATCGGGACAGAACAGGAATGTGTTTTATTTCTTAAACTACAATGACTTCTTCTTAACCAAGGTCCATAATTTTTGGCACAATTATAGCACACATAGCAGCGCATATTTTCCTCGGATTTTATAATTCTAACTAAAGGCAGTGAGGAGCATTCTCACCTGCTGCTCAAAACTTTGCTTGTATCACAAAAAGCATAAATATTAAAGGCACCAATCTTGCAGGAAACTTTTATTACCTAGTTTTGGCAGATTAAGGTAGTAGAATAGTTGACTAGATGTCAGATTTTGTAATGTTTGGTCATGTGTTCGGATCCAGGGCTGTGACGACGTTTTGGAATCAACAAAAATAACTATACTTATTTTCATTAGAATGTTCTGGCATGTCTTTGTGAAGAATATTTTTGAACTTGTCATCATTTATATTGGATTTAGTCCAGAATTACCTATGATTAGTGTTTTTCATACTTTTGTGGCATTCATCATATTTTTTTTAAATCTGCAAATTTTACATGTAGAGTAGGTCGGGGCATGCGGCCCCCCTTAACTTCGAGGTGGGATTTGACCTACTTTTTATGGGCGATTATTTGAATGCTTATGCTGTCAGGAAGGGATCACTTGACTCTACTAATAACTAGGGCAGATTTCACGAAAAAGCTGCAAAACGACTTACCACAACTTGTCCACAAGTTACATTAGCACAATACTGATAAGGCCAGACATAATTGATTCGTAGATTTTCTCAGGGTGCTTCTTCTGAGGATAGCTGGCAGGACAAAAAAAAAGCTGAAATCTAAATATTTTTTTGGGTCAATCCATTAAATAAAATCATGGGTAAACAATCTTTTCTGTTGGATTGGTAGGTCAGAGTAGCTAAAAATACGGCCTTGTGCTAATGTAACAACGATGAATGTTGGAGGACGGAATTTTTTATGCTGATCCTACTGCAATATAAATGAAGTCACCAGCGGGGTACCGCCACTGACCTGCTCTTGGGAGACCTGGCTTTCAGTTCAGAAAAAATTTGAGATCTAATCATGCGTTTTTTAACGTAATTTTTATGTACACATTTTGCTAATGTAACGCTATGAAATGGACGGATGCAAAATTGCAGTTACATTAGCAATAAAGAAACAGGTACCACACCCAGTCGTTTATGTTTTTGATGATGTATATAGGCAAATAAGACTCGTTTTTCAATAAAATATTATAATTTCATGTTTGAAATTGGCATAAGTAGCGAGAACACAGAAAAATTTCCATGAAAAAAGTGCTAATGTAACCTCAGTGTCCTGAGACGGAATCGAGTTACATTAGCAGTCTTTTTTGATTTTTCATTTTTTTCAGGTTTTATAATGACCAAGACAATTAAAAATGGTTCCAAAATAATTTTCAAGATGTTTTTTATCGATCACATACCATAAAATTTTCTTGAATTGTTTTTAGCAGATACCACAGAGTGCCAAAGTAAGCAAGTCTGATCCCCAGTAAGTTTGGTCGTCCAAAATTGTCCTCATGGGGCATAAAAAAATATCTTTATAGAGGAAAAAGCTACATATTTGAGGAATATTTTATTGATATTTATTCATTACCTCACAGATATACTTAGTAATAGGTTTACTTGCTTCAGGAAGCAACAGAGAGATAGCAAAATGTTAGAAAGTTAAGGGAACCTTTTAAGAGCACTTTTCGTGAAATCTGCCCTAGTGAAACAAATGTCTACCAATTTTAATAAAGGAGTTACGGCCATTTTTGTAAAAAATTTAAAATGGCCTTCTTACCCCACCCATCGGGCAAGAAGCCCCCCTATTATAATCCTCTGGTAATTTTTCTTTGTGAGCGCATTCAGCATAAAAGTTATTTCCTAGGGTTCTTCTGTCATTTTTAAGGCATTCTATTCACTTTTTCAGAATTTCAGAATTTTTCTGTTCATACTTTTATTTTTTAATATATTTTGCCCTGTTTCAATTTCTGGCCAAATTTTTCATATTTTAATTAGCTATTCTATCAAGATTTAAGGTAAAGCACACATTATTAAATGGTTCCTGAAGCAGCTTCGACCATCCAGCGAAGGGGGCCTCATGCCCCATATCATCTGGTGCCTCTCGCCCCAAACCCACATATTTTAATTTGACCTCTATATTTTGAACTAAAATGCAAAAAACATGATCCAAATCATATTTATGTGATGGTCATAAAGTGAAGCAATGCAGATATCCATTATACTTTTAAAATTTCCAAAGTTATTTCTGACAACCCCTTTCAAAGAATTAGTCAAAGTTACAAAAACCATGCAAATTTTTATATTTCTTTAATTTCTACCACGGTTTGGTGCTGTTTGCCCTGAAAATTTGTGACGTCACCTAAAACGCCTCTAGCTTCAATCCTATCAATAGATAAACGCACCAAAAATGTAAGTTTGGATATAACCCTGGGGGGGTCTCTCACCTAACCCAGGCTTCTTGCCCCGACCTACTCTAATTGAGTTCAGATTTTTCTCAATTTGTTTTTTGCATGTCAAATATATTTTCTAGTGTTCATTCACATGTTGCAATTGCCTAAACATGGCAGGAAGTATTATTTTACAGAAATAGAGGACTGTCCCGATTCACCCCAAAGTAAGGGATGAATTGGGACAGTGGTTTTTCATGAATAAATCATTGAAAATGAAAGGTATCTTTTAATGCTCCTAGGGATAGTTGGACCTTTAGTTCGGACATAATTAGGGACCTTATTTTGATTTATAAGATTATTTGTGACCATGCTATAGGCCTATATGACAGAAAAACCCTCAATTCTGTCCCGATTCACCCCATATTATGGTACATTTTTGACACTGGCCTTCGGATTGTCATTGAGCATTAAAATAAATTTATGAAAGCAGCTTCAAAGCAAAATGAGCATCAATGCTTTCACCAATGTTTCAACTTTGTATGCAGGGACATTTAATATGGAGAAGAACTGCAATATTTTCAAAACTCCTTTGCCAATACTGAGAATATAGGGCTGGTGATCAGATGCTTTTCTCATGGATGTAGTTCTGATAAGGAGTGCATCTACAAATAGCCTGAGAGGGGCAATAATATGTGACAAATATATATATGCAGCGTTTCCTATCTCTTGCGCATTAATTTTTGCCTTTTATTGCCTCAACGCCCACCCAACTATGCCGTCAGTCCTGATTTATTCCATCCTGGAAGTGAAATAAAAACATGTGGTTAATTCAAGTGTTTGCTACATTTCCTTTATGTGTGAAAAAATCCCATCATTACAATTTTCTTGAAACCACATTTTTGTGCTACAGAGCCTTGATCAGGGTCAAGCCAAATAAAAAGATTTTTTTATTAGGATTCATTTTGGGACCAAAGTACAGGGCTTAAAGCACCAATTATCCATCAATCCTCATCTTATAAACCAGAAGTTTCTTTTTTCAGGAATAGTCTGACAATGGACAATCAGTTATCATTAAAAATACGATAATTTTGAGTAGCCCAAGTGGCTATATGTTTTAAAAAAAAACCATCATTGTAGTCTCTTAGTTGAGGTTTGCTGTTGGAATCAATTCTAACTGTTGACATCATTAACTGTTGTGTTTTTAAAAATACGGACTCGATCTTTTGTTTAAATAGTAATTTTTCTTGAAAAAAAAAACACAAATCAAGAGCAATAAACATACCTGGTGTAGTATTGTGGATAGCAGCTTTGACTGATGCCAGCAGCAGACATTGTACATATTTTAAAAATATGTTTCAGAAGAAAACACTGGATGATTGAAATCTGTTTGATAAATAGTGCAGCTGCTTGTAAACCATAATTTTTCAATTTATCAAGTAGAATATCCTGCTGCAAAGTGTCAAATGCCTTTGACAAGTCAAGGAACAAACCAAGGCAAAAATTGTTATTTTTTCAGATACCTAGTTACTCTGTCTTGAAATGCCTTTATTACCATTTCAGTTGAAACACGTTTTCAAAATCCATACTGACACTGAGTGAGAATTTTTGCCTGGGTGAGGAAAGTATACAATCTTTTGTAGACAATTTTTTCAAGCAATTAAAAAAAAATGCAGGAAGGAGTAATATTGGGCACCGCGGTATATTTTAATTAGGTTTGGATTGTCAGAGTCAATGTCAGACTTATACAGGGTGGTCAAGAAAAAACTTTAGTCTTTGGCTCATGAGCCACAACTCAATGAGTTCTTATTCTATCAGTCTCATTCTTGCATGAAATTCAGGTAGGGATGTCAGTATTATGTTTCTACTCTTGGATCTAATTTTGATAAGACATTACGACAGGAGGCACATTTTGAAAAACTGTGGTAGCTTGCGATTTCTATCAACCTTCTTCTCTTTCAAGCTCCCCACAGGATTCAGTTTCAATTGAAGAGAGCTGAAATCCTGGGACCACACTCCTCTCAAGAACTCTAGGTTACTATAAGAATATGAAAGCAATGGTACAATATTTTAATTGATGGCAATGCCTTGCATTCGCGACAGCAAAATGTGTGAAAATGGCCTTTTTTTTTTTTCTGCAAAATCGGAGCTCAAGTTCACACAACATGGCACAGGGGAACATACTACAGATAATATATAGCCATGACTATCCTCTTTACATTAGAAAAGGTTTGATAGTAATTAGAGACAAATTGATAGAACTATGCCACGGAAAGTGTGTAAAGTTTTTTCTTGACCACCCTGTGGAGTATGGTAAATCCGTCCAGAAGGGTAAATCCGTCCAGCCCCTAATATAGGCATATAATTACAAATTTTACAGTTTTGTAGGTTGCAAAAGCAAGAGAAACTCGTTTTTAACATAATTTTGCCGTTCTTATGGTGTTGACAACATTGTAAATGATATTCAGGTCCATTTAAAAGTTGAAGACAAAAAACAATGAAATCCTGTGACGTTATCAGAGCCATTTTCTAATAACTGGTACTTGGTCTTGTAGGCCTATTCCCATCAAAAACAAAATACATGGAAGGTAAAAAATTGATGCATGGGACATTTAATTGTAATATTCTTAAGGGGTTTCTTAAATAACTGAATTGCCACACATGGAAGGGAGATACAATGAAAATAAAAGTGGACGGATTTACCATCATTATTTTAAAACTGGCTTGACTGAGTGATTGTAAATCCGTCCACCCACTTCAAATGGTCTTTAAAAGTAATTTTATGACCTTTAGTATTTATAAATGGCTAAAAATGGATAAAAGAAATTAGATTGAGCCGTTACACCACTTGACTGGGTTAAAAGGGATTTTAATTTTGTGATTGAGGTAGCCAATTGAAATTCTTGATAGTTAATTTGACCTCTCTTATTTGATTCTTCTATCATAAGTGCAATCAGCACCCGAATGTTCCATTATAGACAGAAAATCTTTTGTGACAGTTGATATATTGCACAACCTTTAAAAATCACAAGATATGATAGGTAAGTGCTGCATAGTACCCTGTGGACGGATTTACCATCCTTGCTGGACGGATCTAGAAGCATTCTGGACGGATTTAGATGCCCTAACCTTTAATTTTCGTTGCCATGGTTTCAGCAAAACTTATTTGAATATTTTAATTTTTTGGCTGCTGGTAGTAGTACGGAATATGCCCTTCCAATTTGCTAATTTATATTTTTGTATCTAATGCCACTTTCCTTAAAAACAGTTATAGTCAAAAGTGGACGGATTTACCCTCCTTGACTCTATGACCTAGCATATACATTTCTGTTGAGACTACACCACACTGAAGTGAGAGGTTTATGATATGGGTTAATGCACTCTAAAAAATTTTGGATATTAGTGGTATTGTGCAAAACCAGTGTGTATAATAAAAAACCAGTTTGGTATTTTTCAACTATATTTGGTTTTCTTCAGAGCAAGTGGTATTTTTCATGAAAATTGGTTTTGGTCATGGGGAATTATGGTATTTATAAAAACCAAACTTCTGAAAAAGCACCTTTATTGTGATCCATTTTTAATATACTTGTGGAACAATGATTTGAGATGTTTAGAATATTAATGTTGTGGTTAATGTTTTTAAAATTCATGCATGTCACTTTATTTGGAAGTTTTAAGAGAGAGGGCTAACTATGCTGTATATCAGTCATGGCTACTGGAATATCCAATTAGGTATTTTAATAATCTCTCAGGGCTCACTCACTGGTTGACCTCATCTAAGAACACAAAACTGTGAACATGTTGCCTGACGAGAAAAGCTGTTTGTTTATCAATCAAGACTTAAGAAGGTTTAAGGCAGAGTTTATTAGTCTCAACACTGCAGTAGAAGAGTGAGCATATCAGTGTGCAGAAGATTGAGAAGAACTTGGTAAGTTTTTTTCTTAAATTCCTTAATTAAACTCTTAAGAAATATGCATTCTGAATGCAACTGTGTTTATTTGGGTAAGGTGTACACAATGTCTGGTTCATATATATGACATTATATCAAACACATGGATAGTGTTCTGATATAACAATGACCCAAGGCATTCAATATTGTGAATATTGCATTCCGCATGTAAAAGGATTCATGATAATTTAAGGCAGCATGAAATTGTGGTTTGGCATATGGCATACCCAGTTCCATAATTTTCACCGGTCTTCTGCCGTAGGGGGAGACCCGGGTATTGTGCCGCCAATTGCAGAGTTGAATTGCAGAACCATCAAAATAATGAACAAAAAAAAACTGCCAAATATTATAATGTGAAAAAGTGTCTATCAGAAATTTAGTATTTTTGGTTGAATGTACTCTGATGACCAGCATTATTGTTCTTCAATTGTGTAATTTGGCATTTAGTGGAGTGACAGATTTCCGTGAAAAAGAAATATTTTGGGCAAGTTGTGTATTGGTAAGCTGTACCAATGGTATGATATGGGATTTTAATTCTCTTTTGAAACATGTTTGCTTGTTTCACACACAACCTTGTAAATGTGGTGAAGAAATTAAGGCTATTAGAAGAATTTATAATTACAAACATGTTCCAAAAAGCATATATACTGATCATACTTTTAAAGTTTTTGGGGGTTTATATGGGCCATCAATGTTCTGTGATAACTTTCATTTCACGTTTTGGAGCATCAGAGCATCACTGCATCAGCCATAATTATGTCATACACATGACACATATTTTATCTTTGAAGAAATTGGTGAGATTTGAGGTCTCACTGGATACACTGAGCTATACAACTTGCCCCATCATGTGGCACAACTTACCTGCTAATGGTCCAATTGTGCTGACACCTATACTACATTAATTATGATAATAATGTTATTATTATTTTCATATCAGATATTCACGTTTTTCTGACAAAGGTACAGTCACCCACAAATTTTTACCCCACGTTGTGTCGAGTTGTATAGTGTTTCTAATGTGCTTTACTATTCTTAGGGTGAAAAGTGTTACATATGCCTGTGAATTATACAAATATATACATACAGTACTTTTACTGATATTTTAAAAATCTTTGACATTTTAAAAGATAGTTTTTTACTTTCTGTTTCAGAAGAAGAATGGCATGTTCCTACTGAGGCCCTTAATACAAAAAACTACCTTTGGAAGAATTTTGCGCCATAAAGCAAGTTGGGAAAAATATAGACAATGCTTCTCAAGGTATGTAAGTTGAATAACAGCTCCTCCTTATCTTTTCCAATTGACAAATACTTCTTGTATATAGTATTCTGATATTCTCTTGTGTTAAAGTGAAATTATTTTGACCAATCTTCAGTCAAATAATGAGTGAACAGGGGATATTGCATAACCAAGGCATTGGTTTAATTGAATGAAGTTTTTTGATATATTTTTGGTTTTATCCTCCTTGCAAAAACTCATGGATGTATCTACCTACTATTTCAGATCTCACCAGGAAATGGTTACCTTCACCTGCTTAGAGTACCAAAGGAAAATGTCTACTTCCTTTTCGCAATATTGAGGTGAGTGCGAACAGTATGAGATCTTTTACTGGTAAAGCACACAGTGATAAGACAAGAATTCAGAATTCATATTCTGCCCGTGTGTAGGGAAACTACAAAATAATGGAAGATTTTATAAATATTAGTCGGTAATGAAATGTGGAGTTTTAGCACGAAAACTTCCATTGAAGGTTTTGCAGATAAAGTATTTGATGTGTAAATAATGACTACCTTGACGGAGTAATTTGTTTTTGCATAGAAGTGATATTTGGATACCTATGCTTATCCACTTTCCACTTTCAGGATCCCAATGATGCACACTGCAAGGTTCGATTCAAGAACAGTTGTTCACCTTTCATCCATCCAAATTGACCTAAAAGCGCATAAATAGTGATACGAGAAGGAAAACTTCAACCAACAATCATTCCATCCCAATACTGTGCATTAATAATGACAAAAAAATATCCTCTTGGCTATTGAGAGGGGAGGGTTGGTCTCATGATAGCATGCCGGGCTGCCAATCGCTGGGTCTGGGGTTCGAATCCAGCTCTAGCCGGACTCATTGCTTCGTCCTCCTATTGTCCTAATCAGCCTACCAAGTGCACTAATACAGAACGTAAAGCCCCAATCATCCATCCATCCATCCTCAAGATTGGCTGCTGAAGACTTTCGATACAAACTAATGATACTGACATTTCGATTGGCATTGCCACCCTGACTTGCCGCTTTTGGAAATGTAACCCCAGTCATTAACAATATAATGTTTTCTACATGTTATGTGTCTTTATTTCAACCAATTCATACTTTTGTTAATCTCCGCTTTCCTGTGTTTTGACTACCAATGACTGCTGTGATGTTTTTATTTCGTGTGTGTGATTACCAATGACTGCTGTGATGTTTTTATTTTGTGTGTTTGATTACCAATGAAAGCTGTGATGTCTTCATTTCTAAGGCCAAAGTGTGATAAATGAGTGTCAATATTGGTTTTCAATAAATTTGTATCTAGTAATATCAATATATACAATTATTATGAATTTTTGTGAATTTGTATATGTAAAAATAAACATTGAAATCAGATCCATCGAATCATTACTTTTTTATTTACTTTTAACTACAGAATATTTTAAGAGAAATGCGAAAAAATTGATTATTTATTGATACTAATGCTGAAATACTGGTAAACCTGCATTAAAAAAATTTGGATCACAATAAATCAAATTTGGTATTTTCCAAAATGATCTGCCTCCCTGTGGGATGGTTCTGATTCCCTGATTTATCATATTTGATTCATTCCAGTACCTCGAATAGCACCGGTTATATCAATCCTGAAACTTTGAAATACTATTTTCATTGCAGTTTACAATTCGTATTGGCATTTAGAAATTTCTGTGAAATGATATCGAAAACCTGCAATTGGGTACCAATATGACCATTATCCATACCACAAAAGTTTTAAAAAGGTCTTATAAAATACCCACCTATGGATAATAGGAGAATCAATCTTTCAAATGTCAAGGAATAAAAAACCCATTGTGTTCTCTATTTTATGCATGTAAGTATTAATGGATTTCTATGATGGAATTACAATAGCTGCAATTTGAAACATTAATATCCACAGCTAACTTCCTGAAAATTAAACCAAAAACCAATACTGATTTTTTCTTGTACAAATGCAACTGGTTTTTGAAAATATCAATTGTTAATGGTTTTTTAACTAACCAAAAGGTGTTCAAAATACGGGACAAGCTTAAATACCAATATTGGTATCTTATTAGAACTTTAGTTTTTAGAGTGTGGAAGTGCTACGATTTGGTTACTAAGCTGGATTAGTTTACTACTGATATCACCAAGGCCTGCACTGGTTTTAGGCTTGAGCTTTTCTATAAATTTAACAACTTCATGTACATCTGTTGGAGCAAGGAAAATGCTTTTGTTGTGAGTTGTTTTCATTGAATTACTACTTGTGGCCTCTTTGTTTTTAACTGAAAGTGATAGTCCTAACTTCACATAGAATTCATTAAAAGCATCAGCCGTGTCTCCGTCATCTGTTAGCACCAGGTCATTATGTATAAAGGAACTTGGAAGTGAATTTTTATTCTTAGTTTTTTGAAGGCCTTCATTTATATTTTTCCAGGTTTGTTTTATATCTTTAATAGAATCCTGCATTTTCTGATTCCAATAGAATAGCATTCTTGATTACTTTTTTTTCCGAATTTTCCTATTAGCATTGTACCTGGCAGTCAGCTCTGCTTTTGCAATTTCAGATTTGCACCTTGTAAGCTTTCTATGGAGTATAAATTTAGAATGCAGGGGTTTAAAATACCACCTGTAACACAAGGGTTCTTCTTATGATGCTTGAATTTCTTAAACTTCCTTTTCTTTAATGGAATGGTATTATCTGGTGCAAGTTGAAAAATTCTTTTGTGGGGATACACCCCTTTTCATGAGAATAATGTTCATAATGATCAGTAACATCTGTGATGATGGACCCAACAGCAATACTTTGGTCATCCACTGATTTATGAATGTGATCAATAAGTGTTGCAGACGAGTTTGTGACTCTTTTGGCAAACTGATCATAGGCATCATATTTATAGCCATAAGCATGTGAAGCTATTTAGAAGCATTTTTGTCTTTTTCCACTTTCAACAGGTCAATATTGAAATCACCCAGAATGACAATCTCTTTCTTTTCACAACGAAGTTTATTGCTTCAAGTTGGTCAATTAATTCATTTTTATTTTTCACGGAGGGGCTTCTGTATATTGTGCCAGTAACTAAGTTTCGCTGCTTGGAGCTAACAGGATTAAATTTCAATAAACAGTGATTCACACTCAATAGATTCAGTTGATGTTCAATATCATTTTTTCAGAAAATTGATATAAAACAATTAAATACAATATTTTTTCAATTGACATCATAAGAATGTTTGATAACAACGTTTTTATCCCGTAGACTATTAAACCTTAGAAAAAGTCCTTCCAGTAGATCTGAGAAGCAAAAGGTAAATTTTGTCTGGCCTTATGAAATTCGTCAATTTGAACATTTCTCACCTGCCGTAATGGTCCAATACAATGGCCCGCAGATTGCGCAACTGTCCAATGACTGTCCTAGTCACTCTCGTTTTGAAATCAATTTCCTGAATACGATATAGACCAGCATCGGTTACATACAAAAGGTTTGTATCTGGGTCCACAGCTATTCCCACAAGACGAGATCCTGAAATGCAGAATAATGCAATGTGTATCGGCTGCAGACCATTCTCACGTGGTCATCGGCTCACTCGAACTGGCTCTGCCAGTGAGCCTCTGACCTGGATGGCTGCAATTAGTGTGGTTTTGGAGCTGACCTGTGATAGGTTGCGAAGGACAGTGGACGCACAATCAGAGAGGCTGTTACATTTAAGCTTTGACATGTCATTCAAGACCCTGCATACTGTTGATAGCTGTTGTCTGCTAATCTATTTGTTGTTTTTAGGTTCCTTATGTTTGATAACCATTCAATAGAATGAAGGGAGGAATGAAGGGAGGAATGAAGGGAGGAATGAAGGGAGGAATGAAGGGAGGAATGAAGGGAGGAATGAAGGGAGGAATGAAGGGAGGAATGAAGGGACGAGTGAAGTTGGGGAATGAAGTGGTGGAATGAAGTGGGGGAATGAAGTGGGGAATGAAGTTGGGAATGAAGTTGGGAATGAAGTGGGGGAATGAAGTGGGGGAATGAAGTGAGGGAAGGCAGGGAGAAAGCTGAGGGAGGGAAGATAGATAGATAGATAAGTAGATAGATAGATAAGTAGATAGATAGATAGATATATAGATAGATATATAGATAGATAGATAGATAGATAGATAGATAGATAGATAGATAGATAGATAGATACATACATACACAGATAGATAGATACACAGATGGATAGATACACAGACAGATAGATAGATAGATAGATAGATAGATAGATGGATAGATAGATAGATAGATAGATAGATAGATATATATATAGATAGATAGATAGATAGATAGATAGATAGAATAAATGTCTATCTACAATCAACTTTTAAAGTTCTTGATAATTTTGTGCAGTAATTTCTGAATTGGTGTCACTGGGAGACCAACTTTTTTCTGGAGACTTTTATTAATTGCATACTTGATTGTCTGACTTGTCTTATTTTTGAAGTTCTTGGGATGATTTAATTTTATATCAGAAATATTCTTCGTAGTCATTCCAAAAATTTCAGATTATGTCATCTTTCTGATGAATTACAATTTTTATTTAAAATTTGTGAAGCTGATTATGGAGGAAATCGGCAATCCCCTAAACAAGCAATCATCTCAAAAATTCAAATCCTTTTTTTGCAAGCTATATCCATGTATAATCATAAATATCTATGTATCTTCAGCTGATCTGTAAATGTCGCGCATTGCGGTACGACCAATAATGTTGTTACGTTGATCTGTTGGTCTCCCAGTTGAAGATCCTTAAAAAATGCTCTGATTTTGTGTCGTGTCTGCTAAAACAATTTGTTTTCTGAACTGACACACTTTTATAAAGCATCAGAGTGTTATTTCACCAAACTTAAGAAAGAAATTATTTATATAAACCTTTAAATACCCCCCCCCCTCCCTTAATGCTTGCCCCCCAACAACTTGGGAATGATAGTGAGCTTTTGCACAGAAATGCGTTCTGAAAATGTCAAACTTGGACCAAGTCAATCGTTGCCATTGAAGCTGTCCTAAGAAGCAACCCAACAACCAATCAGATCACAATTTTAAAATGCAAGGATCATGATGATTGACATCTGAATTGTTCACAGTTCTAGTGTTTGGTTTTAGTACTCATCAGTCATTTCACAGTTTATGTATTTTTCAGATGACGGTTTCTTGTTTTCAGTTTGTATTTTTGTTTCATTGTTCAACATTCATGGATGATATGAAAGATGCATTCTGGTTGGCAGAAGCCACTGGGGCATGGCTGATCTAAATGTGACTAAAACCACAGGAAAAATGGTCAACAGAGTCAAAGCCTCGCTGTGCCAGCTCGCACTGGAGGCTTTGACAATGTGAAAATGGCTGCAGACAGTCATTTCCGCATCAGATAGAACTATAACAGATGTTTATATCACTTTAACTTTCTAGCAGTTTTGAATCAGTTTTTTCTCAATTAATGCTTAGATTGGAATAGTTACGCTATTATAAATAATATGATCCTGACAAGCCTTTTATTTTTTATTATTATGATTTTCACAGCTATGTGTTTTTTGAAAAGTTTGTTTTGCAGTTGAACTCTCCCATACAAAGTCAGTCTCAGTCTCATTGTTTTTCACAAGACACTGGCATTCACAATTTCAAATAACTTTTTGAAATTTGTTGTCTGTCATTATACCACCGTTTGCTTTTTTTGGCCAATCACCTGCCAGGATTTCGCTCTGTTATGATGCATATATATCACAAATTATACTATTCGACACCTCTGTCTAATTCCCATATTCTTTGTTGTCCAGTTATCCTCTCATGTTTGAGTGTTTGTCTCATGGTATAAGCCAGTTATTCACCATGGGATCAGGAATATGTGTTTATCACACCGCGGCCTAATGGCCTCGGGTGATAAATCACATATTCCCTCTCCTGTGGTGAATAACCTTTACTCATACACAGGTCTGGTCATGATATTATTGTATGTTTAGTGACCACAAGTTGATAAAATTGAAGGAAACACCAGAACAAAAATGACCAACAAAGGATCGAAAAATTTACAACAAAAATTGTAAACAAGGAGGAAGATTTTAACAAGTATAATTGGTCCAAAATAAAAAGGCTGCATTCACTTGATTTTTTATACCTTTATCAATGACTGAAATAAGATCAACTTTTTGGTGTTTTTGAGATTTTTTTTCATTTTGTATAGGCAAGCTTGCAAAAGATAACAGAGCAGCAGACCAACAATCTTTGGTCCTATTTTGCAAGCTCAAAGAATTTTTCTTTCTTAAATCGGGGGCTGCCAGAAGCAGGGGAATCTGACCCAGTTTAAAATGACATCACAGCTTGTAGTAATTTTACACATATATGCTAGAGAATGTAGTCATCTCTGACATCACACTTCAACAGCATAGAAAAAACTTGAGATTCCACGTAAATGGTCATGCATCATGAACTGGTCCATTTTGCGTCGCAGGTCAAAAATGTCTATTTTTTCTATTTTCTAATATATCATCACAGAAGCATAGCGCTATACAGTGTTTCAAACAGAACTTAATTATCTTGTACATACTTATTGAGATATGGGCAATTTTGTGCCTCCCCCACTCATTGAAATGTGTAGACTTAAGGGAAGGTTTTTAAGGCTTTTCTTAAAATTGATGATTTTTAGTAGAACGTCTGTAACTTTTCTACTACTTAACCAATTGTAATGGGGTTTCTTGTAAAATGATTCTGACTAGTTCCTCTAATGATATATTGACACTTTTTAAATAAATCCCATTGAGCCATATGAAATCTTGACAGCGAAAACTGACATCTTTTCTTTTAAAATTCCTCTAAAATCCCACATTCTACTTGTGTTTCCAAGTGAAATTCACCAAAGAATTAAGAAAAATTATATCCCTTTAACTAGGCATGTTCTGGACATTCGTTGTCCTTTTAAGATCCAGCTCATCTTAAATGTAACAAAATTACAACACCGGCAGATTTCTGGTTCATGGATCAAAGTGATTGGGAATTAGCATAAGAATGATGAATAGATAGATGGATATATCGATAGATAAGGTAAGCACAGCCCTGTATGGCCTGTTGTAGCTACTCACAAGGTTACATTGATGAAATGAGAGAGAGGGCAGGAGTCCTCAACATGCTGCATGTTTACCCCATGTAAGGGACCTTTTCCTTGCCCAGCACAGGCTCTAATACAAGGATGTATACCCCAATTTAGCAACTAATCTGAATGACATCAAGCTTTTTTTTTGCTTTTTAAAGGTACATTGAAAATATTTGCGATCACAAGCTACATCATTTTGCAATATGCTTCTGTAGATTACTGCTAAGGTTGAGAATGACATCTGCTTGGCTTTTCCTGACAATCATTCAAAACCCCAATTAAGACATCTAAAGCATAGCACATGAACTAAAATAACTATCTGAAAAAATAAACCATGATTTGGACCGTTGAGAGGGGCTGATTTCTTCTTTTCACAATATTGCTACACCGACTCCGCTACACCGACTCCAGATTCACCCCTGATTCTGACTGACATGCTTCAACGTTCTGGGCAATAGCGCTTTATTGGTTTAAGTGATTTTCAAAAGGATAACAGTTCTGTAAACTAGAAAATATTTTCTTTTGTCTGATGTCAAATATGTTGAAATAACTTAGATAGAAGTGGTAGGAAAGTTCTATTGAATATTTTGTTTTGAAATTTTGTGCGACAAATCCACCATTTTAGCAGACCAGTTCATGACGCATGACCAATTTATATGACAGCAATCATAGCAAAAGTGACTGCCATTAACATGAGGGGATTCCCAAAACAAGTCCGATTTCCAACAGCCATCTTTACAAAAGTAAGGAATTTTAAATGAAGAAAGACTTTTTGAATTTTTCGTTTTCTGAACAAATGTTATTCACCTGATCTTCTAGTTGAAATTACCAGAAAAGGGCAACACTGTCTAATATTCCAATTTCATGACAGTGGCGTCAGTGTAGGTGGGGCTGGTGGGGCAAATGCCCCACCACTTTTTGGCCAAAGCATAGGTGATTATCCATTAAAAAATTGTAAGTTTCCCCTGGACAGCTTCCTTGAAGGATTCAGCCTGATTTGCCCCACCATTTTAAAATGAAACTGACGCCCCTGTTGCATGACCAGTGGTTTTCAAATCCATTGCAATTTCTGGAACTAGTGATGTGTCCTTTCCAACTAGTGCGAACAGGTATCGTTAAAAAAAAATGGTGAAACTACATGTATTGTTAAATACTTGGTTTAATCTCCAGAAGGCCTTTTTTTTACATTTCTCATTTCTAACCCTCATGATATTTTATGATATGACAGTTCATTCCTTTACAGATTATTTCATATTTGTAGTAGTCCAGAAGCCAATTCTCAAAAGAGGCTTAGAAAAAGTTTCAGTAAACACCCCTTTAGGCCTAATAATAACATACAGAGAAAAGCAAGCCAGGAAGGATGACCATTGGCCACTACAATGTCATGGCTCTGCATTTTATTTGCAGAACTCATGTCACTTCTTGTTTTAGTACAGATGATCATTAGAATTATATGCTATTTCTAAAATATGGTTTCATGAACAAAGTGGGCCTGTGGTTCTTTTGAAATTGATTTGTATTCAGCTTTATGTAGAAAATGAGTTAATGTCTGTTGTGAATTTACTGCCTTGAAGTGCTACCATAAAAGTTTCAATGGCATCAGCCGTATTTAGAATTAGTTCATCATTGTCTTCAAGGTAGGCTTGACCTCTGGGCGCGTGTGGATCATTAGCTATCAACCTCTTTGATTTCTCCTGCCTCTCCTGACTCATTCACGTAAAGCGCAAACACTGTTACAGGACAGCTCAAAATAAAGAGAGATTACCCAAGCAGGAAGGAAGAATCAGCCATTACTTTACCCTTTCACACCTTTTGGCTACCCCGGAATCAGTTCCAATCTTTACCTACTTGAAGCTACCTTTTAAAATAACATTAAAATCTAATTTAAGCAACACTGTGTAATGGGGCTGATATTTTTGTATCTACCTATGCCCATGGCTTCAGTCTTCAGCCACAAATCTGATTTTGTGCTGGAGCAGATATTGTATAACTCTGTCTCTTTTCGGGACTGACAAGTGGCAGCAGAATGCTGACAGTCCCTGGAAAATCGAATTGGGTCAACAATAATTTGATCTGTTTTGGACAGATCACAAGATCAGGACGCACAACAGCTGTCCAGGTTACTACGCCAAACTACTTTTAAAAAAACATGGTTGCTTGCAAAGATCCAGTCCACTGCTTTGAATGAAAATGTTTGGAAATCATGAGACAAAAAGAAAGTTTTGAAAATTTAGCATAAACTTTGCCTGTGAAAGGGATGATTTTACTCATCAGAAGTCTGATGGTATTCAATCTACTCATGCCATTTAGTGCATGTTAAATTGTGGTCAGAAAAGTGTCCAAAAAGAATGCTCTCTCATTTATTCACGTGTCCATACAAAGCCAATGTTTTTGCTTTGTAATGTCAAAAGTGCTCATTTGTATTTATTCTGTCACTTTATGGATATTTATTAACTAGGACAACAATATAATTTACAATTTCATAAAAGCTGTGTAACACTCAACAAAATGTCTTGTCCATGCCACAAGTGGCCCCCTCTATACTGGCATTAAATGTGAGCTAAAATGTATACATCCTCCATGATAAAAAACTGGTTCCAACTTATTTTGGTATTTACAAGCTGTCTGCTTAAAATTGAGTTTTTGGAAATAAACTAGACCATCACTAAATGATGGAACTGTCCTGGTTTCTTCCAGAGATGGAAATTCTGTTGACTGCTCACAGGAGCTCACGAATATTGCACCCTAGGTGGCAGCAAATAGCGATCAACTTGTCTATTAGTTCATATGGATTGCGGTTTGACATGTGTGAACAGCTGCCACAAAAACCAAGTTGGCCTTTGTTGGATATTATTGGTCAAAATGATGACATAATTTTTCCAGCAAACATCACTTGCTTGAAGCAAGCTGAAATAAAATGACACACAATGGGCAACTTGACCAATAACCTGGCAGGATTTTCTGATGTCACACCAGAAATAATTTTACTAAATAATTTGTTATTTGAGAAAAGTCTACAAATATGAAATCATCTGTAACATGACAATATCATGTATCTGAAATATGTGGACACATGCTCCTTTGAGATCAGGCCTAAATAGTTTACTGAAAGCATAAACCAATCAAATATAGTGTGGCGATCAAAACCAAACAACCTATTAAACATGATCATGTAATGTCATACATGACATGTGTCAATTCATTTAGTCAGTTTCTTAAAATTTTTGCTTTAGAGCTCTTTGCAGATTGGCGGTCCACTTGAAAAATTAATTTTCTTCTTTTTCAATTTGCAAACTGGCTTTGCCACATCATTGACAGTTTTCTGTTGTTCTCATAATCTTCTTATTTGATTGGTACCTTAAAATTTAATTAACTTGTTTATTGACACCTATGCTGCCAGACATGAGATGCACTGAATCAACGGATTAACCATAACTGACACAAACAAAACCTTTTTTAGCCAATGACGTCACAAGATCAAGTTGAAAGTTTATTTTGAAAGGGCTTGGACCCTGTCTACAAGTTGACCGCTATTTGCTGCCACCTAGGGTGCAAGATTCGCGAGCTCCTGTGAGCAATCAACAGAATTTCAATCTCTCGAAAAAACCAGGACAGTGTCTGGAAAAAACCGGGACAGTTCGATCATTTAGTGATGGTCTAGTTTATTTCCAAAAACTAATCTGACTTTGTCTAATCTGACTTTGGTTGGCTTCAATTTTAAGCAGACAACTTGTAAATACCAAAATAAGTTTTTCTACTAAGGTTTGGTGCTGTTTGCCCTGAAAATTTGTGACTTCTCCTAAAATGCCTCTAGCTTCAATCCTATCAATAGATAAACGCACCAAAAGTGTAAGTTTAGATACAGTTCTGCCCTAAAGTTTACATACCCCTCTGCAAAATGGCCAATTTCTCTATTTCCAGGGCAATTTTAACAATCATAGGCAAATCCTATATGAAATACAGTGCACTGCATGTGGCTAAACACTTCTGAACCACTAAAAATCCAATATCAATGAGATTCAGTGATATTACCACCTAATTTAATTTTAAGACAGTTTCAAAAGTTTACATACCCTCCTGTACTATCTCATATTTTCCCGCTTAGGATCAAGAACAGATTACAGGATATTACCACACTATGTCAAAAGTACTCAGACTACATCAGCAGTGATTTCAATCGATTCTGCATCCCAGAATTTCTGTAACTTCACCTTCAATGTTGGTCTTGGCTGGGGCACAATCTGTCTCGAATCAACCCATAATTTATCAATAAAATTCCAGTCTGGAGGGTGTTAAACCACTTGAGAAGCTTTTCCCAACTGTTCGGAAAAATATTTGTACTGGATTGGTGGAAGGTTTTTGATTGTTTTCCTGTTGCAGCGGCTTAATTGTTTCATCCATTCCTAACTTTCACACTGAATCATGTCGGTTCTCCTCCAAATATTTTTGGAAATCAATGGTGTGACAGCTTATATTACCCTTGACCAATGTTCCAGTGCTATTTGCACTCAAATAGCCACAATGTATCATAAATGCACCGCCTTGGTTCACTCTGTGAATGGTACAATTCAGCTTGCGTATCTGATTGACTTGCGTCGAAACTTAGTGTGGGTTATTATGAGACAAACTTGGATGCAATACACCAGAAGCAGTTTAGTTAGTCTAAAGCCATCTGCCGAAATGTTTTTGGATGGATGAGACTTACCTGAGGTGTTATATAATTGAAATCCCTTGCAATCCCTTGCAATGTTTTTGCAGGAGTTCATTCAGAATTATTGCAACAAGAAGACCATTGCCAAATTGAACCAGGGTGGTACACTTTCAATGCTTTGCAGTTGTTTCAGTTCAAATAGCACCAGAGACATTGTCAAGACTGAAGAATTGTTTAATATCACTGATTTTCCAGAAAATTTTGGAAGAGAACTTACAAGACTCCATGCGAAAGTTAGGAGGGTTATGAACAAGTCGTAGCAACATGACAACAATCCAAAACCTTCCACCAATCCTGTACAAATATTTTTTTCAGGACAGTTGGGAGAAGCTTCTCAAGTGGTTTAACACCATCCAGACCGGAATATTATCAATAAATTATGGGTTGATCCGAGACAGACCGTGCCCAGCCGAGACCAACAACGAAGGTGGAATTACAGAAATTCTGTGATGCAGAATGCCTCAAAATTACTTGTGATGTAGTGTGAGTACTTTTGACATATCGTGGTAAAAATCCTGTAACCTGTTCTTATTCCTAAGCGGGTAAATATGTGATAGTACAGGAGGGTATGTAAACTTTTGAAAGTGACATAAAATGCAAAATTTTATGTCATAATATCATTGAATCTCATTCCTATTGAATTTTTAACAGTTCAGAAGTGTTTAGCCACATTCAGTGCATTGTATTTCATGGAATTTCTATACCTTCAGCATTTCAATTGATGATAAAGAATATAGTTCAGTTGAACAGTATTTTCAGAGAGAGAAATGTTTGTTTGCAACTGATGTCGATGCTGCCCAGAAGATAATGTTAGCAAGATCACCTGCTACATGTAAACAAATCGGAGATAAGGTCACAATTGATGAAGACCAATGGCTGCCAACAGCTAAGGAGGTTATGCGTAATGGAATGAGAGCCAAGTTTAATCAGAATGAAAGGGCAAAAGCATTTCTTCTTCAAACGGGTGACAAATTTCTGGCTTAAGCTTCATTTAACAGAATATGGGGTACAGGTCTAAGGCTGCAGGATGAGAAACATGCTACCCGCAACTGGCAAGGACAAAATGTAGCAGGAGATATCCTAATGGCCGTTCGGCAAGAATTAAGAGACTAAGATATATAACCACTTACCATTTATTAAGAGTTTTGAAAATGTTAATTGCTTTTCGTAAAGCATGATGTAAACTGATACTGTGACATCCACTCATTGTTTTTTTTATTTTTTATTGTTGTTATTCATTTTTCATAATGTATTTTGCCTTTCTCCAATATTCTCTGATGTTTAGTTTTCTAAAATTGTTAATGTTTTATTCACATATTGAACTAATATTAATTATGAAGTTGAAGCACAGAGGTTATAATTATACTTGGGGTGTAATCAAGTGCAAATACTTAGTGCTATTATTGATATATTCATGGGCATTATCATTTAATTTGATTAAGTTATGTTTATATAACTTAATTTAAATGACAGTTTGTACTCGATGTAATAACAGAATTCTTTCACACTCTAGATTTCTTAAATGTTGTATTTGTCAGTTATCATTCCATATAAATTGTTTGCCATTATTCTCTGTCAATGATTATAATAATATTGATGATAATTATTGGATCTGTATTCCGTGTAACACGTCAATTTTTCCATGTAATCAAATTGATGACGATGATGAATTTCTGTCTGCTATATCAGATATTAGCGGCGATATGAGACCTGGCACTTGTATTAATCTAGAACAACTACAGCAATATGTGTTCAATCCTTTCGAGTTAAACAGTGACAATGATGAGCCATTCAATGAAGAATTCGACCCTGATCATAATTTCTTTAACAATTTCCAAGTTACTAATAATATACAAAGTTGTAATGATATGTCCGTTACATCCTTTAATACTAAATGTTCTGAATTGCCTTTGTCTTCTAGTTCCTTGTCAATATGTTGCTTGAAAATTCGCAGTGCTAAAAAAAATCTAGACAATTTTGAAGAGT
The DNA here is from genome assembly GCA_026936325.1 of Platynereis dumerilii. NCBI lineage: Eukaryota > Metazoa > Annelida > Polychaeta > Phyllodocida > Nereididae > Platynereis > Platynereis dumerilii. Next base: position 61,063,497 of record JAPTHN010000007.1, on the reverse strand, counting down.
TCTTAGATTTAAGTTCTGTAAACTTTACATTCTTAGGTCTCACTGAGACCTGGTATTCGTCAGATAATGTTGACTTATACGGTATTGAAAATTATCGATCAGAAAATATTTATCGCTCTGGTAGTAAGGGAGGTGGAGTTTCTCTCCTCATAAAGACTGGAGTGTCTTACAAGCTACGTTCAGATCTCTGCATTATGTCTGATCACATAGAATTACTTTTTATTGAAGCTGAAAAAACATCTTTAAATTTGGACAAAAACATTATGATTGGAATAGTCTATAGGCCACCGAATACCCCCTTGATATTATTTAATAATTCTATGAATGACATACTAACTAATGTGACTAAAGAGAATAAGTATGTATACCTTATAGGTGATTACAATATTAACTAACTTAACCATGATAGCCATGCTCAAACGTCTGAATTTTTGGAAATAATGTATTCTTTCTTTATGTTTCCTTTGATCTCGAAACCCACCAGGGTTACATCTACAACTGCAACTATTATTGACAATATATTCACTAATAATATTCAAGATAATCCACATTTTAATGGAATTTTTACTGTGGATATTAGTGATCATTTTCCTGTATTCTGCATACTTCAATCCGGTAGCTGCTATGAGCTCGCTGATTATTACTATACTAGGGAACTTACAAGCAGAAATACTGAAAAATTCTGTGCCAAATTAAACGAAATTAATTGGAGTCATATTATGCAACATTTGTGCTGAAGCTCAACAAGCCTTCTCTAATTATTATCAAATCTATTGCAAATTAAATAACCAGTGTTTTCCAATCAAGAAAAAGAAAAGGGGTTATAAAAGTAAACTTTCATGGTTAACAGAAGGTCTTCGTAAATCTATCCATGTAAAAAATAAGTTATATATCACAACTAAAAAGTATCCTACAACAGCTAACCTAATATGTTATAAGAAGTATAAACAAAATTTAACACGCTTATTGCGAGTATCTCGGAGAAACTATTATGATTCAACTATTCAAAGTAATAAGAACAACCTGAAAAAGTCTTCGAATGTAATTAAAAGTGTACTTGTGCTGTAATCAAACAGTATCTTGATCACCTCACTCAGAACAATCTTGACGATGAAAAACAATCAGCCTACAAGCAATTTCATAGCACAGAAACCCTCTTAACAAAAATCCATAATGATATTATGCTTAATCTGAGCAATGGGGAGGTGACAATGCTAGTATTGTTGGACTTGTCTGCTGCATTCGACACAATTGATCATGACATTTTGTTAGAAAGACTGCGTAACAGGTATGGTGTGCAAAGTGCAGCCTTAAGATGGTTCAAATCTTATATTTCTGTGGCAGTGTAAAATTTGCCATTATAATATTTGCTGTAGGCATTACTTTTGATCATTATTATTGGTTAGGACAGAGGGCAGCAGCACCTAGCTCTGTCACTCTCCTCAAGGCCACCAGGGAATTGACCCAATTTTAAAGGCTTAAATGCTTGAGTGACCACAATGATCACTCTCAGTTCTGTCTCAGTTGCTCTCCAGGCAACATGGATTGACTCAACTCTGCACTTAATGCATTGGTAACTAATTTGTTCAAGGTATGTGTCTTCTGTTAATATTTTATCCTAGGCAAACTTAGCATTCAATTATATATTTTGTTACAAATAATTAGTTACTTATTTCCTCATATATGTATAGAAAGTTTAGTAGTTGTGTAAATTAATATTTTGTCAGTCAGCTTACACATGTTTCATTATTTGGTTAGGTGCCAACTTGGTTAACCTTGGGAAACATGTGGTTGTGAAAATGCTTCATGAACCCCATTTTGGGTAAGATGGTTATTCCATTATGAATTATAATATAATTGTTCACTGGTTATTAATATTACTAATTAAATATAAATATTTACCTCGGTGGAATATTGTGAATATTCACTGCAGTATTTATTTCCTATTAGAACTTTACAATTTAATTTACTTTATCAAATAATTATTCAATTGTCAAACCTACACTTCCAGTCATGAAAATTAGATCAACTTATGTCAGTCATATTAACTCAACTTTGTGACACTGTTTCTCTAATGTTGTGGATTGTCTTTGATTTTGTGTATATTCTGTTTACAGGGTTTTTAAACATGATGAATAAATCATCTGAAATATAGCATTGACTTAATTGTCATTTTCTTGCTATCACAATGGAGCCCCCAGAGGATCATGACCACCTAACCTGGATCAGCCTACTCAGCAATCCCCACAGTTTGCATCGGCCAAACAACAGGATTAGGTACATGAACTCTTTTATAAGCACAACAAGTGCATTACAGACTTTAAGGACTTTTTTAAGTTCCTTTGATAGTTCATCAATAACAATGAACTTTAATTTATTATGCAACTTTATTGTTGTTTGTTATGTAGCTACTTAGGGATATTGATTTCCATTTATATTAGGAAAACAATTAGTGTTAATTTAATTGTGTCACTTTGATTATACACAGGTGCCACTTATTGTGTATAAATTTACACAATTTTGTTTTTCTCTTTCCATGTAATTTAATGACGTCAGATTTTAGCACTTTGTGCAAATTGTAAAATTTTTGATATGTTTTTAAGTTAAATGATCAATGCTTTTGCATTCATGTGCTGTATTTCGCATACTATTCTAGACTTATTGAAGTTTGTCCTCCTTTTTAAAAATTTATACGGTAATTGTTGAATTTTGAGAGTTGACTTTGTTAAAGTTTTGTGACAAAAGACTTTATAATAGTGTCTTTGCATATTTTAATATGCCCTTTAATCATCATCTAGTCATCTAGACACTGTCGGTACTTCACATCTTCACTCGTATCCTCACAGGAATTGACTTTCTACATGTTTATGATGCATGAATGGACTGGACTGCTTGTCAGAATTATATAAATCGTTTGTAGAGCAGTGGCAGTTTTGGTCATTGACAGACCATGTTATTGTGTCATTTTGCTTATTGGAGTGCGTTTCATTGGCTCATCAGTCAATGTGTTTAAGGAACGACCAGATCCAGGAGTGAAAGCTATCAACATGCTACTAGTCGTGATTCATCCTGCCAACGAGGACATTTAAAAGTGACGTGATTACAGGACCATCTATATCTATGCATAATTTTGTACTAATGTTTACCATCAAAGTTGATTGCCATCACATTTCTCAATTGTCACATCTTTGTCATATTTTCTAAAACTGGACATTTTCAACATCACACTCTTTGAATTGAGTTACACCACGCCGGAGTTTCGTCATCGTCGACGAGATACCTACATCATCAAATTTACTGAGAATTTCCTTATACTGTACTGGTTATTTTTAGCTCAGAAGCCGACCAGGCTAAGAGATTTTGTTACTTGAAGGACATTGATTTAGCTGTTTTGACCAATACAGGTCATGCCATTTAGCTAGTTATGTTCCTTGTTCAGGTTTATTTGGTATTTATCAACCAATCGTATTTCAGTGATTGACCCAGTCGAATTTGAAATTTATAATTGTGAATTATTTTGATATTGTGGAATTTTTTAGCTCAAATATGGAGTGTGTATGTATAATTTGTGAATCAAAATTGCGTTTTCATGCATTTAAGAGATTTTCTAGTTTTCTTGCATGTTTACGTGTATTGATTTATTTTTTTAGTGCTTTAAGCACTTTGATTATCTCGGTATTCAGTTGTATCAGTTTAGTTTTTGAATCCACTGTGCGATTTTGACATGTGGTATCAATTTCTAAAACAATTCACAGATTTACTTTTGCAATCCATCAGTTATTTCTAATATAGCTTGTTTAAGCTTGGTGTCATTTTACAAAGTGTATTAAAAATGTGTGTATTTCAGTTATTTCATTATGCTGACATTTCAGACTAGAAACCAGTTTTAGGGCTAGCATCTTGTTAGTAATTTCGGTTTTGATAAATTAGTTATTTAATGTTTAAATCAGCAAATTCTGAAAGTTTTAAATATTTTTTTATTGCAGTCATTTAAATTTAAAGTTTGGCAGCAACCGGGACGGTTTTTTTTCCCAACCCGGGGCTGTGTGGCAGTGTAAAATTTGCCATTATAATATTTGCTGTAGGCATTACTTTTGATCATTATTATTGGTTAGGACAGAGGGCAGCAGCACCTAGCTCTGTCACTCTCCTCAAGGCCACTAGGGAATTGACCCAATTTTAAAGGCTTAAATGCTTGAGTGACCACAATGATCACTCTCAGTTCTGTCTCAGTTGCTCTCCAGGCAACATGGATTGACTCAACTCTGCACTTAATGCATTGGTAACTAATTTGTTCAAGGTATGTGTCTTCTGTTAATATTTTATCCTAGGCAAACTTAGCATTCAATTATATATTTTGTTACAAATAATTAGTTACTTATTTCCTCATAAATGTATAGAAAGTTTAGTAGTTGTGTAAATTAATATTTTGTCAGTCAGCTTACACATGTTTCATTATTTGGTTAGGTGCCAACTTGGTTAACCTTGGGAAACATGTGGTTGTGAAAATGCTTCATGAACCCCATTTTGGGTAAGATGGTTATTCCATTATGAATAATAATATAATTGTTCACTGGTTATTAATATTACTAATTAAATATAAATATTTACCTCGGTGGAATATTGTGAATATTCACTGCAGTATTTATTTCCTATTAGAACTTTACAATTTAATTTACTTTATCAAATAATTATTCAATTGTCAAACCTACACTTCCAGTCATGAAAATTAGATCAACTTATGTCAGTCATATTAACTCAACTTTGTGACACTGTTTCTCTAATGTTGTGGATTGTCTTTGATTTTGTGTATATTCTGTTTACAGGGTTTTTAAACATGATGAATAAATCATCTGAAATATAGCATTGACTTAATTGTCATTTTCTTGCTTTTTAAACATGATGAATAAATCATCTGAAATATAGCATTGACTTAATTGTCACAATGGAGCCCCCAGAGGATCATGACCACCTAACCTGGATCAGCCTACTCAGCAATCCCCACAGTTTGCATCGGCCAAACAACAGGATTAGGTACATGAACTCTTTTATAAGCACAACAAGTGCATTACAGACTTTAAGGACTTTTTTAAGTTCCTTTGATAGTTCATCAATAACAATGAACTTTAATTTATTATGCAACTTTATTGTTGTTTGTTATGTAGCTACTTAGGGATATTGATTTCCATTTATATTAGGAAAACAATTAGTGTTAATTTAATTGTGTCACTTTGATTATACACAGGTGCCACTTATTGTGTATAAATTTACACAATTTTGTTTTTCTCTTTCCATGTAATTTAATGACGTCAGATTTTAGCACTTTGTGCAAATTGTAAAATTTTTGATATGTTTTTAAGTTAAATGATCAATGCTTTTGCATTCATGTGCTGTATTTCGCATACTATTCTAGACTTATTGAAGTTTGTCCTCCTTTTTAAAAATTTATACGGTAATTGTTGAATTTTGAGAGTTGACTTTGTTAAAGTTTTGTGACAAAAGACTTTATAATAGTGTCTTTGCATATTTTAATATGCCCTTTAATCATCATCTAGTCATCTAGACACTGTCGGTACTTCACATCTTCACTCGTATCCTCACAGGAATTGACTTTCTACATGTTTATGATGCATGAATGGACTGGACTGCTTGTCAGAATTATATAAATCGTTTGTAGAGCAGTGGCAGTTTTGGTCATTGACAGACCATGTTATTGTGTCATTTTGCTTATTGGAGTGCGTTTCATTGGCTCATCAGTCAATGTGTTTAAGGAACGACCAGATCCAGGAGTGAAAGCTATCAACATGCTACTAGTCGTGATTCATCCTGCCAACGAGGACATTTAAAAGTGACGTGATTACAGGACCATCTATATCTATGCATAATTTTGTACTAATGTTTACCATCAAAGTTGATTGCCATCACATTTCTCAATTGTCACATCTTTGTCATATTTTCTAAAACTGGACATTTTCAACATCACACTCTTTGAATTGAGTTACACCACGCCGGAGTTTCGTCATCGTCGACGAGATACCTACATCATCAAATTTACTGAGAATTTCCTTATACTGTACTGGTTATTTTTAGCTCAGAAGCCGACCAGGCTAAGAGATTTTGTTACTTGAAGGACATTGATTTAGCTGTTTTGACCAATACAGGTCATGCCATTTAGCTAGTTATGTTCCTTGTTCAGGTTTATTTGGTATTTATCAACCAATCGTATTTCAGTGATTGACCCAGTCGAATTTGAAATTTATAATTGTGAATTATTTTGATATTGTGGAATTTTTTAGCTCAAATATGGAGTGTGTATGTATAATTTGTGAATCAAAATTGCGTTTTCATGCATTTAAGAGATTTTCTAGTTTTCTTGCATGTTTACGTGTATTGATTTATTTTTTTAGTGCTTTAAGCACTTTGATTATCTCGGTATTCAGTTGTATCAGTTTAGTTTTTGAATCCACTGTGCGATTTTGACATGTGGTATCAATTTCTAAAACAATTCACAGATTTACTTTTGCAATCCATCAGTTATTTCTAATATAGCTTGTTTAAGCTTGGTGTCATTTTACAAAGTGTATTAAAAATGTGTGTATTTCAGTTATTTCATTATGCTGACATTTCAGACTAGAAACCAGTTTTAGGGCTAGCATCTTGTTAGTAATTTCGGTTTTGATAAATTAGTTATTTAATGTTTAAATCAGCAAATTCTGAAAGTTTTAAATATTTTTTTATTGCAGTCATTTAAATTTAAAGTTTGGCAGCAACCGGGACGGTTTTTTTTCCCAACCCGGGGCTGTGTGGCAGTGTAAAATTTGCCATTATAATATTTGCTGTAGGCATTACTTTTGATCATTATTATTGGTTAGGACAGAGGGCAGCAGCACCTAGCTCTGTCACTCTCCTCAAGGCCACTAGGGAATTGACCCAATTTTAAAGGCTTAAATGCTTGAGTGACCACAATGATCACTCTCAGTTCTGTCTCAGTTGCTCTCCAGGCAACATGGATTGACTCAACTCTGCACTTAATGCATTGGTAACTAATTTGTTCAAGGTATGTGTCTTCTGTTAATATTTTATCCTAGGCAAACTTAGCATTCAATTATATATTTTGTTACAAATAATTAGTTACTTATTTCCTCATAAATGTATAGAAAGTTTAGTAGTTGTGTAAATTAATATTTTGTCAGTCAGCTTACACATGTTTCATTATTTGGTTAGGTGCCAACTTGGTTAACCTTGGGAAACATGTGGTTGTGAAAATGCTTCATGAACCCCATTTTGGGTAAGATGGTTATTCCATTATGAATAATAATATAATTGTTCACTGGTTATTAATATTACTAATTAAATATAAATATTTACCTCGGTGGAATATTGTGAATATTCACTGCAGTATTTATTTCCTATTAGAACTTTACAATTTAATTTACTTTATCAAATAATTATTCAATTGTCAAACCTACACTTCCAGTCATGAAAATTAGATCAACTTATGTCAGTCATATTAACTCAACTTTGTGACACTGTTTCTCTAATGTTGTGGATTGTCTTTGATTTTGTGTATATTCTGTTTACAGGGTTTTTAAACATGATGAATAAATCATCTGAAATATAGCATTGACTTAATTGTCATTTTCTTGCTATCACATTTCTGAAAGATCACAGTCTGTGATAATGAATGATAACACGTCAAGCAAACTTCCTCTCAATTTTGGAGTTCCTCAAGGTTCCAAACTTGGACCAATCTTATTTAACTCCTATGTTGCCCCAGTCAGTGAAGTAGCTCGAAGAAATCAAGTTCACGATCAGAAGTACGCTGATGATGAACAACTTGTCCTGTCGTTTAAAACAACCTTTTTGGGTGAAGAACATGCAAAACAGAAAATGGAAACAGATTGCTGAAATCAGAAATTTCTTGATTGACAACAAGCTGTGCAATAATGGAGATAAAACTGAGCTTCTTCTAATTGGAGCACCAAACCAACTGAAGAAACTTCAAATGACATCTATCAATGTTGACGATGTTGAAATCAAAATTGCCAACCACGCCCGCAATTTAGGAGTGCTCTTTGACAAAAATATGACCATGGAGAAGCAGATCAACAAAATGTGTCGTAACGCATATATATTTCAATTTAAGAAACCTGTCGAAACTCCGAAAAAACCTGGACAAGGAAATAGTTAAAACTGCTGTCAATGCACTTGTCACTCCTCATTTAGATTACGGAAATGGGCTGTTGCATGGCACTGCTACCCGGTTGTTAAATAAACTTCAGGTTGCTCAAAACTCGGCAGTTCGATTAATTGAAAGGTTGAAAAAACACGAGAGTGTCAGCCAGAGTAGGAAACAACTGCACTGGTTACCAATCACAGCAAGAATTCAGTTCAAATTGATGACAACTACGTGGAAGGCAATGAACAACCAGGCACCACAAAACATCCAAGAACTTATTCTAGTAAAATCTCAACGAGAACACAACCTGAGAAGCAACGACAAACTGCTGTTAGCAGAACCTGCTCCATGCAACAAAAATAAGTTTGAAGATCGAGCATTTTCCTATGCAGCACCAAATCTCTGGAACGCTTTGCCTGATAGAGTGAGAACTGCACAAACACTAGAAAGCTTCAAGAAGAATCTAAAAACCCATTTGTTCAAGAATTCCTACAATTGATTTGATCTGAAAAAGCGCGGATGAGCAGTTTACTGAAATTAGCGCTATATAAATCCATATTATTATTATTATTATTATTATTATATATAATATATTATTACTTAACAGAAAGAAGAATGCTCAAAGCACTCCTAATATTAAATTAGATGATCAAGAAGTAACTGACAAAACAATTATTGCATAGAAATTCAATAATTATTTTATTAATGTTGGTTCTACTTTGTCTAATAATATTCCATACACTGATTCTGATCCTACGTCACTTATTACTAGTCATAATCCCTCTTCGGTGTTTCTAAATCCTGTTGATGAGGTTGAATTAAAAAATATAGTGATGTCATTGAAAAATTCCAGTCCAGGTTATGATGCTATACATGCTAAAATTTTAAAAACATCATATTATGTACACTCAGATGTATTGATGCATATTATTAATTTATCCTTGAGTCAGGGCATTTTCCCATCTGAGCTTAAATTAGCCAGGGTAACACCTATATTTAAATCAGATAAGTAATTATCGACCTGTCTCTGTCTTGTCGATTTACTCAAAAATTTTAGAACATGTTGTTTATAATAGGTTAATTGAATTTTAATAACAAACATAATATACTGTATAAACTTCAATTAGGTTTTAGGAAAAAATTTGATACTTCTTTGGCTCTTATTTACTTAGTTGATAAAATTGTTTCTGCTATGAATGAAGGGGAAATTGTGTTGGGAGTGTTTATTGATCTGAAAAAAGCTTTCGATACTGTTAATCATGTAATTTTAATGAATAAACTTTATAAATATGGTATTAGAGGGACTGCATATAATTGGATCTCTGACTATATCATAAATAGAAAGCAGTATGTTATGTTTGCTAATCACCAATCTCAACATGGTTCAATTAATTGTGGAGTGCCCCTGCCCCAGGGCTCCGTCCCGGGGCCTCTACTTTTTATTCTTTATATTAATGATTTAGCTAATGTATCTCAATTAATATTCCCTATAATGTTTGCAGATGATACTAGTTTCTTTGCATCAGATAAAAATGAAACTAATCTTATTACAGCAATGAATAATGAAATGAAAAAAGTTGTTAAATGGATGCAAATAAACAAACTATCCCTTAATATATCTAAAACCAACTTTATGATATTTACTCCTCCCAGATACAAAGTAAGAATGTCTTATAATGTAATAATTAATGATCTACCTGTGTTAGAAGTCAATAAGATTAAATTTCTAGGAGTAGTTCTTGATAATAAACTGTCGTGGGCTGATCATATCTACCATATTAAATCAAAAATTTTCAAGGCAACTGGTATCATCTGCAAGGCTAAGAAATATTTTCATTTAGCTACTTTAAGAAAATTGTATTTTGCATTTGTGAATCCATATTTACTGTATTGTATAGAAATTTGGGGAAATACCTATGATTATCTTATTGATTCCATTTTCCGTATTCAAAAAAAGATAGTGAGAATTTTGAAATCTTCAGCATTTAGGAGTCACTCCGAACCCTTGTTTCAGGAGCTGAAAATATTGAACTGTAGACAAATGTATAAAGTTAGCATAATTATATTATAAATATAGTAAAATTCTGTTGCCAGAGGCTTTTCATAACATGTTCTCATATAGAGGTAATATACATTCATATACAACTCGTAATACATTGGATATAGATCTTCCTAATTATTTACCAGATTACTTACAACGGACATTAAGATATAACGGTGCAAAAATTTGGAATGCTTACTGAAATGTAGTTAGTACAAAGTACACCATATTTAGTTACCGTAAGAGAATAGTTAATCATTTGTTATAGTGCTTGTCATACTTACGTGGAATCTCAAGTTTTTTTTCTATGCTGTTGAACTGTGATGTCGGAGATGACTCTATTCTAGCATTGCAATATATTTAAATTAACTACAAGCTGTGATGTCATTTCAAACTGAGTCAGATTCCCCAGCTTCTAACCAATGCAAATCCATCAAACTGAGCATCACAGTTTCAACACAGTGTCAGAGTTAAAATTGGGTCTGGGAAAACCCTTGCAAGTTTGACATCACAGCCTCTCAGCCAATGGGCTGCCAGAACAAATATACAAGCATAAGCCATGTGTTTACAAACAAATTGTCAAAGCCTTCTGTTTATACCAACTTCCATCAAAGTTTAAAGTTGTAAGTTAGCAAGTTTGTAGATTTATCAAGCAACTCTGTGGGTATTATAACAGTTGTCTACTGTGAATGCTCATAAAGCCGCCATTTGGTAGGATTAGACTGGTGATTGCTGTGATAAATCATTGAGATCAAAATTTTGTGATGCTTCCTTCAATATATCAATGTTTGAACTGTGATGCGTAGTTTACGGTCAGCCCATTGGCTATCAAGCTGTGATGACGCAGTTGTAGAGGCTATCCCTGATAAAACTCTTACTCTGACACTGTGTTGAAACTGTGACGCTCAGTTCAGGAGGATCAACATTGGCTAGAAGCTGGGGAATCTGACCCAGTTTGAAATGACATCACAGCTTGTAGTTTATTTACATATATTGCAATGCTAGAATAGAGTCATCTCTGACATCACCTTTCAACAGCATAGAAAAAAAACTTGAGATTCCACGTAAGTATGACAAGGACTGTAAATAACAGTTAAATGTATTTACTAACCATGTATAAATTGTACCCGTTGTACCTTTACCTCTGTGTTTTATTATTTTTTTTTTTTACTTACACTTTAGTTTGTAAAATAATGCGCTGCTGTTTTACTTATTATAGCTGATAAGCATTTGTTTGTACAGGGCATATATACATCTCTGTATCAGCCCTGTTGTTCACAATTTATGTTACTGCATTATTTTCTCAATAAAAAATCTTGAATCTTGAATCTTGAATAATTTGCCCATTGTTGTTAAAATTGCCCTGGAAATAGAGAAATTGGTCATTTTTCATTGAGGTGTGTAAACTTTTGGGCAGAACTGTATAACCCTGGGGGGGCCTCTCACCTAACCCAGGCTTCTTGCCCCGACCTACTCTAATCTAGGCAGTTGCACAACAAAATCTGTGATGTTACATTCTTTGGATAAAAACACTTAGCTATGACACAGCAATACCAAACTGCTCATGGAGCTTGTTTGTAATATGTAAATGGCACAGCCATGAAATTCGCACAGCACTTAAAAAGTTTTTTTAGGACTTATGGATTACCATAACTTTCATTAAATTTATTGAATATTCAATGTATATGAGGCAGTTATGTTTTAATGTTTCAAAGAAATTGAAAGGCGGATAATGCCTGATATATTAAAAAATAGAGAGAAATTTACCTATACTAGAAACTATTAGAAAAATAATATAGATCAAAAATAGAATATATAGATAGATAGACAGATAGACAGATAGATAGATAGATAGATAGATAGATAGATAGATAGATAGATAGATAGATAGATAGATAGATAGATAGACCGATAGATAGACAGATAGATAGACAGATAGATAGACAGATAGACAGATACATAGATAGGATAGCAAATAAATAGGATTAAGGATAAATAGAATTGATAGATAATCAGCTAATTGTAAAAAGGAAGACAACACTGAAAGCTGCCAAATTTAAGTCTATGTTAGATTGTTGATATTACATAATAGTGATAACAAAAACAATAACATGATCTGCATGTAGATTAATTTCTCACTGTTACATAATCATCAGTTGAAAAAGATTATGTAACTTTAATTTTGTTATGTTTTCTTGTTGTCTGTTTTGGATCACATGTTAATAATTTAATTTAGCTTGTCAAGGCTTATAATTAACTATTCCATAAAATTATAGATAGGGGAAGCTTGGGAGAGTTGGGCCACTTTTTACATTCTTGCTCCTCCTGCTAACAGTAATGATTATATAAACATGGTTTATGCATGTATTGTATCTTGAAATATTTCAGAAAAATATCTTTAGGTTTGCATTGACATTTACCCAAGAACATATGAGCTACAGCCCTATGAAAATTGGAAAAAATTTGGCCCAACTCTCCCCATCAAGTGGGAGACTTGGGCCATTCAGGAGGGAGACTTGGGCCATTGCAATATATCAGGTTCGGTAAAGCTGTACTTGAGGCCATAATATTTTTAACCTGTAGTGTGGTTATCACAGAAGTCATTAATCCTGAATTGAGGCCTCTTGCAACTCTAGTTTGCTGTCAGACTTAAGCCTCGGCCTGATGGCCCAACTCTCCCCATCTAGATTTCCTGATAACTAATTTTATTAGACCGTGAATAATTATTAAGGCCTAAAAATATTCAGTCTCTGTTGAAAATTGCTCTAGACAAGTTCCTCTGTCTTAATAAAAATAAATCTGGGTAAATGCAACACATGTGGGGAGAGTATTGGCACTGTCCCAACTCTCCCCCATTCCATCATTTTTCTCTAAATACCAATTATGACAAAACCGGTTGTCTGATAAATTTCCAAAATATGTTAATAACAACTGAATAGTCAAGCTTACCAAGCATGCCAATAAAAAATTTTCTCAGGCCCTGTTGTCTGACAGACAATTAAAAACTCGTAACATGGCTCAGTTTTTCCTTTTTTCATCCAAATTTGAATTTTCTTCTCTCTAAAGATTGTGACAAGCAAATTAGCCAGAAATGTTACATCCATTGAAACATTTTTATTTTTATAAAATTTTGGTGGCTGCAGCTTTTTCAAAAAATTATTAGTTGCCTCAATAATCAGGGTGGCCCAACCCTCCCTGCGGCCCAACTCTCCCAAGCTTCCCCTACAGGAATATTACTGGAGAGTATTGAATTTTTAAGACAATTTTGAATATGAATATGTCATGTTTTGTTAAATTCGAAACTAAATCATTGATAAGAAGCTGGTCCCACTTGACCTAATTTCCTGCTGTCGACCATTGATGTTGAGACCATCACTGCACAGAATTTTGAAACCTTTCTTGTGCTAAATTTCGCTTCGCGAAACGGCCTGCGGCTGTTTCGCTGCGCGAATATAATTATGGAATACTGTTTGTACACTAATTAGAATTGCAAATGTATTTTCCTACCGTTGCTTAAAGGCATGACTTTCGCTTCTCCACTTTCAACTGCTAAGCGTCCAATTCCTTTGGGACTCGTTCCTATATCCGTCCAATAAACATATTTGTTTTTAGCATCGTAGGTAATACCATAGGGAAAGTTCATGTTCACCTTTGCACCCAAATTCATAGCTTCGTGCTTTCCACCACAAGATGGCATGCGGAAAATGTCATCTCTCTCCACGTCAGCAAAGTACAAATATTGTCCTTTTTGCTCTGCAAGAAAAATAATGTGCAATTTTATTATCCAACATAAGAACTACCCCCACTATAGTATAGTGAATTTGAGCAAAGAAGCGAAACGAAATAAGCCTGCATAAAAAACTGTTGACATACCATTTGCTGTGCAGTTGGTGGCATGGGCACCAATCCAAGTTAAGCAAATAAACAGAAGTTGCACTTCCATAATTCTCGCCATGGCAGCACGCACTGTGCTGTCAAATGAACAGTGCAAGCTAGAAAGAGTACCAATTGAGTGACTGAGCAACCAGGATTTGTAAAAGGGCTAAATTTCAATTATAATCCAGCGCAAAATTTTTTCAGGGATACATGTAGATAATTACTGAGATATCCCAGTGATCAAAGTTCTATAGTAGGCTATATCCTGATTTGATACTTTTAATGCCACAGTGAATGAAGTATTCGTCGTATGTTGGTTTACCATGGTTAACCTCATGAGGAAGTTTTTAAAAATTTGAGATGGCTTATCTATGGCGGTCAAAGCACGCATTCTACCTTCCTCAGTCCTCACTGTCCTCCAAGGGTGCCGGAAGGAAACAGAGGCAGCAGGAGCAGTCAGATGGGAAAGGGCTAATTTAATTTGCGGGACCAAAATTTAAGGTAGCAACAATTTATACCGACAAATTATAAAATATTGCCTAAATTAACACCTAATAATGTTTTTGTCTTTAAGATCAAAAGGGCACACATTTCTCCCCTTTGACCCCCTTCCCCCTCGGTCCCGGCACCCTTGCTGTCCTCAGCTCTCTGATGATTTGGAAACAGAACAGATCTGCATCAGGCAATGTGGTCTGTCAGGTGTTCCAATATACCCGTTCTTGGGAATGAACACTTGTCATGGTCCAGCGAAAGCATACTCCTCAGCAGCTTGTCAAGACGAGCGAAAGGGAATGGATGGGAACTTGATTTTTTCATAGGAGACTTCAAGCCAGACTGTTTACAATAATTATTTTTTAAACGGTTTGTTGTTTGTAATTAGTGTTGTTCTCCCCCATTGAGAAACAAGAACTATTAAAGGGATTAAAATGGTTTAAACAATAGGCCTAAACTGTTTTGTACTTGCTTGAAACTGTTTGTTTCAAGGTACCTATCGCAATGATTGGTAATTAAAAAAACAGGGCTGTAGACAGGGCTGAATCCTGGGGGGGGGGGGCTGCATGCCCCAGAAAGCCACAGAAATGTAGGAATTTTTACATGTAATGCACTTTTTTTGCAAAATTCTACATGCTACGGCCCTGAAAACACTTGTAAGAATAATATGTGTGTGCAGTCAAAACCGCAATAAGCAAGAACGGTGAACAATGATGCGATGCCGTAATTGCAGATCTGCTATTATAAATATGACAAGAAAACATGAACGGCTTTTGCACTTATTTTCGGTAGAAGTAGTTTGAAAAATTAGTAATTTTTCATTAACATAATGCATTTGTTTCGAAAAAATCCTTTAGCTACGTTTTTTGTTGCAGTGGGGAAAGTTGTGCAACTTGACCAACATTTTTCAAATGCCTACCATGATAGCCCCGATGGATCGATTGCCCTGAAACCTGGTTTGTTCTGGCCAAAGTATTATAATATTATCTGATTTTCAGATTACATGATTAAGCTTTGGTTTTTTTGAAAATCACTGTGAAGCAAAAAACGGCACAATTTTCCCGTTCTCCCCTTTCTATGTAGGCCTATCTATGCACCTGTATCTATCGATCTGTACACTAGAATGACCACGGTTAAAGGCAGGATTATAATGGTGGAACCCACAGGGAATTAGAGGAGGGGGGGATCGGGGACGGAATTGGGTGTGGGGGGATGGGCGGGATGCTTCCCCCCCCATGAAATTTGATATATTTTGATGACATGGTAATTATATGATTACGGAATAGCGTTATGTCAAGGGCTATGCGTTCAGTTTAGCCATGTTGAATTTGAATACCCATAGGCGTACCGGGAGTGCGATTTTTGGGGGGGCGAGCGACATTTTCCCGAATTTTATGATTTAAATTTAATACCATTTCAAATAAATTGCCTTGAAATCATTAATTTTCAATAGTTTTTATTTAATCATCTACCCAAATTTTTTCGCTTTTTTGCCCGAATATCATGTTTCCCAAACTTTTGGCGGGGCGACCGCCCCCCCCCTGCCCCCCAATCTGGTACGCCTATGTGAATACCAACATGGCTGTAAGTACTGTGACAATTCTTTCTATGACAGTGATATTTGGGTGTCTCCGACAACTGGCTATAACGCGGAATGAAATATCAGGATATTGCAATCCTGGATGATAAGGATCAGCTAATACGGCCAGGGGCGTAATTTTCATCTAAAATGTGGGGGGGACAAGCAGTAATTCAGCCAGCATAAGGTGTGGATCCAACAGATGTTGCGTCTCGCGGCCAGCGCGGTATGCATCTTTCGCGGGACTTTGGGGGATTGCCAGTTTTAGCAATGCAATATCAGTGTATAACACTGATGATTTAGAAAATATACAATTTGATTGTTTTTCCATTTCATCTAAGCTTTCAAAAGAATCAATTAATGACATGCAAATACAAATATAGGCATGTTGATGTCTTATGACTTCATACGTACACAAGTACTCAACGCTTGATGAGTAAACTTGTGAGGTCACAGCCCTAACCATGCCATATCATTCTCTATGAGTCAAGCAATTTATGAGTTCAT
The DNA here is from genome assembly GCA_026936325.1 of Platynereis dumerilii. NCBI lineage: Eukaryota > Metazoa > Annelida > Polychaeta > Phyllodocida > Nereididae > Platynereis > Platynereis dumerilii. The sequence goes on along the minus strand of JAPTHN010000007.1, from coordinate 61,046,823 downwards.
AGCCATAAAACGAGTGACCAACTATAAGTATCAATGAGATCACAAGTTGCTCAATGACAAGTTGACAGGTTATTTCAACGTGTTTGATAGGGCCTGTTGTGAGGTCATTGATGGCCACTAACAGCTTAAAATTCCATGAGCCTTCGTTTTTGGTTTACTGTAAGACAATTTACTGATGTTAATTGTTTAATGTTTATTAATGTAATATTGTGAAATTATAAATATTTCATATACAATTTCAAGATACATATGTTTGGCAATTTTGTGGATCACTTCTAACTTTGGCTAACATACTTCTCTGAACGATCCAACAAAAATAAGTCCCTTTCAAATAAACTTGAGTATCACAAATATTTTTCTGATTTTTAGTGACAGTTGGCTGAATTATTATAACCAGCTTAATTTTCCAATCCAAATGACCAATTTTACCATGTGGGGTAGCTACCAACTGGAAGTACTTCATCAAGTTACTGAAGAAATGTTGTTTCTGATGCATATTTAGTGGACCACTGAGGACCTATTTTTAACATTTTTATGGTTTGAGTTCTTTTGGTGACATTGAAAATCATTAGAGCTGAGATTGAGCACCTTTCATTTTGGTTAAAATAATTCTGAACTTAATTAAGGTGGCTCGATACTCGTGAACTTTCCAAGATAGGATTTCTTAAAAATAGTTTAAAATGATCCAAAATATAGTTTATAGCAAGGATATATAAACAAAAGAGGTCGCTACCAGCCTTTCTTTCAAAATATCTGAGGTTATGTAAACGAAAGTCAGTCCTCGCAAACCTGAAAAACTCAATTTTTTTCTTAATTTTTTTACTGTGAAGTTTTCCTTGCCATTCAGTGGTCATTCATCCTATTTTATTAAATAAAGCACGGAATTAAAGAGGACAGTTTTGTGGAAAAGCTGATTATTATTCCAGAGAGATATATTTATTTTAAAGAACTTTTCTAGGGGTTCGGAACAAAAGTTTCGATTTTGAAAATTTTTATCTTTTTATGAATCATAGCACTAAAAAAAAAAGGCTAGATAGAATTTTCTATTTCTTTGTTATCTGTTGCCAAATAAAGTGAGGAACAACATTGTAATATTGACAAGGCTTCCAATGGGCCTGGAAATTGATATATCAATTTATTTATAGAACAGAGTCATTTTTGCGAAATTAAACATGCTTGCCGAAAATCGCTTGTGAAAATTGTCTTCTGAAAGTAGAAAGCTGAAAGTCCGTCGGTTTATAGTATTCTTCATAGCGCATCTAATGCTGAAAACGAGAAGTCTGTAACCCTAATAGAAGTGGCACAAATGCCAAATGAAGCAGCCGCCGCATAAAATTCTCAGAATTTAAAATGATGCTGAAAATGACAGAGCAGAGCAGAGTTGTTGTGGTGACGTTACGATAGATAGGGCCTGCCTGGCTGCGCGTGAATGTGCGTTAGCAACCAATTCACACGAGTAGTGAGCCACCTTAAAGCCAACATATATTCTGGGCCTGTTGACCCAAAAAAGAATTAAGCAATCAAGGTACAAATAAACATCTATGTGAGTTTTTACAAAGGTGGACTTATTTTTGTTAAACGCTTTACAATGAGACAATAACAAAGATAAAAATTATTTTTTTTGGCTTCAGATAATGAAAAATTGATGATATTATAATTTATGTAAAATGATACAATAGATTTGATAATTTGTAAACTTATGATTTACTATACAAATATTATCTACTAGTCCAGGAGCTTATGGGGATAATTGTGCATATTTGTCTACAAGCATGAAATTTGGCACAACTGTTGCTGAGGGTATATAGATTCAATTTTTTGAGGGCGCCGGAGCGGGCGCTCATCTTGGTTGCCATAGCAACAAATTCAAAATGGCCCCCACTCGATATCTTATTTTGAGTATAACTCACTAACAAAAGGTCATAGGATTGCAAATAATAGCTCTAAATATATGTTTTTGATGCCAGGGATTCTGATTCTGCCATTATTTTTCATGTCAAACACATATTTTGGTCTATAGAGCCAAAATTGCTTGTATATTGGGGCTATAGAGCTTATTTTATCGAAATTCGCCACAAATCTTCAGCTTAAGCTATTGCAAATTGTTCTTAGTAGCAATTCATCAAGTTTTGACAACAAAAATAAACACCAGCTTTATGTCACAGAAATATGTCAACACATCATCTGTACGATGATACCAAAGTAGCCAAACAAATGTTGCAGAAATGGGTATTGTCAATGCAGCTGCCTTACGCACACCTACAGGTTCTTCTGCGCATGCAGTCCTCTCCATCAAATCTTTCAAATCCATAGCCCTACATGTTGCATGCCGATAATTTATATGGTATACTGTATGATATTGGATAGTATTATGTTATTAGTTTTTGTAATTTTCTTAATTGTGATTTTCTAATTGTATTTCTTGATGTAATTTATGTAATTTCTCGATTGCTCCTGTATCTTAATTGTTTTATTCTTCAAATCTCATTAAAAGTGCTTCTATTTCTGTTTCATTTGATAAAATGATTTGTATCCCACTGTTGCTGTGTGAGTTTCACAGCTTATTGTTTCACTTCTTCAGATTGTGTTGGTCCATGCTAATGTTTGCTCTTCACAGTTATTTGTGTTAATGTGACAGTTGGTTTTCCTGCTGTTTCCTCAATAAACTGAATTCATTCATTCTTGAGATTCTGAAAGAGCAACATCATTTTCTTCATGCACTGAGACCATTCAAACAATTGTGAGTTTCATTCAATTTCTTGTTCTAAATATTTAATATTATATCTAGTAATTTGAAGTATAAATTGGGAAGAATTATTTTCATGTGTGCTGTTACTATGATGAAGTATTGTATCATTATTATGATGAAGTATTGTCATGTTTTCAATCATTGTCTGCATTATTGCTTTACATGATAGTAGTTTGAATTCATAATTTAATGTATTTTCATTAAATGGACTTAGATTAGTTCATTTGTTACATTGTTTAGACAACATAGCTGAGACTTGGTTTTCTTTTGTTTCAGCTAACCGCACATCATTATGCACTCTGTCTGCATTTATGAAAGATGAATAAAGCGAGTTAGATCAAGATGGTCTTTGAATCAGTGTCATGAAAAGTTAGAATTGTTTGGGAAGATCTACCCACTGCCAAGATGAGTGAAGGTGAAGAAGTAAAGAAAACGGATCCAACTGAGAAACTGAAGACAAGTCATGGTGGAGTTGCAGGATGGCTGACCAGATACATTGACCAAGCTGGAAAACTGGAAGATGCTTCTCCCACTATTCTGAATATGTACAAGTCAAGAATATCCAGACAGTTTGAGAAAGTACAGAAGATCCATGAAAAGTACACTGCCACCATTGAAGAAGATGTCGATCTTTTGGATTCTGAAGAACAGTGGATGGAGGATTATTTTGATCGTGCCACTGCATGCATTGGGGAAATTGATAGGAAGTTACAGTCTGCTGTATCTCGCTCTGTCTCGGATTCTGTAGAATCGAATGATGTCGGTGGTTCTCCCTCTTTGCTTAATGTGGATTCAAGTCCTAATCCCTCAGCTGGTTCTTCAGACACTCCTACAGTCAATGATTCTTCAGGTTCCCAGCAGTCTTCACAGTCCTTACAGTCCTCCTAGCCTTCTTCAGAGTCATCTTCGAAATCCCCTCCGCAGTCTTTACAGCCCTCCTCAGAGTCCTTGTCGCAACCTCCACCACAATCTTCGCAGATTGCTCCACAGTCTACACAGATCGCTCTGCAGTCTTCCTCGCAGAACCCCGCTCCTACCTCAGGTACTTCTTTCACTACTAGTAATGAGGGAATTGATGAATGGATTGATCATCTTGTGCCTGGGGTAGAAACTGACATTGCTAAAAATGTATCTTCATCAGACTTGGCACAAACAATAGCAAAGTTGGAAATTGATCGTGACTTGCCTAAAGTTGAGCTTCCCTGCTTTGATGGCAGTCCATTGATGTGGCCAAGGTTCATCGAACATTTCTATGTGCAAGTGCATTCCAGAAGAGGCCTAACAGACTCTAGGAGAATGGATCTCCTTCAATCCCACGTCAAGTCAGAGGCTAAAAATTTAATTCAAGGATTAGGGTATGGGTCACAATTATGCTCTCAGCCTTAAAGAGCTCAAGTTTGCATTTGGCCACAAAGTCCTGGTGGCAAGGGCTTATATAAACTCTGTGACTTCTGGTAGTGTTGTTGTGCCAGGTGATACAAATGCAATCCGTAATTTCTACATCGCCGTTCGGGACTGCATACCCACACTTCAGCAGATGAGGTATGATCGTGAATTGTACAGCAATGATGTCCTGCAACGTACCCTTCGTCGCATCCCCAATGATCGGAGGAGTTCCTGGAATGAGTTCGTCCGCAAGGTTTGCCAAACTCACGAACCGACATTGCTTGATCTTCAAACATGGCTGAAGCAAAGAGTAGAAGCAGATTCAAGCCCATACGCCATACCATTCAGGTCTTCAAAGGGAAACGACCAACATTCTTCGTCACAAGTTTATGCCCCTAAAGTTACTACGTTGAATACATCTGTCAGCACTTCTTCTGTTTGTAGTTCTCCAGACTTTAAGGCTTGCGCTGCCTGTGGAGAAGCTCATCACACTTCAAGGTGCAAGATGTACACTGACAGGCCAGTTGAAGCACGGTATGAGTTTGCTAAGGAAAAGAGACTGTGCTTTAATTGCCTCTATCCAAACCATCGAATTGGTGAATGTACTTCTTCCATCAGCTGCAAGGTGCAAGGATGCACCAAACGTCATCAGACATCACTCCACAGAGGCCGATTGAACATCACAACACCATCAAGTGCGTATGTCAATCATCTTCAAAGCAGGAGGTATTGTGTTTACTTTCAAGTTTTACCTATAGTGGCGCATGGTTCAAATGGTCGTAAATTGAAAACGTTTGCCCTGCTTGACTCTGCCAGTGACATTTCGATGATTAATCATGAACTTTCTCAAGAACTTGGTTTGAGTGGCAAGCAGAGCACATTGACTATGAATACCGTAAACTCGACTACGAACATGCAGTCCACTCGGGTGAGTTTTGCCGTGCAAGATAGTGATGATCTTGGTACTGTTCCTCTTTGGTTAAATGAAGTCTGGACAAAGCAGGGGAATTTCAGTTGCCCCAAATTCTCAGCCTCAAGTATCAAGGACATGGACCATTTGCAGAATCTTAATTTTTCTAATGTTGAACCTAATGAAGTAAAGATCTTGATTGGAGCTAATGTTCCAAGGGCTCACATGCAGCTTGAGGTGCGTCAAGGTGGTGCAAATGAGCCTGTTGCAATAAGGACATGCTTGGGATGGTGCTTGATGGGTGTAGCTTCCATGAGTAACTCTGCTTGTGTCAATTTAACTCTCACAGAGGAAGAAGACCTCAGTAGAAAAGTAAAACGATTCTGGAAAACTGAAACGTTTGGAGTGAGTGCAAATCTTGAGCATCCTGCATCAGTTGAAGACCAGGGAGTCTTACAAGTCATAGATGAGAAGACTCGGTTTCCAGATGACAGATGGCCTGATCAACCTGCAATTGGTGTTCCCGCTGAAGATGATCCAAATGTCAGGAAGTGTACACATGTTAATGCAGCTGTGATCCAAGATGTTGCTGAAATTTCACTGTCTTCGAATCTTTCTGAATTTGTTGACCGTGCAAAGTTTTCTACGTGGATTGTGCTTGCAGTGAGAATCTTCATAGCTGGATGCTGTTGCATTAATGTCTTCGTTGCTGAACATCCTTGGCTCTTGGTGAAGGAGTTGAAAGAAACTGAATTCCTACTCATTAAAGATGTTCAAAAGGAGAGCTTCACGAGCGACTTCAGAGATCGCCGCAAGAACATTGAAATCCACGATTCCAGCGGACTGAAATCTCTGCATCCTGTCTTTGATGTCTCAGCCGGCCTCCAGAGAGTTGGATGTCGTTTAAAGAACTCTGACATAAGTTTTGAGGCACAAGTTTTGATGAAAGGTCATCATGTCACCAAGTTGTCTGTGCTGAACAACTTTTGGATGCCCATGCTGGGATTGTTCTCTTGTCCTAATTGGCCTACCAAGTGCAGAATACAGGACGTAAAGCCCCAATCATCCATCCATCCATCCCATGCTGAGACTGAACAATTGTTTGACTACTTTGGACCTGCAACTCACAAGCATGCTCAGAAGAAATGGGGGTGCCTCATCAAGAATCCTAATGGAACCTTTGCCAGACCAGCTGCTAAAGTATGTCTCTTGGAAGAAGCCATCAGATCTTGAGTTTGAGGACTTAGAGTCCTCAAGGGGGTGCTGTGTGATATTGGATAGTATTATGTTATTAGTTTTTGTAATTTTCTTAATTGTGATTTTCTAATTGTATTTCTTGATGTAATTTATGTAATTTCTCGATTGCTCCTGTATCTTAATTGTTTTATTCTTCAAATCTCATTAAAAGTGCTTCTATTTCTGTTTCATTTGATAAAATGATTTGTATCCCACTGTTGCTGTGTGAGTTTCACAGCTTATTGTTTCACTTCTTCAGATTGTGTTGGTCCATGCTAATGTTTGCTCTTCACAGTTATTTGTGTTAATGTGACAGCTGGTTTTCCTGCTGTTTCCTCAATAAACAGTCTGTATCCAAGGGATACTACCAAGGTATTTTCATTTCTACTTGTGAACAGACTCATGATTCATTGACTTTTGCCAACCCACATCCCACTAATCTTGAAATTATTTGCATGCAATGTGAAGACAATATTCACTTGTGGAGGATTAGTTTTAAAAAGGACCAAGGTATCAGTAATTATCCTACATGTAAGGTGACCAAGAATGCTGCTATTCAAATACCAAAGGAAAAGGAAATTCTCACACTGTAGATAAGCATGGAAGAAGGACAATACTAGACAGATATGGTAAGTGCAACCCTCTAACCCCCATTCTGGGCTCACGAGGGTTGATTGATGAGACGCGAGAGAGATTGGGAGTCCTCAACATGTAACACATTTACCCCACCAATGCCATTCCTCTGGCCAGGCTCAGTTAGACCCTAGTTTTATATGTACCAGTTTTAGTACAAAATTTACTAATTCAAATTTAAGTCAGGCCAAGTTCAAATGCAAATCGAACAGCATTTATCACCATTCGATTGTTTAACATTTCACACAATGGCTACTGTGTGACTTTCTGCATGTAGATAAAAAGGAGTAGCCTCAATGTTCATTATTGAGCTGAAACATGCAATTTTAATTATCCTTGGCAAGACATTGGTGGTCCATTTCACATGACTGGAATACTTTAGAAAGGACAATCATCAATTTATCGAATGCCTTTCACCAATCAGTCCTGAGGTTGTTTGGATGCTGTTCACTGTGGTTCTTACCTAGGACAACTTCCCTTATGACAGCTTTAAGATGTTTGTTCGTCAATGCACTGGTAGGACTCTTCAAACCTACATTTTAGGTGAACAAACACAGGCATGGTGGGAATCGCAGCCAATATTTCAGACAATAAACAAAAAGAGGTACACTTTTTCCTGATGAATATAGAAGTCAAAAGTTTTTCTTTTATTCGACAGGCAAGATCTTGGTGACACACCACTAGGCAGCACTAATTTCAAGATTGTCTTGTCAAAAAAAATCTTCTTGGATCTTTCAACTCCCACCAGCTAGCGCGAAAACCCTCTTCCCTTATCTAAGTTTTCTTCTACAATCTACATGTAGCAAGTAATAAAACAGCTAGCCTGGCACTCTACCAGTGTGTGAACTTCGGACGGTGAAACAGTGGTACGCCTACAACTGCCTACAACAGTCCCTGTGTTAAAGGACTGCTTCTTCTGCATGAGTCAGGTGGTCTCTTGGGTACTTGAATTCTCTTGGAACTGGCAGAAACATATGTGACATCCCAGCAAATTAAACTTGTGCCGAACTCGGCCAAGCTAAATGTTCGGTCTCTTGGTATTGTACTTCATGCTTAATTTGGGTGAGACATGATTTTCCTTTGGTATTGCCTGTTGGAAAAACAGTCTCATTGGTCAGATTAGGAGAATTGTCCTCCAGTTACTAGTACCATGGTCTTTCTGAAGAATGATCCATCACAATTCTGTATTGTTTTGACATACCATATTGAAAATTTAATTTAATGAGTTTCTTGTGATCGAATGGTTTAGAGTGCTCGATAGTGCATGCACAGGTTTCAAGAGCTTATGTTTGAACCTCAACCCTTGAACTCAATTTATTGCAAGCCCATGAGATATTAGATGGAGTGTTCTATTCTGGGGCTACTCAATGACCCTGGACACCACTGGTTTTATAGTCTTCTCATCACTCATCATGCATACAGCGATCACCAAAAGTGAAGGTTCTATGGTAGGGAACCTGTAGCAATGTTCTCTTGTCCCCTGCCCATGGGTACTGCACTGTGGCTGCCCTGAGCAGTGCCATTGTTGGAAGGCTCTCAACAAATTCCATGTGCCACATGTCGGATCAAAATAAGAAACCCTGACTGACATCAGTCTACTGTAGAGGCAGGCAAACTAGCAAGGCTCCAGACTGAAGATATTCACATCGAATTGGGTATGGAATTGGCATCTGGGGCACTAGTGCAGTTGCTTTTCAGGTCGGCGCTCAGAAATACAGCGCCTCTACTGAAATGTTTTAGCTCGCTCCCTCCCGTCACAATAGAACAGGCTGCTGTAGCATGCAAGAAACCAAGTCAAATTAATTTCAAGACTTGTGAGCTGTGACTGAAGTTAATCAAACAAGACAGTCTGTGCAAAGTCACTGCACATATGAACAAATATTTTAGTAGTGTGATAGTTTCCCTCAGATATATACCCAAGAAGCATCTACATGTATTGCTGAGCACAAATAAAGGTTGTATTACCGTTGTAACTGAAACGAAGTCTTTGTTCGAATCAATCGCCATTGTATCTTTAAAAAAATCAGGATTTCAAAGTATGGGGATGGCAAACAAAAGTGGATAAGTACATCACAGATTTCATACAGGCCAACACACAAGGACAGCAACAGGTTTCTTTTGGTATATTACACAACTTATTGGCTAGCATCATGTAGTGCTGTGATATTTGAAAGATTTAGTGGCGGGAACTGTGTGCGCAAAAGAAAAGGAGTGCATAGATGCAACTGCATTAACAATACCCTTGTCTGCAACATTCATTTGGCTACTTTGGTATCAATGTACATAATATATATATATAATTGATAATTTGGTTCTTGTTAGAGTGAAGTGTTATCAGGAAATTGAAAATATGTTGAAAGTTTCGATAAACTAGGCTCTATAACCCCAATATACAGGCAATTTTGGCTCTATAGACCAAAATATGCGTTTGACATGAAAAATAATGACAGAATCAGGATCCCTGGCATCAAAAACATATATTTAGAGCTATTAATTGCAATTCTATGACCTTTTGTTACTGAGTTATACTCAAAATTAGATATCGAGTGGCGGCCATTTTGAATTTGCCATGGCAACCAAGACGAGCGCCTGCTCCGGCGCCCTCAAAAAATTGAATCTGTATACCCTCTGCAACTTTTGTGCCAAATTTCATGCTTGTAGACAAACCTGCACAATCAACCCCTTATTTCCCCATAAGCTCCTGGACTATACCATAGAGTGTGATTATAAGCAGACCACATATTTCAAAATATGAACTTTCTTGACAGATACACACTAACCAACACAGGTCAACAAGTGGATGGCAAGTGCCAAAGAAATTCAGACAAAACACATAATGATTGTACAAAAATTGACTATACATGAAGATTATAGGACGTTTCACCGCTAGGACGTTTCACCGTCGGCAGTAGTGGGACGTTTCACCGCTGGTTTATAACAAAAGTTAGCCAAGTAATAATTGCCTTGTATCCAGTTGTATGAGCTTGATAAGCCATGATTAAACAAAAACACACAAAACATTGTCTGTGTTGCTACTCTATCTACTTGATCTATGATTATCTAAGTTTTTTGTTACTTTGTAGCAAATAAACTAACATTTTGTTATGTTTCGTTTCACACGTTTATGATGTAGCTAAATGTATGCAAAGTAACAAGAAAACATAACTAAATGGACAATGTGATTACTAGAATAACGAAGGATAACAATTTTCACTAAAACAATCAACTAAGTGATACTTTTCAAGTACTTTAATAACCAAATAGTGAAATTAACTGGCGGTGAAACGTCTCACACTGCCGACGGTGAAACGTCCCAGCGGTGAAACGTCCTGCTACCTACATGTATATGAACTGTACGTAGCATTAAATAATTATTGTGGTGGAGTGAATTTAGGAATACAAGCCCACATTAAAGCAAACCAGAAGCTGGGTAATATCACCCCTTCAAGACAGAAACATAATCGCCCTATGCTATAGCATGGGCGATAATTAAATAATTATACTGTCTTTGGGCATGGAGGTGGGGGAGGAGTTTCTATTTTATAAGGAGTTGGCCTCGATCTGGAAATTAAGGTTATGAATGCACACATGGAAACAAAATGTCATATTCATCAAAAAACTTCTTTTGGATCCACTTCATTGAAATTGAAACTGTATAGGTAATCAAAACATACCTGCTTTTCTTCGATGAATTCAAACTAAATTTTAATGCATGGAAATGGAACTCGTCCTCAACTGCACAACAATATAGTTTAATACCAGTAGGTAGTACTAGGTACATTCTTACATTGACCGCTTTCAATTTCATCAAGATGAGTGCTGATTTGCAATTAATATTGTCAGACTTTGTCTTTTCTGAAATGTTGATGTAGCTAAGGATCAACCTTTAAAAAGTGACAATTAATGCACTTAATTTTTTTGACGAGACGCGACAGTTTAATAAATATTCTGGAATATTTGTTTCTTAGCTTTCCCATCTGAGATCAAATCTAATTCTCAAATATTTTAAAATTTTTTTTATGTCAAAAAGTGGGGGGGATATTTCATATTATGTCCCCCGGGGTCAAAAATGTGAGGGGGACATGTCCCCCCCGTCCCCCACCAAATTACGCCCATGAATACGGCCTATATAGTGTCAGTAAAACATCTGGACAATCTACACCAGACTCAGTGGTCCAGGGGGTGGGGGGGGAGCCCGGGCCCCCTAGCCCCCCCCCCCTGTATCCACCACTGGTGGCTGAACCTCAAGTGTACCGGGAAGTAACACAATTTTGCCTGAAGAACAGGTAAAGATGATCCCATTTCCAATAAAAAATATTGTATAGATCAGTGACAATGTGTCAGAATTTCGCAATTATACCGATTTATGGCATAATTTTCAATTTGAAGGGGTGGGGGTAAATATACCGCAAGAAAGGATCACGCGCTTATTCGTGAATTTCTTGTAATTTGAAACTAAACTCTTAAAGCCAATTTCTTAGCTGTCAATGTCTCTTTTCCCCTTGGAAAAAACAAATTTGAAGTAATACAATCGGAAAAAACAAATTTGAAGTAATACAATCAATCTGTCGGATAGCAGCTGTGCAACTTTGAAGTAATCACGTTTAAAATCCCATGACTGAATTTTCAAAGAAAGTGCTAAAGAAATCGATCTCAGCATTCTACTAAATAATGAAATGCTCACTCAAAAATCTTTTAGTACGAGGGGTTTTCCATAAGTTCTGTCCAACTAGTCATAACTTTTGCTAGATTTGATGTAGAAAAATGATATTTGGGTCACAAAATATTGACGTAATTTGAAAATAACTCCAAAAAAATCAGATCATAAAATAAAAAATAAATGCCTAATCTGTTGCCATGGAAACCAGAAGTCATGAAATGCGGCCCAGACTTTGTAGTGCTCACTTAAAACGAAATGAACACTTGCTTTCATCATCTGTGTCTTGACATACTGAATTGAAGTATATTCATAATTTTTTTCATGAAATATATTCAGTTAATTGTAAAATCATCAATAACAGTGGAAACTGGTATTTTTGTTACATCTCTGATACTTTGGCATCACTCATATATAGTTTCTCAGTTTTTTACAAGATGAGCCATTTTTTGGATGAGGATGACATTATATATACCTGTTACATTTTTTCATTTTAATTGGATTAAACTAGCAGAGAGAGAGAGTAAGAACCTTTTATCCATCATCCCAAGTCATACCATGACAAAATGGCCCATAACCTTTGCTAATTCATGAATACTTAATTAACTGACCCAGTTTTGGCTCAGCTACATCACAGTTTGAAATTGTTGCTTCTGTTTCACACTGTTACAAATGGAGAAATTGTGTATTGTTGAAAGGTGCTATCACAGTTCCGAAAATTCCATTGAATTATGTATTTTCACAGTTCTGAAATTAAACTGTTTGAAAGTTTGCTTGTTTTACACTGTTTTTCTCAGTTGCCAGTAATCCTCTAAGTGTCCATAATCTGACTAAATCTGCATGCAAAATGCTTATGACCTAAATAAGCAGCCAATCACAGAAGAAGTTGGAAATAGCAGAAAGCCCTGTCCATTTTAGCAGGGCTTGCGTGGGGAGGATGCCTTTTATCATACATACAAGGAAGACAGTATGAGTGACAGAACCAAATAAATATTGCACAGACTTTTTCCGAATGAAGAGAAGACACATTGGACAACCAGAGAAAAGAAGACTGGAAAATGCCAAAACTGACCTTAACATGAAGACTGAGGTATCATACTTAGAGATGGATAGAAAGTATGAGAAAACGTGTTTACAAGGTCCCAGTCATTAATTTGGAATTTGGGAAATGACTAAAAATGTTTTAAAAAAATTCTGTTCTATATCTCTTGTACTAATTACATATTTTACACAAAATGTCAAGTATGGGTTTGTCAACAAGCTCTTGGTCGCATTTCATGACTTTTGGTTTCCATAGCAACAAATCAACAATTTATTTTTACCTCTATGATCTGATTTTTTGGCAATCATTTGCAAATTATCTCAATATCAACTGACCCAAATATCATTTTTCTGCTTAAAATCTAGCAAAAGTTATGACAGGTTGGCCAGAACTTATGGAAAATCCATCATAAAGAACAAAAAGTCTACGAAACACCAACTGTGATCTTAATATAAGGACTGTGATGCATTGACTTTTAAAGAATATAAGGTTATAGGAAATGTACTCAGTGCCAAGTTTATTCTTACAAGAATTTGTGAAATGTTAGAGATTATTTTTAATAGGTTTCCTGTCCTGCAACCTTGGTAAAAATTAAATTTTTTGACAAGATATAATGAATCTGTGCCTCTAAAGGTGCTCTGGGCCGCATTTCAAGACTTTTGGTTTCCATGGCAACAAATTAACCATTTATTTTTGTTTCTATGATATGATTTTTTCAGGATCGTTTGCCAATTACTTCAACATTACCTGACCCAAACATCATGTTTCTGTATTAAATATTGCAAAAGTTATGGCAAGTTGGACAGAACTTTTGGAAAACCCCTCGTATAATTAGGTGCTTCAAGAGCAGCCAAATACAACAGAATTGCTGTTGACGCTGTCAGAAATTTGAACAGTTGCTGAAATGACAAAATGTAACTAAACCTGTTAAAACGATTTTGCTGGGATAACTGGGATTATCTGAAGATTCGACATGCAATCAGAGTTGCCAGATCATATTGCAACATTGAAATCAATGTCAATTATTGACAAGCACAGCACAGTGTCTTTGAATATTGGGGCTTTTAATAATGACACAACTTACCAAAAATTATTTTTAAAATGTAGTCATACAATTGACTTCAACATTGTTCTTGTTGAGAATGAAATAATCCTTCTGGAGTTAGGAAAATATTTATCTTGCTGTCTCAAAACTAATCTGTCAGAAAGTCTTTAAATATATGATACACCATACAGTGTAGACTGCATTATGGAAGGCAGGCAAACTGATATGCATTACAAGCAGTTCTAGAGCTTCGGTTTGACACAACGACATAGAGCCTCTTCTTGGAGATGCCTAACAAGTCCCAGTTATTTTAGAAACCAAACTTGCAAACTTTGTTTTTCAGAACATCCCGGATAAGAAGTTTCATTGAGAAGTTGCGCAATTTCCTGTCTTTTAAAAATGGTTCTTTTATTATGTTATTTATTGATATATAATCATTTTTTGAACTTTTATGATGTTATTTACATATATTTTTGTACATGCAATTGTGCATATGTTGTATAAATCTAGTTATTTGCTGCTGAAATTTCATGAGTTTATTAAGGGGCCACCAAATGTTTCAAATTCATACATTACATTCTATGGATGTTTGGTGAAAAAAATAATTCGTTTCCCATTTGACACTAAAAAATCTTTTTTCAGCACATGAAAATAAACAAAAGTTTGTTTCCACCTGTAGCTATAGGGTACCATAAGGGGGAAAATTGCAATAAAACAGATTGACGTGCATCTCCATGCAAAAAAAATTTTGATGCTTAGCTAACGAAAAAAAAAGTTCGTCTTGGGGGTAAAATCCATATTGCCTCCCCCCCCCCCAACTCAACTATAGTCTGGTAAGCCCCTAATAGCTTAAATTTTTTTTTCTAATTTTGAGTTCCGTCAGGCTGCATGGTTTTCCGAAAAAACCAAAGCCTAATAATCGTGTAATCTGAAAATCAGACATTAAGATATAATACGTTGGCCAGAATCAACCTAAGTTTCAGGCCAGTCCGACCATTGGAAGATCATGATAGGCGTTCAAAAAAAGTAGGTCAATTGGTACAACTTGCCCCGATGCCGGGGTAAGTTGTGCCGCATAACGGGTATAACACTTTTAACACATGTTGGTTTCAGTGTAAGTTGTTGCCCAACATTGTCAGGCTTTGTGTAGAATGAAGACAAAAAAAGATGAATACAAAATTAAATCCTATGACATGCGATTGGCTCAACTCACCCAATAAAAACAGCAAAACTTACCCAAATTGATTTTCTGGATAAAACTGGTTGTCAAAAATAAACGAACAATGCAAGATGAAATCTAACAACAGTAATGTCTGATATATATACCTCTTAACTCCATCCTACCAGAGGGACACCATCTTATATTTATATATACCAAATGACTGAGAAACAAGAGTGTCATTCATCGACACTTCAGGTTTTCAGCAGCAAAATTGCATTTGTGAGTGTAGCTTTTCATACCATTATATTTGGCTGTTTTTTCTTGGTGCATGCCTAATAATGTTGGCCAAGTAGGTGTATATGAGTGGCATTGCCTTTTTTACCCAGTTCTTCATTTCACCCCAACAATGGGCGGCACAACTTACCTCGCGGCACAACTTACCCTGGTCTCCCCTAAATTGGGATGATGGATGATTGGGCCTTTACGTCCTGTATTTCATAAATGCACTTGGTAATAAGGACAGGAGGAAGACACGCAATGACGCGAAGGATGCAATGATTTACAAGAATGATTAAAGAACTCTGCCAACCATCTTAGTATTTACTATTTATTTGTAATGTCGTGACTTTATATTACATAATTTTTTCCATAATCTCCCACGTCAGCAAAGGCCATTGACAAGGGGTGTAGGCAAGAGGGGGGATGGGCCCAAACTTAAGTCAAATTTAACAGACTTTTAAAAGTAAGTCCTCACAAGCGCCAAATGCACATGAACTTGAATCGAAAATGCAATTCTAAAATTTTAATTTTCAACACAAAAGTTTGTTCCATGGGTTTTCTTTGACTTCAGACCCATATTTACAGGGCAATGATGAGGATTTTGCAAAAATTTGAAATATTTCTTTGATTTGTTCCTTTTAGATCAAGAAAATTTTTAACATAAAATCCATCTGTTGTAATTTTGTTTAAAATAATTGTCTTTTAAATTTATGGTTTTTTTTTAAATGAGAGACTATTTTTGCATTCCTAAACGCTTTACCAAAAGACGAACCATAACAGGTAGCATGTTTGCCAGTTGGAGAAAGTTGGTCATCTTGAACCAAAAGTCTATGATAAAGTTTTTAAATGAATGGATTTAGATTCCAAAAAATCACATCCTAGCAAATTGTAGGCCTACATGTACTTAGAATAGGGATGATGTATAATAAACATTTAATTAGGGGGAACCGGGGCACATTGGGACAAGGGGCACATGTTCTATGGGACAGTGGCGTTTTCTTGGTTCCATGCAAGGCATACGATAATTATGGTAGTGTCATCATATCTTAATATGTCAATGGCACAGCCATGAAATTCGCGCAGCTCTTAAAAAGTTTTTTTAAGACTTATGGTTTTACCATGTAACCTTCATTAAATTTATCTCATATTCAATGTATGAAAGGCAGTTATGTTACTGTTTCAAAGAAATTGAAAGACGGATATATAGAAAAATAGAGAGAAATTTAGACTAGAAACTATAAGAAAAATAAAATATATCAAAAATAGAATATATCAATAGATAGATAGATAGATAGATAGACAGATAGATGGGATAGCAAATAAATAGGATTAAGAATAAATAGAATTGATAGACAATCAGCTAAATAGTAAAAAGGAAGACTGCACTTAAAGCTGCCAAATTAAAGACTATGCTAGATTGTTGATATTACATAATAGTGATAACAAAAACAATAACATGATCCGCATGTAGATTAATTGCTCACTGTTACATAATCATCAGTTGACAAAGATTATGTAACCTCAATTTTGTTATGTTTTCTTGTTTTCTGTTTTGAAATGAAATGAATCACATGTTCATAATTTAATTTAGCTTGTCAAGGCTTATAATGAACTATTCCATAAAAATAATAGATACAGGGAATATTAATGGAGAAAATTTAATTTTTAAGACACTTTTGAATATGAATATGTCATGTTTTGTTAAATTCGAAACTAAATCATTGATAAGAAGCTGGTCCCACTTGACCTAATTTCCTGCTGTCGACCATTGATGTTGAGACCATCACTGCACAGATTTTTGAAACCTTTCTTGTGCTAAATTTCGCTTCGCAAAACGGCCTTAGGCCGTTTCGCTGCGCGAATATAATTTCACATCCTGATATGTTTCTATCGTTTTATTGGCAAATTATAGCCACATGCAGAAGTATGGTGAGGCAGTGCTTGTTTTCCTGCAACTAAAGAAAATTCAGAGGGATTCAATTCAAACCATTCTCTGGAACAAACCATGAACAATGAGGCTTTCTCAATGCTTGCATAAACTTTATACATCATAATGAAACGTTATGAATTGCTATCCCGCTAAACACACTCACTGGTGCCTGAGAAATTAGCAATTTGGTGTAAAAGTCATATCGGGGCTCATTGGGACACTGAATACGGGGCACATTGGGACGCACTTTATATGGAAGAATGTAAGTATCCATGTGAACTGAATGACCTGGGACAGCACATAATAGGTAAACAGGCCACAGTAAATAGAGGCATAATGGATCATCATGCTCTGTGAACAAATTTATCGCAAGTCAATGTGTTTTGCTTACACAGATGACCGTATTTGCGAAAAGGGTCTGGAATAGCTGAATTTAAACTTGCCTCATATTTTTCTTGTTAAAAGTAATGTTGTCACTCCATTTAGCTATACTGCAATGATTTTGGATTTAGTGAAAACACTAACATCTTGATTTTCTTGTCTAAAAGGTTTGAGATAAACAAACTGTACACCAGCATGGAAGGCAAGCAAACTGACACACATTAAAAGCAGTTCTTGAGCTTCAGTTTGAGACGACAAAGTGCCTCTTCTTGGAGATGCCTGTCAAGTTTTGGTTAATTTAGATACAGAATTTGCAAACTTCCTGTTTTAAAAATATTCCCAAAAACAGTTGAGCAACTTCCAGTCATTATGTTAACTGTATGGTATTTTTCTGATTATGTATAACTATATGTAGGTCATGTTGTATAAATCAAGTGATATGATCAAGAATACTGAAATTGCACGATTTTATTGTTGAAAGTTAAAACTTTTTCCAATTTGGCATTGTACAGAATGTTTGGAAAGCTCCCTTGAAACATACGGCAGGTCTGAAGATGTAAGGGGGGAGGACAATTTCATTTCCAGGGGGGGGGGAGGCTTGGCGACCTTGGCAGTAATTATTTATTTTTAATCGCGTAAAGTCCCGGAATATTCATTTGCTAAATCAAGCAACACCTTGATAAGAAATACCCCCCTCCAGAAATTATCTATTATACAAGACTGCCCAAAAAGAATTTATTTATTTCACAAAACTGATCAAGACATTATTTATTTTTTTTAAACTCCAAGCCCACTCTTAAGATTAAAAGGTGGCCCTCTAAGACTGTCCTTCTCTTTAGAAACCTATAACTTTGCTGAAGCGTATACTAGACGAAGGTCTTCAAATTAATTTGAAAAAGTCATGGTTGTCAGAGGTATAAAACGGAAATCCCTTGTAAATTCCGTTTTACAATGACTTTGCCTCGCAGTGGCTAATTGGTGATTCCAGTTGAGGTGTAGGCTATCCTTGAAATTAACTCTCCTGATATATGTTTTTACACAAATTTCTCTGTTGCTATTCACTGTAGATGCAAAATTAATTGGCACATCAACCTTGAAAGATAAAAAAAGTACCACAGTGTATGGTAATGCAATTAACTACAGAGAATTCAAAAAACTTTTTTCCAACCAGTCTCTGAAGTTATACAAAAAAGTATAGAGTCGATAACAATTTTATATACTTACAAATAAAACTTGCCTAAAATATAACCTTAAAATGGTTTTTCGTCAAGAGCAGAAGGGCACACCTCGCCCCCTCCGCCTGCCCTGCTCAAGGACAGTACAGAGGGGCAATTGTCCCTCCCCCAGTTTCCCCCGCTTCCCCTCTGATCCAACACCCTTATTTGTCCATTTATTTATCCATCTCCTACAAGAAGGATGTCTGACAAACACAGTCATCAGTCCAGCAGAGGGCCCTTAAATCCATATCACTAAATTGTTTGCAACATCCGTGATGTGCCATCTAGTGTTCACCAAAGCCACATGTTACCTTCCTTGCAGTCTCTTTATTTCTTCTAATTGAAAAAAAAATAAGAGATGAAATATAATCATCAACTATTGTGTGCTCTGGTATCTTTGGAGGAGTTAGCGCCACACGAGTTGAACAAGACTGCATTCTTTTCCATCAGCATGCATGCTATTAAAATGCATTACACAAAATTTAATGGTGATGGCTCAGTTGTACAGTTTAGTTGAGGGGAGGCAAGTTAAGTTAATTGAGGCAAGTTTGGTTGAGGGAAGCCAAGCTCAGTTGAGGGAAGCTGAGTTTGTTTGAGGAAAGCCACGTTTAGTCAAGGGTAACCGTGTTTAGTTGAGGGGAGGGGTGAGGGGTTGAGGAATTAGAGGATAGGTGAGGCCAGATGAGGGTAAGAGGGGTAGTGTCAGGGTGAAAGGGGTTCAGTTTAGGGTACCAAATTTATTAGAGGGAGTGGGAGCATCCTGCCATGAGCCCTATTAAAGTGTAATCTAGTATAATATTTGGTTTTTTTGGTACCTTTGACACGAGTCGACAGCAATATGTGTGGCAAACAATTTCAAACCAGCAGAGGGCATTTACATTCACTTTGTTTGGTGCTGTGCCACCTGGTGTTCATTTGTAGATAGATACAGTCATATAACTCATATTAGATCGATAAATAAGATTGATTGATTGATTGATAATCAGATAAATTGTAAAAAGGCAGACAACACTGAAAGCTGCCAACTTTTTAATTTTAAGTCTAGGTTAGATTGTTGATATTACATAATAGCATATATTTTACTAAACAACAATAACATGATGAGCATACTGATTAATTGCTCACTGTTACATAATCATCAGTTTATACAGGTGATGTTACTTAAATTTTGTTTTATTTTCATGTTGTCTGTTTTGAAATGAAATGAAATCACTTGTTAATAACTTAATTTAGCTTGTCAGGGCTAGTAATCATAGATCTAGTCCATAAAAATTATGGGTATAGGGAATATTACTGGAGAAAATTGAATTTTTGAGACACTTTTGAAGAAGAATATGTTATGTTTTGCTAAATACGGAACTAAATCATTGATAAGAAGCCGGACCCATTTGACCTAATTCCAAGCTATGGACTGTTGATGTTGAGACCAACACTGTGCACACAGATTTTTGAGTCCTCTCCTATGCTCAATTCGCTTCTCGAATATTAATAATTCATAATTAATTCAATAATAATGGCACATGTTTAGAGTTGAATTCATTGTATTTGTATGTTATGCATATTAGAAGGGCACCTATAGGGTATATTAAATTTTTTACTTGTGTGTTCTTCCTTCCACTTATTTTGGTTGGTATTGCTTAAAGAAATTTTATCAAAATGTACAGTACATGTATTGTACATTTGTAATTTGCAAATAAGTCATCTTCAGGGCGTCTGTATTTAGCGGAACGGAACGGAATTGGCGGAACGGAATATCTGTATTCCGCGGAACTGTAAAATGCGGAACTGTAAAGTGCGGAACTGTAAAAAACGGAACTGTAAAATGCGGAACTGTATTCCGCGGAACTGTAAAACACGGAATTAGGCCTATATGTGGCAGCAGGGCAGTCTAGTGTATACCAATTAGGCCTATCTGTATCAATTGGTATTGAAGTACACTGTACTACTACAAGCAATCGAGTCTAATTGGCATTGAAGTGTTGGGATATGACAATCTCCTTGAAGTGTCAGTTTGATGAACATTCTTGAAGTGCAATTAAGTTAAATTGGGGCTTGCTTAGAAGAATTTCTTATGAATGATATATCACATGGCCTTAATTGCATCACAATGACTAACAAATACCCTTCGTGATTCCAATGATTTTGAAATTAAATTTGCTTGACCAAGACTAGGTTGAACACTAAGTCAACTGACTAAAAAGTACGACTTAGACTTCAACTTCTAAGTTAAGACATCAATTACTGGCTTCAATTTCAAATTTGTGAAGCTACAAATGACCTCAATAGTTCATTGCTGCAATAGGCCTACTATGAACTATGAAATGACAGCTAATATGATTAATGCAATGTAATTATTTTGTCTATAAAATGAACGATGAGTACCTGCATTCCAGGCTACAGCAGCATCAAAATCCTCAGAACAGTTCCTTTCAAACACATTGAAATAAACTGTCAATTTGTGATTGGGTAGCTTGTGACCTCATTGACGAGTGCTGTGACACCTCAATTGACTTTTCCTGATTCAAAGTACAATGTGTATGACATTGGTAACAAAATTAATCTACTATTTTACCCCCATATTCATAGACTCTGAGTCCTGATGACCTATATAGGAGTTACTTCAAGTGAGGGAGATTCAGAAGAGCAAAGATCAGTGTGACTTATAAAACTCAATTACCCACACACGTAAATAAAAAGGAAAATTCGACAATATTTTTTTTTTTGTGCTTGCCCCCCCCCCTTTCTGTATAGCTCTATGAGCTCAGGGGGCAAGCCTCAAACATCGTCTATGCAAACTTATAAACGACTTGTGTGAACTGACAATTTAAAACATTTTTGTTGGCCACTCTATGTACTGTTAACGATGTTTGAAAGTTAATAAATCAATCAAAATAACAGGACTGTCCTGGTCACTGGACCCAAGAGTCAGCTGTTTTGATGAATCAACCAGGGAGGTTTTATAAACCAAGTCCATGAATCAACTGACTTCCTTCATTTCAACTGAAGTGAACTAGTTGATAACTTTTCAACTGCAAAGTTCCATCCTCCCATGCAGGTCGTCTTGGCAGGGTGCAAAATTCAGACTAAAGTAATTTTAACTGATGTATCAATAAACAGGCCTAAAAAACCTGGATATTCGCCAAAATGAATAATAAGGGAAGTTCACAACCAAAAATCCTATGAGATTCTTACAGGTGATTTCATTAGTACGTGATTCTCAGGTTCCTGGCCACGAAATACATAGCATTGTTGGTTAATCTGATTGGTTTAGATGCAATAGAACGTCACAAATCTCATATATATCAAACGTAGTAAGTCCCTGTTTAGCATTGCTTCCTCACTGTCAAGTGTGAATGACCAGAATCGTGTACTAATGAAATCACCTGTAACTCAAAAGGAAAGTTCGGACAACATTTACTGCAATTTCAGTAAGTATGAGTTTCTGCAAAAGGCCAGTAAAACGTGGCAAATGAACTTCATGTGATTGGTTGAGACACTGAATTTCGTACTGTACCACAAAAACCGTATATAAATTCCAGTGGACGTGTTTGGTATAGTGGCTAATCTTATCTTCAAACCAAACTCAGCTGTTCAATGAAGCAGAATGTAACATTTTTCAGTTTCCTACGTTCAGCATAGGTATTTGGAGGAGTTTTCACGGTTTTATGGTCTATTGACCAATAAGACAAGCTGAAAAAACCACGTAGAAACCGAGAAAACAACCCAGAGAAACTCATACTTACTTGTAATGAATCTGCGTAATCAACCGTCTCATGAGATTCACACAGTGATCTCTAGATTCATGTTAATATATAGTTATGACCTGTCATGCAGTCATTAGTGCATGAGCAGTCAGTCCAAAATTTTAAAAAAATATCTCCTTTGTTGGTTGCATCTGGTTTGAATTATTAGTGGCTGGCTGTAGTCGGCAGGCTGCTTCATAAACTTGTTCAGGTATAAAGAAGTCAAAAATATCATGTTTACAGAATAACCAGTTGCCAGGTATACCCATGTGTGGTCCATGCTATGCCCCACCGTCAGGCTATTTTTAGATACGCTCCTGGAACTTTGTCAGTGCCATTTTAGGAAATAATAATTGGAAAAGGGGTGAAACTTGCATAATTATTCCAATGCTATACTTCAACTTCAGAGCTCTAAAGAACCTTTGACATTTCAGGGGCCATAAAAGTTATCTTATTTCTGACCAATCATATAAAAAGATGACCTGTCAATCAAAGTACACAAAAAAAATCCGTAATTATACAACATTTTCCTTAATTTCTTAAAAACCAGAAAGAGCATAAATTTATTGTGCACAATTATAAAATGAAACGAAAAATGTATAGATGGAATATATCTCCTTGTAGGCCTATTACAATGTTTATGAAGAGGAATGGGAGATGTTGACTGTTTGGAGGTTGGACACAGAATGACCATGGGTTCAGCCCGCCCTGCTTTTATACAAGGTCCCTGTGCTTTTTGGTCTAGGAGGATTCATATGCCCTCCAAATCCACAAGTTGAATGTGGAAAGCAATGAGAAACGTACTGTTATTCTTCAGTGAGAAGCTTAGTTTGATCAGTTGATAGAATTATCAATTTTAAAACACCAACAATCACAATCCATTCCAGACACCATGAGTCACATCACTGGCTCTGTGATATGTTTTATGGTATTTAAATGAGATTTTTGCTATGTAGCCTAATTCAATTCCTCAGCCAATCATATACACTGTATTTGCTACGTTTCAGTGTCCTATTGCAGAAACTCATATTTTCTGAAATTGCAGTAAATAAGCGAAATTCAGTGGTGTAGTATCATCCATGGCATTGGCATATTGATAACTCTCCTTTTTCACAGGATTAATAGGAAAATTATTCAGAAAATATTGACAATTGGAGTTAGGATGAATAGGCAGTCCACAAAGCAATTGCTAATTGTAATTAACAATGGTCCATCCCTATTGATACAAACAGTTGCCCTGCCAATGGCAATTAAGGCTTTGAAGTGGGCACCTTGCAATCCAATACCAATAAAAGAGCCTAGGCTCCGTGGTAGGGTAGTTCAATGTGGGTAAATAAACAGATTCCGCTTTTTACAGATTGCGTTCCGCCGATTCCGCATTTTACAGATTCCGTTCCGCATTTTGCAGATTCCGCATTTTACAGTTCCGTTCCGCAAAGTACAGATTCCGTTCCGTTCCGTCAATTACAGACGCCCGTCATCTTCATTCATTTTAAATAAATGTATTGATGTGTTGCAGAGCTGCAGAGCTTATTACAAATCCATGCACTATGTCAACTAAAATCCATGTACAAGTGTACTAAATCCACTAATTTAATCAAGCATTTTTTGAGAGCTTGTTGCTGCATTATTTGGCAGAATGATCAAATTATGCTTATCCTCTAGTTGTTAATGTTATTCCTTCCTTTATGAAAAATCACCAGGTATTTCTTTCCTGGAAGTCTTGCAAAAAAAATTTCTGTGTGATGATATTATCAACACTACCATTTGGTTAGAAACAAATATTCAGGGACATCGCATTCCAAAAAAATAAACAGTTAACGTCCGGCCTTTTCGCAAAATAGATGTCTTCCTCTTGAGGAAAACTCCAAGACCCCCAGTCCCCCACCCCAACCCTCTTCATCTGAATATGAAATGGTATTTTTACCATTAGAATATCCAACATAAAGTCAATCAACTAGTAGTCACTGGTATGTTTTGCCGAAGTCAGTTGGACTTTTTCAACTAAACCTTTACCGAGAAAGCATATCCAAGGATGAAAACAACTTTCATTAAATAATTTCGAAAGTGAATCAGAGTTTGATCTGCTGCCTTTTTTGAATTTTTGAAAAGAAATTTTTAGATGATTGTAATTTTGAAAATGAGAATCAAATTGTTCATGTATCTTGCCTTTCGCCATTTTTTTCAAAATAATTTTTGAAAAGTTGGATTCAGTCAGTTGTAATTTATTCAACTAGCTGGCATTTAATTCTGCCAACTAGTTGAATTAATCAGTTGGATTCCTGTTTGGTCAGTCATGATTTGATATTCAACTGACTCCTGGGTCTAGTTTGAGGTATTGAAGTATTCATATGTTTTCTGAAATGTGTGAGACATTTGACACTTTGAGTCATCCGTAACATGAAAAAAAAATCCAAAATGGTTTGATGTTTCAAAAATATGTCTTAACCAAAGTTGTCTGAGTCCACTCACAGAACTGGGCTTGAGCTGCACTTACCATATCTATCTGTAGATATCTATCTTCTTGCAGCTAATCTCTCATTTGCTATCATCGTTCATGACGATCTTCTCTATCTCATTTAGAAGCAAAACAATGCTTATAAATAGCATGCAAGTATGCCACTGCCAAGCAAGGTCAGGGATAAGAGCATCCGCTCCAAAAATGATAATTCCCGAATCCATTTTACCTATTATTTCAGACAAAAATAGAGCTATTGGTATTTTTGCAATGCATATTATTTGGAGTAATCACGTGAAACCACATTTGTTGACATTGTTCATTCACAGTGAGCCACGTGAGACAATTAATTTTGTTAGCCAGTCGCTGTCCTAACCTGTAGCAGTCCCAATGGCACATGTCTTAAACCCCTAAGTTGCTATTTGGTGGAGGGCTGGTCTGTTGGTCAAGTAGATATGTATGGTAGAGATTATGGTGCATCAACGTTATCGTGACGTCAGGTCTTTTACAACATTGCCACAATGTCGCAAGCTGACGTTGAACCATTGACATTGCCTCACAATGTTGTGAAAACGACGAACAGGGTGACGTTGTTGCGACATTGCTACCACTTTGATGTGCCCATAGGGAATGCAGGTACAGTGTAGGCCTACTTACATACTTGCGAATAGGCTGAATTATGTTCAGTGCTACTCCACTTACTCAAAACCAGCCAGAAGGGTGCAACCACCATTTTGCCAGTTTTCTCCACAAATAAAATTATTTTAAGTGATAAAGTCTGCGCCCGATTTTGCACTCTAAAAATGACCCCAACATTGTGCTCTAAAATTGTGTAATAATCCCAGGAGGCAGAAAAAATCCTCTCTGTAAAATTACCAAAATGGCACTTGTAAACTTATGGCTTTCACGTGTCGATATATTGGTGAAAATTATTAAAACTGGGTGTCATTTTAATCTTTAGACAATAGGGAATGTCATGGTACCTTCAATTATCATGAAACCTTGATATCTATCAAGATAAAGACAGTCAAACTTTGATGTCTGAAAAATTTGTCACCAAAAATTAGAATTTTTCGCACATTTTTCCACTTAAATTGTAAGATAGCGACTTGAGATCATAATAAAGGGCAGATTTCACGAAAAGTGCTCTTAAAAGGTACCTTAAACTTTCCAACCCATTTGTTATCTCTCTGTTGCTTCCTGAAGCAAGTAAACCTGTCACTATGTACATCTGTGAGGTAATGAATATATATCAATAAAATATTCCTCAAATATGTAGCTTTTTCCTCTTAAAAAGATATTTTTTATGCCTCATGAGGACAATTTTGGACGACCAAACTTACTGGTGATCAGACATGCTTACTTTGGCACTCGGTGGAATCTGCTAAAACCAATTCAGGAAAATGTAATGGTATGTGATTGATAAGAAACATCTCGAAAATTATTTTGGAACCATTTTTAATCGTCTTAGTCATTATAAAGCTAGAAAAAAGGAAAAACAAAAAAAGACTGCTAATGTAACTTGATTCCGTCTCGGGGCACTGAGGTTGCATTAGCAACTTTTACATGGAAATTTTTCTGTGTTCTCGCTACTTATGCCACTTTCGAACATGAAATTATAACATTTTATTGAAAAACGTGTCTTATTTGCCTATATACATCACCAAAAACATGAACGACTGGGTGTGGTACCTGTTTCTTTATTGCTAATGTAACTGCAATTTTGCATCCGTCCATTTCATAGTGTTACATTACCAAAATGCGTACATAAAAATTATGTTAAAAAACACATGATTAGATCTCAAATTTTTTCTGAACTGAAAGCCAGGTCTCCCAAGAGCAGGCCAGGGGTGGCACCATGCTGGTGACTTCTTTTATATTGCAGTAGGATCAGCATAAAAAATTCCGTCCTCCATCATTCATTGTTGTTACATTAGCACAAGGCCATATTTTTAGCTACTCTGACCTACCAATCCAACAGAAAAGATTGTTTATCCATGATTTTATTTAATGGATTGACACAATAAAATATTTAGATTTCAGCTTTTTTTAGTCCTGCCAGCTATCCTCAGAAGAAGCACCCTGAGAAAATCTGAGAATCTATGAATCAATTATGTCTGGCCTTATCAGTATTGTGCTAATGTAACTTGTGGACAAGTTGAGGTAAGTCATTTTGCTGCTTTTTCGTGAAATCTGCCGAAGACGCTTCAAAACAGGTCACTATCGGAAAGAGTATAATTTTCTACATAAGATAGAATATATTTTAGAATGTCTGATACGTTTTTGTGGCATCAAGAATTTTTTCACACTTGCTGCAGTTACTCCTGACCAAGATCTTCAAGCTTCTCGTATACAGTTGAGGTCAAATGTAAACATGCAGCGCAGGGTGGTGATTTTAAAGTTGTGTGGCATCGTAAAATCTGTCAATATAGATATGAAAACACTTGAGATTATTCGCTATGATTGTTCTTCAACTCATAGCATTGGAAAAACCAGAATCAAATATGATTTGTATAGTTGTTGAGAGGCTCTGAATCCAGACTGTCCGAAATTTTATGGGTCAACATTAAAAATACAGTTGGATTTTCCTCCCATATTTGAAATTACATGAGCATCAGTATAACAAGTAAACAATGGAAATTGATGCCAGAAAGTGATGCCGCATTTCCTGATGAGGTTTTGTTAATTTCTGAACCACAACAAATTGACTGACCTAATTTTTCTCATGAGATGTGACGAGTTGCTGCTCACACATATTTTATCTAAAATTTTCAAAATATGTTGAAGGGAAAAAAGTGTGCAAAAAATACATCAATAGAATTTCAATCAACTTCAGAGAGTCTGGGTGTTAATATCATGTGGTATGTGAAAAATTTAACATGCCGATGTCTTCATATAGATGACTTTCGAAAGCGCTGCAGCCTATCAGTCAACAGAATCATTGCATAAGTGGAAAATAATCTGACCTATCTGCAAAACAAGAATGAATTTTGGTCTAAAAGGTGGATAAAAAAAACAGAAAATTAACAAAGAAAAAGTTCTATGGGTTACAGGCATAGTGGACATAGTTATGAGCAAGCATTGTCAAACACACTCGACACCAACACAGCCTGATGGTCTTCAATTTACAAGTGTTACTTCATCTGGTTTCAAGTACTGCAGAGATTCATGACTTATCCTAAAAGTCTTTCCCCCATTTCATGAAGTTGTCATAGGTGGGATTTGGTGTTTTGTTTCGGTGCATTGGCACTTCTTTGCATTGAGGCCATGTTGGTGATGTTCCTTTGTTAGTACTTGGTGATAGCCATGTCCCCTGTGTCCATAAATCCCCACAGATCTCTTTCATTTTAAATTTGGGGTTGTTTGTCACTTTTCCGAACAAAATTCACCATCTTGCATCCTCTTCCTACTTGTGCAATGAGTCCGTTGACTGATCTGCCACACACTTCTTCATGGTAGTCTTTACAGTCTTTACTCTACAAAATTTGTTCCGACAACCTTTTTACTCACTTATTCACCCTTCCATACATTTGCCACATGTTTTTTTTTTCCTTTAAATGTGTTTTGAAAAAATAGAAATAATATACTGGATGGGTAACTTATCACATTCCATGAGAAAATTTAGGTCAGTCAATAGTATGTTTTTCAGATATCAACAAAACATTATCAGGGATTGAGGCAGCATTTTCTGACATCAATTTCAATTGTTTACTTGGTTTGCCATTGGTTATTTGGCCCAATATTGGAGGAAAATCAAACTGTATGTTTACTTCTAACCCATAAAATTTTCGAAAGTTTGGATTCAGAGCCTCTTAACAACTACAAATCATATTTGATTCTGTTTTGTTTTTTTATGACATGAGTTAACTGTTGAAGAACAATCATAGTGAATAATTTGAAGTATTTTCATATAACTATTGACAGATTTTACGATGCCACACAACTTTAAAAACATTACCCAGCGCTGTATGTTTACAATTGACCTCAACTGTACTTACTTTCATATTAGTAATAATAAAAAAATTAAAACAAAATCCAAAAAAAGATTATGCAATGTATCAAATTTGGGTTATCTCTGTGAAACGGTAACACAGAGGCCTTAACTTGCAACTCAAAAATATATTTGTAATTGTCTGGCTAGCAAAAAACTACATGATACAATGACAACATGCAAAATGTACAAGTATACACACTGGGGGATTCAGAGTTCATTGGTGGATTGTGACATCATTTAATCTATTTGCAGGGAAGAGTATTTAAAGTGATATAATAAAGTCACGAAAATTCTAATGAAATTATATTCCTCCTGTATTGCTTAGCCCCTATTAACTCTAAATTTACCAAAAATTGAAGAAAAAAAGCAGTATTTCCTTATTTGGTCATACTTTACCCCCTCAATTGGGCCTCCAGGGCACCTTACAAGCAAAATAACAGCTGATAAACACATTTTGGTGTCCTGACTAACCATAGTAACTAATTTTTCCGAAATTAATTAAACATAATCTGAATCTTATTGAATTATGTTAAAAAATGCAAAATTTGGTTTCCATGGCAACCATTTGTCATTTCTGGTAATTTTTGAGAATGTCACCATATCCAAAAATGAAGGTACTGACCTCCTCTACCTGTGTGCCAAATTTCATACCTGTACCCCAAAGTGAACAATTGTTTGCCTTAGAACCTGGACTATGGGTGTCATACATTACACACAGTCTTTGGGGTTTTTGTCCCATTATGTGAATTCAATTCCCCTCTCTGCATGGCTCCCTCTCTGGTTACCCAAGATACATTGATGAACTGATGATTTGGTCTTTACATCCTGTATTAAGTTACTTGGTAAGCTAATTAATATATAGCCTAAGGGTCAAAATTTGATAAGTCTAAAATTCTTGTCTCCAGTGTTGAACAATAATTCATGATGGCAGGAAGGCACATGGAGTGCCTCTTGTTGTCATTTGTCAAAGATGAGGATATTATCAAAACTTATAACACAAAAAATATGTGGCAGAATATTTTTATCCCATCCATATTCCATAAGTAGCATTGAAGTGACCAACCCCCCTGAAAATGGCCTGTCTCCGCCAACATTTTCTTTGAAAGATCGAATCACAAAAGCTAGTTCAGGATATGGTTTACCAAAGACATTGGGTGCTGGAGGGAGTAGTGGAGATCATATTTATTATTCAGAATCCAAAATATTGATGAAAAGAGTATTTTTGTTTGTGTTTGTAAATTTCTGGTTCAAGGATATGTTCTATCTCAATAACTATTGGTCACAGAGATCTTAAATATAGCTCAATGTGTGCAGAATAGCCACTTTGCCATAGGTTGGTAATACATTCTTCAGCTCTAAGTGGTACAGATTTCAAGATATAAGCATGATGCTAATGACACACATATTTGGTATTTTAATTGATCAAAATGTAGTTTCTCAAAAATAATTGTCACGAGAGAACTGCAACTTGGCCCAAAATGTGCCAGCCACTTGCCTAATCATTGGCAATAGATTGTTTAGCCCTAAGTGGTCAGGATTTTTTAGTTATAGTATTATTTTAATGACAGTCAAAAAACATTACAGCTGTGTTTATCACCTCAGTACAGATCAGCAGAGCAATTGGGACCCGTGGACATGAAAGTGCAGTGATAGCTATAAACAAGCATTTCTGGAGCTTAAAATTTTCAATTTTTTTCAGCTGAAATTTCAAGGTTTTCAAATTTTGACCCATAATGGACGCGACTGCTGTTATAAACCTGAGTTCAATACATGTGTGATATCCATCGATGTATTTAAAATTATAAGGCCCATGGGGGGGGGGCGGGGTTCAGGAGGTGGGTCCCACCTCCAAATCCCATAAATAAGCCCATTTCAACCCTCTTCTACTAACAAAAAACCCCACATTCCTGTCAAAATATATCACTCAGCATGTACATGTCAACAACTCATGACACTCATCTCAAAACCAAGATTTCCCTTTCTAACAATGCCCCTTTTCAGCCCTCCTTTCCAAACATAAGATAGCCCTTACCTCCCTTTCTTTGTCCAAGGTAAATATCAACCAAGCTGGTCCTCTACCAGCAATCATGCGCCTTTGTTCCTTCCTTCTACATATATACGCCTTTCTTCCCATTCTCTTCCTGCTGCCTTTTACTTGTTTCATTTATTAGGATTCTTACAGTGTCCATGCCTTCCAAGGCATCAGATTCCAAGAAATTGCCATACTATACCTCACTTTTCCTGTTTGCTTATTTACTTACTTGCTTGCATACTTGTGCTGTATGTTCCCCCTCTTCATTTAGGAGAACCCTGGTCATCCAGGTATGTTGTAAGGGATACATAAATTAAGGGAGCAAGGGTTTTTTCATAGTTTTTTCCAGTTACTGTTGTTGCAGTGAGATACCATACATTAAATTTCCCAGAAAATTGACATGTGTTGAGATCGGTAGTAGACATTCACTAAAAAAACACAGGGTCTACCTAAACCCAAACAATAACCCTATCCAAAAACCTATGGTACCCTAATTTTAACCCTAATTCCAAACCTAACTATAGGAACCTGTGTTTTGTCATTAAATTTCTGTCACAGACATCATTACATGTAGGTACATTATTTTTTACAGTTTATTCATGTTTAGTTGAAACAGCCATAACTGGAACTGACTCATGGTGCAGTAACGTGGCAGCACCAGTACTACTATCCGTCATGGCTGCTCTTGGGCAAGGGTGCTCACTTTGCATGTTGAAAAACGTCTTTTCTGGCAAATTGAGCCAATGACAGGACCATTTGATGTGGTCCGATTGCAATTGAGGACCTTATTATCAACCAGGATAGTAATTATGGCCTTCACTACCTTCACAATTGCAATTAACGGCAATTAAAGGGCGCCGATTGCCGATTTCAATACACAAACCTTTGATGTTTACTTGACGGACCATAATATTGGCAATAAATGCAATTGAGAGGTAGGTGCTCTTCTTTTAACTGTGGCACAGTTTAGTTGATCCAATTAGAAACAATTAGGATGAGACAGATGAAGCTTTTAGTTGCTTGTTTAGATGGAAATTCAGATTTTCAACTTGCAAAACTCATTTTTTTGATCTCAGGCGGCCATGTTTACCCATCATACTTTACACAGGATCACAGCCAAGTGCTGCCACGATGGTGCACCATGTGACTATGATTGCCACCTTTCTCCCTTAAATTATGTGAGCAGTGCAGTTGGGGGGGGGAGGCGGGAGGCTTCTCACACTCATCTGCTCCAGCTCCGCCATCATCTGGTTCGCCATTTGTTGCCTCATTGCCGATGATGCTGGTTTCGGCTTTGTCTGCTTCTTCTTTGTTTGTGGCACCATTTTCAACATGGACCCTCCCTATATTTTCTTTGTAGCCTAAGTGTTCATTGACCCTCTTCCATCACTTAATGCTCTTCTATGGCGCATTTTAAAGAAAGCTACTCTAGATGTTTTGTCAAGGACAGCGGCTTCTTCTCTAAATGTAGTAAGATGGCTTTGATCAAGCAGGATGCGAATCTTGTCATCTTCGGGGCCATTTATGTTTCTACTTGTAATGTTTTCTAGTATATGATGCCCTGTCAGCATTGTGCAAGTTGCATCTCAGTACAAATTTAGTGGCCAGTTGTCTTTGCTTCCTTATCGGTGCAGTAAGGGCAGATGTCCACTGTGCTTTCCTGATATCTTCCTATCAGCAGTTGGCACTGGTCTTGGGTAGACCTGTTCCCGTGTCCCACACTGGTTGCCAACCTTTGACAGTGCACATTTTCAAGTTCAGGTAACGCAGACTCTTCATTTTTGATGCCGCATTTATTAGATGTTATAGCCAGCGCTTTTATTTGTTGTAATCTTCTTTACTTCTTCCTGCAAAATTTTACTCCTGCATGATGCAGCATCTCACGAGCTCAAGGGCAGGAGGTAGGTTGTACAGCTGCAGGACTTCTCTAACTTGAATGCATGGTCTAGCTATTTGAACTCAGGTCATTCATGGTGAGCCGTCTTACGATTACCTCATACTCAAGTGTGTACTTCTTCCTTCCTGCCTTCATTCCTTCCCTCCTGTCCTCATTCCTTCCCTCCTGCCCTCATTTCTTCCCTCCTGCCCTCATTTCTTCCCTCCTGCCTTCATTCCTTCCCTCCTGCCCTCATTTCTTCCCTCCTGTCCTCATTTCTTCCCTCCTGCCCTCATTTCTTCCTCCCTCCTGCCTTCATCTTTTCCTGCCTTCATTCCTTCCTTTTGGCTTTGAACATGATTGTCTAGTTTTTGTATCATGTTAATTTTATAAGTCATCTTGTCATATTTTCACACATGTTATCTTTAGTAAATAGCTAAGCAATCAAGAACCATTCACTGGATCAATTCTTTGCAAGAGCTTCAAAACGACACTAAATAGATTGTTGTGGGTTAAGCAGGACTGCTGCAGACGTTCGACAGCTTCTACAAAATAATCGAGTATACAATTTCGTCATCAACGTGTGCATACATATCATTGATATTATCCTCTAAAATATTTTTGCATAAATTGTTTTTGTTCCTTTTGTAAAATAATATCATTCATGACCCAAATTTTGAATATTTCAGGATCGGGCAAACTTCAGTGGTTTCAATCTAATAAGAATTTATTATAGTCCGTTAGATAGGGAAGAATCCAAGCTCTCCCAAAATATTTTTATGGTTTCTGTAACTTAATTAGGACCAGAGATATGATCAGTTAAAAAAATGTTAATATTGTGAATTTTTTTCAATAACAGTAAATTTAAGGAGTCATCCTTTAACAGCTTGACCTTCACTGAGCGGTTATGGTGAGTCAGAGGATCCTCAAATTTTGTGACATTATTGAAGGGTGTAGGGGCAACAATTAGTCTTAGATTTGTGTAAATAGCCCGTTTCCTTTTATGGCAAACTTATGCTGAAAAACTTCAATAAGGCAGTAAAAATAAGAAATTTTCACAAATTAAAAAACCCTTTGAAACAAAGAGTTAAGTTCATGCAAAGTCATATATAAGTTTATGGGGTCAATTTGTGAATGATCATCGGGGGTCAAAAATATCTTGCGGATCAATTAGTTGAGTAATGCCTGCAAACATGAAATCCATAACTAAAAGCAATCATGGACACAAGGCCAAAAGCTCTCTGGGGTATGGACACTACAAAGGGGGTACAGACACTATGAAGATACAAAAGCTGATGTAGCTCAACAACTAATATAGATATCAACATGCTTATTGTTGTAACGTAGTACGCTAGTGAGTAGCTACTAGCTAGATGTGCCATGTGTTTTGAAATTCCCCAGAGTTCAGCTTGTGTGAGAAGTGAGGGGGGGGGGGGTATGGACACTACTCATTATTCCGGAAAATTAAAACTTCAAATTTAAGACCTCGTAGAACCAAAAAAGAAGGCTGTAGAAATCTACAAACTTTTCAGCCCATTAGTCTGACCAGTTCCATTGGCCAAACAAGTGAAAACAAGTTATTTGAAAGTGTTTTACACAGTGAAGGGGCCCTTTATTGATGACACTACCCTTATTTTTGCAAATGCTTAGCGAACACAACATTTTCCATTTGGCTTGTAATCTTCAGAAATCAGATATGCGCTGCTTGCTAAATTGTTGCAAATTATGTAGGTAGTGATTCTGCAATGCCAAAAATTGCTATATATTTTGCATGGTATGCTCACAAAAAATGGAAATGTTAAAGTGAAATTTCTTAACGGCAAATGTCAATGGGAAAAATCAGACATTGCTACATATTTTAAACAATATCTACCTCAAATATTAATTGATTTTTAAAGTCGTTGGAGTAGACTTTTCACAACTAAATTACCTATGGAATGCATATAATAGCCAGGGTTTTGTGCGATTAGTCTTAGAGTAATGACTTCGCAATGATTGATAGAAATGTTTTGTACACTGGATTGTGTAGAAGCCGGTGAGTGAGTTGAATATAGGGGGCTCAGTGGTGTTTGCTTACAATTGAAGAATATGGTTGGTGGCTTGATAAATCGGATTTTAAAATGATTGGTATTAGAATTTGTTGATGATAAGGGCTGAATGAACCCTCGGAGGACCTGGCCTGATGAGTTAAAATGAGGTGGATAGGGTAATTCCTAGCGTGAGAGTGGAGGTGAGTAAAATGGAAGTGAGTGAGTAAAAGGGCAACACCGTGCATCACATAGAACAATGAGGTGGGAGTTTCAATGCTAACTGAGTTCCATTTGCTTGGCCACTTTTGGGCATGTCTATCACCAGATGGCTCCCTGACAGTATCTAAATTTAGCTTTCAAGTACTGCCATGCAGCAGAATCGAACCCTGGACCTCAAAATTACAAGGCCAGCATGCAATGCACTCAGCCACTGAGGCACATGGCTTTATTGTGTGAAAAAAATCATCACACCAACATTATGGAATCTTTAATCAAGATTTAAGAGCAGGGCAGGGAATGGACACACATAGAGTAACTTGATTATGCACATTTGAGAACAGCTGAAGAAGGTGGAATTTTCTCTTGAGGTGTCCGTTTCCTGCTCTGCCTGATATCAGTCATTTTACAAAGTGGCCAATCAGAGACTTTCACGGTTACAAGTAAAATGTGGATTCCCAGATGCAGGCCAGCAAAGAAATCCCACAGAACGTTGTCCTGCTACCCAAATTTGTCTTTTTTTATCTACTACTATCCAGAAGGTGGCGCACAAGGCTAGCTTCAAAAAATCATTTTTTCCACCAGGGACCTGATTTTTTTGCACCATTACTTGTTTCTATGTGTGCATGGCAACCAAGCCCATTTTTCCGTAGTCAATGAAGCTGGGTTATAATGAGAATTATTATTATTATACCATTCGACACCTCTGTCAGCCAATCACATGCCAGTATTACAAGGGAATAATTCCTATATTCTTTGTTGTCCAGTTATCCTCTCATGTTTGAGTGTTTGTCTCACGGTATAAGCCAGTTATTCACCATTGGATCAGGAATATGTGTTTATCACACCTCGGCCTAAAGGCCTCGGGTGATAAATCACATATTCCCTCTCCCATGGTGAATAACCTTTACTTATATCGATAAATGTAATATCTGAGCATAGGCATGTGGGCGGGGGGGGGGGGTTAAGTTTGGGAAACAGCAAGATTCGGGCAAAAGACTAGAAAATTTTGGGCAGATGATTTAATAAAACCCATTAAAAATAAATGATTTCCAGCCAATTTCATTTGAAATAGTATCAAATTTGGATCTTGAAATTCGGGAAAATGTATCTCGCACCCCCAAAAATCGCACGCGTTTACACCTATGTGTCTGAGGTAAACATCTTTGCAATTTCACACTTTCAATCACCAATTTCAGAGCTTTGAAGTCCTCACACCTTCAAAATCCAAATTATTGCAGCATTTTGATCAAGAGTGTAAATACATAATTTATCATGTCATGTTTTGGTTTCTTCTCTACTGTTGTTTTTTCTTTCAACCCCTGAATTAGGTTTGACAATTTCCAATACCAGGCCGATAGTGGTTGTGAATATTCAACACTTGGGTTTAGATTCCTGAATTAATTGGTTAGATGCAGTGGTGTAACTGGAGGGTCTCGAGCCAGGGGGCACCGGGACGACAAGCGATTCTCGGGGGAGCGCCCACTGTGCTAACTATACACGTATATTTTAGCCAGAGTTCATATGGGGGCACAGGGGAGGCACAGGTTCATTATGGGGGGCATGTACCCCCCTCCCCGTGCTCCCCCCCCCATAGGGATACCACCACTGGTTAGATGATAATTGATTAATGCTGCATTATTACATGCTTCTGGAAACTCCCACGCTGACAAAACACGCTTGGAAAAGCAGAAACAATGTCTGCCGGCTACGAGGTTGGGGATCTGAGAAATAATTGGCATATATGGTTGCAGAGGTGCGTCTAATTGGCAGAGCGCAACATGTCAACATTCTTTATCAGCTTGATGTAATTATTAATTAGGATATATTGAATATCCCTGACAATGCATAGTATTGTTTATAGGTGTTCCAGAGGGGGGAGGCAGGGGAGGGCGGTTGTCCCCCCAAAAGTTTGGGAAACAGTGAGATTCGTGCAAAAAACTGAAGAATTCGGGCAGATGATCAAATAAAAACTATTGAAAATTAATGATTTCCGGGCAATTTCATTTCAAATGGTATCAAATTAAAATCTTTAAATTCGGGAAAATGTCGCTCCCCCCCCCCCAAAAAAATTGCACACCCAGTACGCCTATGGTATTGTTTTATGTGAGATCTTCACAAGTTCAGGGCATTCAAATAGGAAATTTAGCTTCATGTAGGCTATCGACCCGTATAATTAACATTGTGAGACTTTGCTTTCGTTTTAGTTAAATCTCCCCTTTTATAATATGTCCTCTCTTCAATACAATATAGTAATTTGAAAATGACGGTCCTTATTTTAAAAATTTATTGATTTGTTATGATAATTTTCTATTTACAAAAGACAAATTCCAGACTGCATGCATAATAATATATATAATATACAATATTCTTGGTCATATAACAATGTGTGATCAATGATAACAATGTACATAGAGGCCATATATATATTAACATTTTTAACAATTTTTGTAAAGTTTATGTACTACTGTATCGCTTGTAAGTACAATGTTGATGTTGTGCCATTGGGCCAATGCTAAAAATCCTCAACCAAACTGCTTGTGCAAGCAAGGAAATTCATTCAATGCAAATAAAGCCTACGGGGTCATAAAACAAAATACTTGAGGCATGTGGGAATTTTCTTTGGTCCACAAACAGTTAAATTATTATTGGTCAAAATATTTGATAAGTAAATGAACCTCATCCATTGAAACTACACTGGCCTTATGTTTCATTTACTTATCAAAGTCTTTGACATTCACCTAATGCTAAGATCTCACGGCACGTTATGGAGCACTTTAGGCGTCGGCGGGATGGTATTTCCTGGAAATTTGAATGAATTTGGGTGATTTTGTGACATCCGCCGTGGATGTCAAAAAAGATTCAACAATCTGAAACTTTTTTCCAAGTCGCCGGGATAGCGGCCACATTTTTCTCAATTTTTGGATATCCGGCGGGGGTTTTTTCAGTGAGAATGAGTCAAAAACATCTCCAGCGGGATATAAGGACATCCCCTGCCCCTGTAGGGACCTCTGTTGCCCCTGTGGGATATTTTTACTTTCCCTGTGGGACATCTGCAGCCTCGTCGGTAGTTTTGGACATCTCGCCGACGGTTTGACATCCCGCCGACAGTTAGATCTTGCCCAACAGGCATTTAGATCTTTCCCACAGGGATATGATCTTTTCCCCGCCAATTTACGATCTTATCCCGCCGATTTACGATCTTAATCCCCCAATTGAATATCTTAATCTGCTGTGATATGCTTTTAATTAATTATATAATCGTCATAAAAACCTGTGTTGCCGGGTTAGCCATATTTTTCCTAGAATTCATCTCAAGTTATCCCTCAGGGCTAAAAAGTTCTCCTGTTCCCACCGTGAGATTGGGGCATAACTCTGAGAGCAGCTACAAAAATTGAATGTGATTTGTGTCATTTATAACCCAATGTTATTTATTGTTATGGATCAGAATTCATGTTTCCACAAGCAGTTTGGTTGAGGACTTTAGCATTGGCCCAATTGCAAAACATTACCTGTTTCACTTACTTACAGGCGGAACTGTATATATCAAGATATAGTACATGCTTATTCAAAAGGAATTGTAATTGTAATCACAGACATTCGAAAAGTTTGTAGGCTTTTGGTTATTGAATATTTACAGATAACAGTGGCAAAACATAATCAAAGTATTGCTGAAAATGCATCAGGAAAATATTGCAGCGACTGGAGATTAACAAAAATGTAGACAATAATTCATATACAAATGTTACAGTCCATTCGGCGATTGAAATGATGTTGAAAACTGAAAATGAGGGAACGATAAGGCGATGAAATATTGTGTCATAGAGTCAGCAAGTGCTAATGTGTACATGGAGTGATGACATATAAGTCATCATTGGACAAAAGCACACTCTAAAAAATGTCGAGACAAAATTGTTTTTTTAGATTCAAAATGGTTTTTTGAAAAACCAAATTTCAATGCAAAACCAACATGGATTTTTTAAAAAATCCATGTTGGTTTTTCGCATTGAAATTTGGTTTTTCAAAAAACCATTTTGAATCTAAAAAACCAATTTTGTCTGAAATTTTTTAGAGGGCATGGTCAGACGTCAAGTAGGCATACACTAACATTAAAAACTGAAACAAACAACCTCAGAAGGCCAATTTGACAGACGATTCAGTAAAGCGCAGTGGCCAGTGGCTCTGTATTAGTTAGACGCCGATTTGTAGGGTTCTAACTCACAAAAATGCATGTTAGAACCCAACAAAGAGGTGACTAACTGACTTGGACATCATATGCTACTTCTATTGTACTTTTTAACTTATAATTTTTCCAAAATAAATAATAATCTGATTGTTTGTTTGCTTTTGTAAACAGAGTTAATCCTTAGCAGCGAGCTAACATGCAAAACTGTCAGTTACGTAGATACCAGTTTTTCCAATGGTATAAGTCTCTTGGTGATGTCTAAACTGTTTTGATTGCAGTTCTAAACATGATGATCTCCTTCACCGTACAGCATATAGTCATGAGGATTGCAGCCGCTGAAGCAATATTTAGTTCATCATACATGATATTATGAATACGCCACCGACCAATAAAAAATTGTCAAAGAAGTAAAGTAACACATAGGTCCCTTCACTGTAAAATTTGAATTTTGAGTCAGCTTTGAATAATGATTGAGTGAGATGGTTGCAAAATTCCTTTAACATAGCTTGTTGTTTACAAGTAATTAGTTATAACTCAATCATTAATTTTGAGATGACTCAAAATTTCAAATTTACATTGTTGGTTACATTGCAAGTCAAACCTTTTTGTGGCCATGTAATTATCTTTAGTGGGTGTGTAATCACATAATAGAACAAGAGCAGGTATACTGCCTCCATATCCCCCATGCCCTACACATCTACCTATACCCACCAGAATTCCAATTTTAGTTATGCCAAATATTTCCACCAGGAGCACAATTGTGCATACATGTAAGGATGTGGAGACACCTGTGGGTGTAGTTAGCTGTTAAAAATAACATGGCTGCAGGCCAAAAGCACAGCAAAAAGTATTTGGGATGTGGAAATGGTTATGATATTTATAGATTTATGGTAAGATTTGACAAGTTTAGGGAGGTCTTTGAATGTTGGGAAAGGATGAGCGTTGTGCATGGTGTGGTGTTTGAGATATTTGATGGACGCCATGACATGGAGACTAAAAGTAAAATCCCCCATAGCATAGCATGGGGGATAATTAAGTATTACAACAAAGGGTCGCATAGCGTAGGACCACTGTGCACCGAAGACCATTCATGTTAGGTGTGATAACTTCATATATCATTTTTCTATAATGTAATTTACCATGAGCACTTTTAACATATGACTTAGTTTTCGAGATTTATTGAATACAACACCCTCTGAAAGTGTTGAAATTTATATCTTTCATCTCTTGAAAATTAGGAAAGGACAGGTTTGCTGTACCTATTGAATGGTCTTAGGTTGAAAACATAATATTATTCTAGCTTCAATTAATTATATATATAATTGACTGAAATAACCATAACAAATATAGTGCAACACCCCTTATCTCACAGTTATACACATATCACCATTACATAAAAAATTTTCTACATTAGATTTTTCCACTTGTCGACTTATCTTTTGGTGATGAACAATTTCAATTTTCTTCAGTTGCGATGAAGATGATAAAGCCTGATATAGCTTCATTTGAAGTAACTGATCAACAGTGTACAAGTTCCATTTCAAGATTTTAACAAGATGCCGGTAGCTATCTTTCAAATTTGTGTCGATAATGTCATTGTCTGGTTGACGTCGAATTGAATTAAAGTCTAAAGAAGCGCTATAGTCATCCATGTTTTGCTTAAAGTTTTCATTCCGGGCCATCTTTGCGAACTGGAGATTCTTCCAAAACTTCCTCGATAGCTCCAATTTGTTTTCGTCATAGCGAATTTTATCATGATTAATGAGACTGTTGGCACTTCCCGATGGCTGCAAATAAAAAAGAAGAAAACATGTAGAATATTCAACGGTGCGATCAGTGATTAGACCCAGCTGGTCAAACACAATCTCTTACTTATTTTACTATTACAGTGAACTGTAACAGCTTTCTGGCGGTGCCTTTGGTAACATTTTTTCCAATTTTACCTCTATGGTTCCCATACTAAAAGCTTTATCATGACACTTCATCAGCTATTACGAATCACAAAGTGCACATTTCATTGAGATTTAGTCTAATATTTCCCCATTACAAATGGACCGACAGCGACATTCTTCCTCATAAGTAGTGAAACTAATCTGAGGACTCCTGAGTCCTCTGTTTTTGTAAGACCTTTTGTATCACAATGCAAATGGTGTATGGCATTGATATTTTGTCTTATATTTCCCCATTACAAATGGACCGACAGCGACGTTCTTCCTCATAAGTAGTGAAACTAATCCAAGGACTCCTGAGTCCTCTGTTTTTGTAAAACCTTTTGTATGCAAATGGTGTATGGCATTGATATTTTGTCTTATATTTCCCCATTACAAATGGACCGACAGCGACGTTCTTCCTCATAAGTAGTGAAGCTAATCTGAGGACTCCTGAGTCCTCTGTTTTGTGAAATCTTTTGTATTACAATGCAAATTGTGCATGGCAATCACATACAAATCACAAACGTATGACACAGTTCATGGTAAGCAATCACTATGTTAAATAGTTGTTGGGGAAATATGTCCACTTTTTCCAGAGAATCAATTGAATTTGCATTGCAGAACGTGACAATTTTGTACAATTCTCGCTTATGACAACATCAGCATATTGGTGTTGAGAAGTGAACGTAAAGATAAAGGGCCAAGAAAGTTCATGCAACATGCATGAAAATGTCATGGTGAAGTATTTTTGCTTAGTTGCTTATAAATAATAGGCCTCGTGGTAGGATACACCCTCACTGCAGTCTGCAGGAGCTGGCCACGTGAATGACCATAAGCAGCATGCAGATGAGCAAGATATGACAGAGTAAACTTGAAACAAAATTGTTTTCTTTCACACTATGGGAATCTTTAATTGTTATAGATTAAAACAGCAATAATGTTGGAAAACAAAAAACAAGAATCCCAATGGGCACACAACGTAAAACCTGATGTTGCTAATTGGTGCAGGGCTGGTCTGTTGGTCACGTAGATATTTATGGTATAGTTAATGTTGCCACAACTTCGAAAGCTGACATTGAACCATTGACATTGCCTCATAACGTTGTGAAACCGTTGCCACAACAGCACACGCTAACATCATATCTTAGATACATGTTGCTTACAACGTTGTGACAACATAATTTCTACCATACAATACTAGGTTATTTGACGAACAAGGTGATGTTGTTGCAACGTTGTTACAACGTAGATGTGCCCATAGGGCTGTTTATACTTTTAAGTTATCAGTGTGTTATACAGTGAATGGGAGAATGGGAGAATCAAAACAAAGTGACATAACAAGTTTTGATAATTAATCGCACAAGGCGTTTTTGGCCATTAACAAAACCAAAGTTTATGAAAAAGTTACATAACCAGTCACTGACAGTTAACATTTTTGCAGAATTATTTTCCATATATTGCAATGCCAGAGAATAGAGTCGTCTCTGACATCACACTTCAACAGCATAGAAAAGAAATTGAGATTCCTCGTAAATATGATGACGACTGTAAAATGTCATGTCGAGAGGAACAACGGTTGCATGGTCAACCTGCCATGTGACAACTGGCCCCTGTGGCAACCAGCCCCTATGACAACCAGCCCTGTTCTCCCCTACCTATTTACACATTTAGCAAGAGACCTGAGAGAAACATACTTGAAACACAAGATCAACTCACCCTTTTCGTCAGGATAAACAGTTCCCGCCAGCCATCCTTGAGATCGCTGGCCCTCCGGACTCTGGAGAGGGAATTTGTCGTGGAGCGTAGAAGTGCATAGGCGGTTTCTTTCCTCAGGAATGGGTTTTCTGAATAAAAGGCAAAATTTTATTGTTTCTTTGTATATGGTCAGATTATACAGGGTAGGTATACCTAACAACTACAAATGGGCATAAAGGGCAACGTTGTGAATCATTGCTACAATGTCAAATGCTAATGTCACATCTTTGACTTCGCTTCGCAATGTCATTTCCATCATAGAATTTCACATAATTTTCACAAATATGGTGATGTCAAAAAGCTTCTGCATCGTAGACGTGGCCATTGGGGATTGATTAATCCAAAAAAAAAAAAGAACTTGTTATTGTTCATGCTGTTCATGTTCTCCCGATTTGTATTACTCAATTTATGTATTATAATTGGGCAAAATATGTCCACCCGACATCTGCCCCCAGATGTAACTGTTATTTTTATTGTTTGAATACATGTATCCTATTTACATCTGGAATAAAAAAAATAAATTGAAAAAAATTGAATTGAATTAGCTTGAAACTTTGACATTGAACGGATAAAAGTTCATAAGCGTAAAACCAAAAAACCGTGAAAGTGACTAAAGTAAAGTTTACAAATACTATTTTGAACTCGTTTTGCGACTGCCCTTGACCATTGAAACTATTTACAACGCAATAAAGTTAATCGTTCAGAGTTCATGGATCAGAATTAGTCATCCAATTTTCATTATCCCATCATCCTATTTCGAGTAATATTAGAGTATTAAGCTAAACTGGAATTATCTGTGGCGCTTACTCTAACCATAATAATCTTATTGCATTACCTGTTTATTCTATAAGATATAAAACTAATCATGGGAGCCCTATACTCTGCAAGCTGATATATAAATGTTTAATCATTACAATATATGCAGGCCTGGGCCTATCTGTCTTATGAAAGCAACCGTTACTAATAGGCCTAATGCACAACATTCTGTAAAATGAATGATGATGAATTATTGCCTCCAATAATATAAACCTGAATATGTACAGCATCATATCCAAGAAGACCTAAAAATTTAAATATTGCTCCGGTAGATATTACATAATGCATAGGGGAGACTAGGGAAAGTTGTGCTATTTTTTGCTTCTGGGTGATTTTCCAAAAAAAAAACGAAGCTTTTAAAATCATGTAATCTGAAAATCTGCCTTCAAAAATACCATGGTCAGAATCGGGCCAAGTTTCAGGGCAACTGGACCACTGGGACAATCATGGTAGGCCTACGAAGGTCAATTGGCACAACTTGCCCCGGTACCAAATACCAAATGACCAAGAAAAAAGAATGTCAGTCCTCAGTACTTCAAGTTTCCAAAATTGAATTTATAATATGAATGTAGCTTTTCATAACATTATACTTGGCAGTGTTTTCCTTGGTGCATAATGATGTTGACCAAGTGTGTATACATGGGTGGCATTGCCTTCATTAGCCTGTTCTTCATTTCACCCTAACATTGGGCGGCACACCTC
This sequence comes from Platynereis dumerilii, assembly GCA_026936325.1. Classification (NCBI taxonomy): domain Eukaryota; kingdom Metazoa; phylum Annelida; class Polychaeta; order Phyllodocida; family Nereididae; genus Platynereis; species Platynereis dumerilii. Next base: position 61,002,457 of record JAPTHN010000007.1, on the reverse strand, counting down.
ACGACTCGGACCTAGTGACGCTTGGTTTTAGGGACTCTGTGGCGGGTTAGAGGAATGCCCTTGACCATACATAGACCCCGAAACAAGTTACATGTATACAATAATATTATTAGAACTCTGACTCACTTGGCATTTTTAGACATGTTACACCAACAGAATTATACCAGGTCTGAGCCTAACACCAGATCCTGTACTAGGGGGGCAACTTGAAATAGATAATTTGTGGTAGGGGCATTTCTTAAGAAGGTGACGCTGTCAAAACAAGTGACCAACTGAGTATCAATGAGGTCACAAGTTGCTCAATGACAAGTTGACAGCTTATTTCAAAGTGTAGGAGGGGTGTCCCAAAAGTTCTGACCAATTTTTTTGGCAGACCTTTCTATTTGCAGCAGCTGTATGAAATTTTCACAGAATCAAATTCAGGTATTTCACTATCCATTGTGAAAATATGGTACCTGTTCAAACATTTTAGCTAACTTTTCTGTTGCCATGGAAACAGACGGTCAGTGCACCCAGCGCAGCTCAATTTTTTATGCCAAATCCAAGTGTCTAGGCTAGTAAATAACCAAGGAATTTACTGTGAATATGCAATGGATGATCATGAAAAATATTATTTGGAAATCTAACAGTATCTCAAAGTTTTTCATTTACATTTAAAGTCACTGTGAATCAGTTTTTAACTCATGTGCAGAGGCGATCACCTGGGTCCTCCAAACTGGGCTGTTCCTAAATTGTGGAATTTCAGTGTATGTGGAAACTGCTTCATTTCTCGTTGTGACTATTATTTCTTTAATTTTTGAACTGGTATATATATTTTAGTATCATGCAAAGTTGCCGAAGGTCAAATCTAGTAATTAAAGCACATCAGATTGGGTTTTGAACCTAAGGTTCTTGAGCACTGCCTCTTGACAGCAGATTGTTTCAGCTAAACCGTTTCAAGCGCTGTTAGGCAACTGCTGGAAAAAGCCTTTGGTAATTGCCTCAGCTGATCAGGTTGAAATATAAATAAATGTTTATAATCTAATGGAAGATATCTTGAAAGACTGCAAGCTTATCAGAAAATACATTTTCTTGCAATCATTTGCTTTGTTACTATAAATTCTCTGACTTTCAACACAGCTAATTTGCTGAATTTCGTCTGAGAAATTGAGCTGTGCTGGGTGCACTGACCTCTCGTAACCATGGTAACAGAACAGTAACTTAAACACTTCTTACAGTCTTAATTGTTTCAAAATAGATGGTCAAATACCTGAAATTTATTCTGTGAGTATTTCATTTAGCTATTTCAAATAGAAAGGTCTGCCAAAAAAATTGGTCAGAACTTTTGGGACACCCCTCGTATGATAGAGCTTGTTTAGCGGTCATTGATGGCCACCAACAGCTTTTTTATAAGCACTTGTTTATCTTCTAAGTACTGTAGGGACAGCATCAGTTTCACTGATAAAATGGCAGCACTGCCTGGTAAGCTAGATACTTAAGCCGAGGTTTAACCAGGGTTGCAAAAAAAAATCCAATTTAAATTTTTTTTTAAATTTAAAAATCGGATTAGATGATTTAAATCAGATTTAAATCAAGCTGTCGTAATTTTCAAATATAATGGTTTTTGAAGAAATTGAAGTCATGATAAATGATAAACTCTTTTTAATTAGGTCTTCTGAAGTGGGGAAAATTTATTTCACTCCCCAAAAGTCATGTAATCAAGTTGAAATTAAAATTTGTAGATTGTTCATATGTTTGACTTTTGCCAGCTGCAACAAATTCCCTCAGAATATGAATTTTACATCAATTCAAGTACTGAATCTCGTCAATTTTTTGGAGGTACTACTACTATTTGAAATTGTTGGTCCTTTCAGGAAAAATCCCTACTTGGTTTCCAAAAAGGGATTTAACGGGGTTTAATCGTATTCCGAAGTCACAATTTTGGAATACTTGGAGAGCCACTGTCCATAATATATCAAAGGAGTGATTTAAATTACCACAGAATCAGTACTTAATAATTGATGTTGCTTGTTATTGTTGTTTTCTTGTTTAATCAGTTCTATTTTTGGCATGAGATTGGGAATTTGGTGCATGACAGAGGGGGTATTTATCTTGAACTGGATTAAAGTAAGCCGAAAACCAGCCTGTTATCTGCACCATAGCTGTGATTCCTTACCAATTCAAGTGTGAAGGTGTCAACTGATTCATTAGAGCATTTAAACACAAACAATTTGCTGTTTTCTAGCATATAGTGATTTTCAATTTAAATCATTGATAAAAATCACTGATTTAGATCATGATTTAAATCAAATTATTTAAATCTAGCAACCCTGGATTAACCTTTAACCTGGTCTTAGCTGTGTTGGTGAAGTCGAGCCAGACCTTACTGTTCCTTGTCATTTTAAGTAATTCACAAATGTGGGACAATTGCTTACTGCAGTAGTTGAATTTAATATCCAGTCTGTAACGTGGGACCCACACACATTTGCTAAAAAAGCACGTTTTTAAAAATGCTCTGAGATATAATATCTTTCTTATTAAATCAAATTACAATTGGATTGGCCCGTGTTATTAGACTAGAAATCATTGTAATGCGCTAAACTGCAAATAGGCTGTGAATCGGGTAATCCGTGCAGAAAAACCATGTTTTTCTTGACACTAGCAGAAGACTAATGGAATTACTGATAAATCCATTAAGGTGATTTAGTGTATATTTTTTCTTACCTGATTGACTCGTTGCTAATTGAAATGTTGTGAATACTAAAGCAATGCTGCACAGTGTAACACTAGGGCCTTTCCAGGTGCTGAAAAAATAGAAAACGCCACTTTATAAAAACAATTAAGCGAGATAATTGCTATAATAGGTTTGCATGTTTTCTTTTAAATGAGCTGACGCATCAAACCCTTAGTAGCGCCGTCACCCACGCAATGTTGAATATAATAGCAGGGAAACAATTATTTCCTAAGGAAAATGCAGCATCAGATGGATGGATGATTGGGGCTTTACGTCCTGTATTTATGCGCTGGGTGGGCTGATTACAAATTAGGACAGGAGGAGGACACGGCAATGAGGTGAACGATGAGGAAATGCAACAAAATATTTTTCAACATAGTTGAATCTTATTCATGCTGTAATTAGACAAATGAATTTTAATTGTGATTTTGTGATGGACTTGTTAACTAAAAATACTTCAAAAAGAACTTTTTTGAATTTTGAAGATGAAAGATAAGTAAAGCAAGACTATTTATATAGTTTACATAATAGGTGAAATTCAATTCCTAGGGAGGTATTATATAACATAGCAATTGATAAATAGATTTCTAAAAGAGAAGTAACTCTGCAATTGATAAATAACTTTCTGAAGAAGACACCGCAACTCTACAATTGATGAATATATTTCTGAAAAAGAACTGTAATTCTGCAATTGATAAATAGATTTCTGAAAAAGACACTGTAACTCTGCAATTCATAATTAGATTTCTGAAAAAGACGCTGTAACCCTGCAATTCATAATTATATTTCTGAAGAAGACACTGTAACTCTGCAATTGATAGATAGATTTCTAAAAAAAAGACACTGTAACTCTGCAAAAATAAATAGATTTATAAAAAGGACGTAACTCTGCAATTGCTATAGATAGATTTTTTTTTAAAACACTGTAACTCTGCAAAAATAAATAGATTTATATAAAGGACATAACTCTGCAATTGATAAATAGATTTCTGAAGAAGACACTGCAACTCTGCACTTGATAAATAGTTTTCTGAATAAGACACCGCAACTCTGCAATTGATGAATATATTTCTGAAAAATACACTGTAACTCTGCACTTCATAATTAGATTGCTGAAGAAGACACTGTAACTCTGAAACTGATAGATAGATTTCTAAAAAAAGACACTGTAACTCTGCAATAGATAAATAGATTTATAAAAAGGACACTGTAACTCTGTAATCAAGAAATAGATTTCTGAATAGACACTTTAACTCTAAAATTAAAAATAGATTTCAGAAAAAGACACTGTAACTCTGCAATTAATAAATAGATTTCTGAAGAAGACTCTGTAACTCTGGAACTGACAGATAGATTCCCAAAAAAAGACACCATAACTCTGCAATAGATAACAGATTTATAAAAAGACACTGTAACTCCGCAATTGATAAATAGATTTTTGAAAGAGACACTATAACTCTGCAATTCATAATTACATGTGTATTTCTGAAGGAGACACTGTAACTCTCCGATAGATAATAGATTTTTAAAAAAGACACTGTAACTCTGCAATCAAGAAATCGATTTCTGAAAAAGACACTTTAACTCTGCAATTAAAAATAGATATCAGGAAAAGACACTATAACTCTGCAATTGACAGATAGATTTCTATAAAAAAGACACTGTAACTCCGCAATAGATAATAGATTTATAAAACAAGACACTGTAACTCTGCAATCAAAAAATAGATTTCTGAAAAAGACATTTTAACTCTGCAATTAAAAATAGATATTTCGAAAAAGACACTGTGACTCTGCAATTGACAGATAGATTTCTAAAAAAGACACTGTAACTCTGCAATAGATAAATAGATTTATAAAAAAGACACTGTAACCCTGCAATCAAGAAATATATTTCTGAAGAAGACACTGTAACTCTGCAATTGACAGTTAGATTTCTGAAAAAAGACACTGTAACTCTGCAATAGATAACATATTTATAAAAAAGACACTGTGACTCTGAAATTAATAAAAAGATTTCTGAAAAAGACACTCTAACTCTGCCATTAAAAATGGATTTCAGAAAAACGCCCCCTAACTCTGCAATTGATAAAGAGATTTTTGAAAAAGGCATCGTAACTCTACAATCAACAATTACGTTTCTGAAAAAGACACTGTAACTCTGCAATTAATAATTAGATTTCGGAAGATACACAGTAAATCTGCTATTAATAAATCAATTTCTGAAACAGACACTGAAAATTTGAACTTGATAAATAGACTTCTGAAAAAAAAACACTTTATCTCTGAAATTGATAAATAGATTTCTGTAAAAGACGCAGCTTAGACGCTGTAACTCTGCAATTAATAGATTTCTGAAAAAGACACTGTAACTCTGCAATTAACAATGATTATTTGATTTCTAAAAAAGACACTGTAACTCTTAAGTTAAAAATATTTATGAAGAAGACACTGTAACTCTGAAATTAGCACATCGATTTCTGAAAAAAACACTGTCACTCTGTGTGTATGCCACATATGGTATTATGAGCCATTGCATGCCTGTGTCCGAATCAAACATAAGGGGCATAAGCAAATTAATTATTGACTGCAAGTTCCAAGAAAGCTCTCATCCCCCTTGTCATAAATTCTGTCTGGTCCTTTATTGGGGGATAGATGTTTTTGGAAATAGTGGTACCGCTACCCTACATCAGAGAAAAACAGTTAAACCCAAGATTTATTTTTAATCATGGTTACTTTTACCAATGAGACCTTTCCATATAAGTTTCTGAACAGTATTATTTTAAAAGTCCACAGATCTTATGTTCACGGAATATCTCAATCTTCCTCAGATACTAGGCTGGATATCACTGACTGCTATCATAAATATTTTGTGGCTTTTACACGAACTCCTGGAAGATTCTCTTGATGTTTGTCACTTAAAGTGCTTTACTTGTTCAGTAAAGAAAACTGAAACAATTAATTATGTAACATTTGTAACAAAAGACAGCATTGAACTAAGTTGATATTGTTTAGCAAACCATGTACAACCATAGAGGCTGTTTGATTAGTCATGATCAATAGAAGGCCATTTGACTTGTCAAAGCTGATTTAAGAGTGAAAATCAGATACAGAATCCTTTTGTTTGGCTGTCACTAACAAGCGGGATTAGTCTCCTTAAATCAAATTAACATTGAAAGTATTGGGTATGATCATGACAAATCATCAGCATGATGACACACTAAGTGCCATTTTCACTGTGCAACAGTCCACTCTTTTTCTTTATCAAAATGGAAGGCTGTAACTTCAACCAGGATAGTAATTATGGCCTAGACCACAGCACCCCCTGGGCCTGTAGGAACTTTTCAGAATGACACTTCATTTCTGAAATGAGAAACTTTACTTGGAACTATGTACCTGGAATTTTTACTGGCGTATACATCTGGTTAGTCCGTTTCTGGATTCAATAATCTAGAACATCTCGCGCTTTGTTCCATTTTTGTTTTTTTTTTAAATTGTGTGCAAGTCATGCTAATGTGATTTTAAGAATATTGCCTTCGTCGTCACAACGAATTGTGTTAAACCCTGAATTTTGCTCTGAAAAAACTTAGACAACATCGTGAAATTGTCTGAACATTTTATCAAAAATTCTAAGGGCCCGAACCAAAGAGATTTTGTCTGCTACATTTTGAAATGTGCAAAACTCCAATTTTCAAATTGTCCTGCAAAATTCAAAAATAGTGTTGCTGCGCCAATTTTTCGGCTTTTATCATCTGTTCGGCCATTATTTAAAATGGCACCTTTATTTTCGGTGTAACTTGTTGGTTAGGTCATATTTTATTACAAAAAGTGAAATGTGTGAACAAGTTAAAACGCAGACACAGCTGAATGATTTTTGGCACAAAGACACTAGTTGATCTGAGGATCAAGACCTTATAAATTGATTTGTCCAAAATTGTCTTTGAAAAATTATAAGCCAAAATCAAGTAGTGCGTTTCTTTTGCTGGTGAGTGCATATGGGTCTTCAGCTGATCTATAGATGTCGGGAATTGTGCATCGACTGAGAGTGTACGATTTGAGGTTCTTCTGTTGGTCTCCCAGTCGAAAAACATCTTTGGTACATGTGGATTAAATTATCAATCATTCTCAGACAATAAAGAAGGTAAGTTGACAACGTGACACAAAAATCTGCTACATATTTCAAAAATCAATTGCACGTTTTATGTTGTAGGTTTCCTTCATAGTGTGTGCAATAATGTGTGCACACTTGTAAAGAGAATCAATTGCAGTTCCATTTGAAGTTTCTTTTCAAAACAGCAGATCTTTATAATTATTCCCCTCTTTTGAAAATACTCAACCACATCAGTGACATTATGCGTCAACACGTGCTAACTCACGTTTTCCTATTTGTTGCCTTGAATCTATATGATATGGCCATAACAAAGGAAAAAACCACCAGATATTCAGGTCCCCGTGAAATTTTCCTTGAAATTATTCATTTCACATAAACGCCAGATGTGACTGTTTATTTCCAGCATGCGGCATTGCGGCATACTGAAGTATTCATTTCTAAATTAATCAATGCACTTAGTCCCTTTTTGCGCTACAAACAAAGGCCTATGACCAACTTATCTCAGCCCTTTATGAAAAATTATGTAACTGCAAGCCTATCATCCTTTATATATTACCAAGACAGGGCAATTAACCTAAATTAGACATCACAAAGATACTTATACCATTGGAAAAGCTGGTATCTAACTGACAGTTTTGCATGTTAGCGCCCGGCTAGGGGTTAACCCTGTTTCCAACAGCAAACAAACAATCAGATCAAGGCTTATTTTGCAAAAAATTATAAGTTAAAATTTATAATAGAAGAAGCATATGATGTCTAAGTCATTCGGTCAGGATCTAACTGACAAAAATGCATGTTAGAACCCTCCAAATTGGTGTCTAACTAATACATAATACCAAGCGAAAGAATGATTTAACCCATGATTCAACAACAAATACGAGGGCGCTGGTTTGTGGCAACAGTGAACCTGAACAGTGGGCAGATTATAACAAAAGGATGCAGACTGATGATGAAGTGGGAGAAAGTGAGGAAATGAGGTGATGCTGGCTTCAGATGCTCTCCAGCCTCCTTGACCAGCTCCATCCACATCCTATGAGTGCTCCATCCTTTGATAAGGTGGCCAGGCAAACAGGTATCCAGGTAGGCAGCGATTGACAAAGGGCGCATTAACAATGAGCGATAACACACGTGCAATTAACAGCACCTACATCAGCTCCCACTAATAAAAGCAGTGCAATAAAAGCCAGATACTCCTGTGATTTCATCGACAGGCTCCATGTTCATAGAAGGCAAAGTGAGGCCTAATTCTAAACATATTCGCAAGAGAGAAGGAAGAATGTAAAGTTTGATCTGCCATAAGGTAAAACATTTTGATGAACTGAATAATGGAGGTCACACATTACATTTGATTCTCATGGTCTGCTAAACCATGCAGACTTCGTATCAAACATTTGAGTCTTATCTTTATTTGTAAATACAAAGGTATCATCCTCTTACTGGGCCTGCTGGATAATAACCAAACCCTGTTAGTGTCGCTCTAGTAGTGTCGTCCCTCCGAGGGTGAAATATTTTACCACAATGGCCTCTGGACGCCTCTCAAAATCTTCAAAGCCGACAAATAACTCCACAATATAGTGGAGTTTTAATAGTTTTATTTTTAGAATCATTTATAATACTTCACAGCAGATGGCGATCCCACGTTTCAGATGAGGGAACAAACTACCATCATTTTTCAGTACTTGCATGACTAGTGTGAGAAGTAGCTTTCCGTTCTTTCATGTATAATAAAAAATTATCAAATACCTATGAGAATCAGTCATAACGCAAATTTTCTCTGGACTCGTGGCATAACTAGCAGTGTTTGAGGTGTCAAGGCCGGCCTTGGAGCCATATTTTAATGGCCTGGGCCTTGTCTCAGTCTCGAATGCAAATCCTTGGCCTTGCTGCGGTCTCGGGTTTGTTTGGGCCAGTGATGGGGGCCTCGGGACCGGCCTCGTCCTCTAGGCTGGCTTCGGGACCATATTTTATTGGCCTCAGCCTTGGCTCGGTCTCGGATGCCAAATCCTTGGCCTTGCCTCCGTGACATCGCCACAACTACATCACTGATGTAACTAGCAGTCTGCATGGTGCTGATTGTTACAAGGATGGGTTCGAAAGTCTGGGCAATTGAACAAACAACCCTGTTCCCCTTCTGCACAATTAATGTTACATGCAGCAGTGCACTAAATTCGGTTCGACATAGCTGTTTGTGTTGGCAATAGTGCCTCTTGGGCATGAGTGTCTGTGGCGGCGGTCTTGCGCAGGAGTATTGCGACAATGGTTATGCCTGTGCTATGTCATTTTAGTCTTAACAATTATTCTTAATAATGACACAATATGCAAATGGCACCTCCATGAAATTTGTACAGCACTTTAATTTTTCATAAGAATATAATTGGAACTTTCATTTTAATTAGTTGCTATACAATATATATAGGAAAGAGAGTGAGGCAACATCTTGTTTTAAAACAATAGTCACTGGAAATACATATAGACAAGCAAATAGAGAGACAGTTAGAGAGATGGGTAAAATTGGTAGGGACAAAGATCAGATCTATAGACAATCACTGCTCAGATTTTAAATGCTTCTTGTGCTCAGTTCACTTGTGAAACGGCCTTCAACCGTTTTCGCTGCACGACTATGATTATAATATGGGTGCCATTCAAATTACATAAATAAATCTTCTTTAGCTTATTCTACAGTATAACATAGATCTTTGAATAAGAACATTGCACACTCCTTTCACACGTGGGATTTGACATTTAGAAAAATAATATTATAAAACATTTGACTCTTGCAGAATTTGGCAACAAAAGTTTATGCAATAGCATTTTAATAATAGGTGGAGAACTGGAGATGCCATAATAACAAAATCCTTTGTATATGCTCCATTCACAACTGGCAGAATACAAGATACATTTTTTCCTTCCAAGGTATTATGCTGTGCCTTGCAAAGATGTTGACACGCAATAAATGAAAGCTCTTTACATGGATCAGAAGCAGCTGAAGTGCGGTTCAGCACATATATAACATAAAACCTCGACTCGCTAGAAACATATACAATGAAGACCATTGTCACAAACCATTTCTAGAAGGGTATAATACCATAATACTGTGAAGCTATTTATTATAATAACACTGCAATTTTTACAGAAAATGCATGATTATCAGTCGACTGCACTTTCCATTATCTGGAACGCACATGTACTGTCTATGAGAGATTGTATTCCTTCTTGACCCTTCACAGCGAACCTTGTCTAAAAACAGTATCAATAATCTGCACTGTGCAATTTGAAATTTTGAGTCAGCTTTAATGATTGAGTGAGATGGTTGTACAATTCCTTTGAGCTGACATATGTAGCTTGTTGATTTAAAGTTATGATAATCTGGCAAAATTACAAAACTCCGTCCCACACTTTTTGTCATTACCGGAACACAGTACTATTTTTTGCACCATGCAATCATTTTCTTACCCAAGTGATGTCAACAGTCATCACCTATTACAACTATTTGAGCAAGTTGACAGCAAGGTTGTCTGCTGAAGCAAATCACACAGGCAAAGGAATTGTATACATGTCCATTTCAAACTCCTATTATGAGTGAGTAGGTTTTTTGTGTCATTGCCACGACACATGCAGTTTAACGAGCAAGTAAGTCTAGGCAAGTAAGGCATGCAGCAAAATCATTCTTCTAACTGTCATGAAGTGAGGCTGTTCTAATTAATATTCCTTTAACCTCCAATGCTGCCTGCGCTGCTGGGTCCCTTAAAACAAAAACCAAATCTGAATTTGTCATTACCGCAACATGTCATTACCGCAAAAATTTTTTACCATTGTGGTAATGACTCATACAAAAAACATGTTAATTTTAGTCAATATATTAAAATTCAGAAATGAATCATGGCAACCATTGCCAGATATAGTTCCGGACCTGTTTTGATCTTCACACTGATTAAATCATACGCAATTTAGCAATTTTGAAAAGCAGTAATCTAGTGACCCAAACAGAAACATTTCTGTAGAATGACCCAACTACCATGGCTTAGTCCTGTTCTTGAACTCGTACAGCCTACTATTAACTGCTTCTCTCAAATCTAGTAATCAATTAGCATCAAACAACCCAGAGCTATCCATACATACCTACATGTACCAATATCATTTATTATTTAATATCAGGTATATACCATTATAAATGCCTGCAAGACTTAGTTACTCTGATCAAATTGCCAATTGGTTCTCTATTGTGTGAACCTCCTGTACCCCTCCCACATTCATCTGATTTTGTGGGCACAAACGATTCTGTGAAAGATGATATCTCTCTCTGCTTGTCTTGCTCTAACCTTGGATATGGACATAACAGTATTACATATAAGTAGGACAACGTCCAAATTGGGCGTTAAGTTGCCATCCGATAGGCCCAATTTATCACAATGTCCAATTAGCAGCAGTTATAGCAATACACAGGTGATCGGCCTTTTCTTATACTCTGCACACAGAGTTCATGCTTAACATTTAGAGAGATTTTACTCTCTGTACATGCACAAGGAACAACACATTGAGCTACCACAAACAGTGAACTCCAGCAGAATTCACATACAGCAACTGACATGATCAAGAGAAGGCCATTTAACTTGTCATAACTGATTTAGAGTGAAAATCAGGTGCATAATCCTTTCGTTTGGCTGTCACTAACAAGCATAAGTCTGCTTAAGTCAAATTAACAGTGAAATTATTGTGTATGGTCATGACAAATCTTCAGCATGATGACACAGGAAGTGCCATTTTCACATTGTAACAGTCTTTTTCTTTATCAAAGTGACAAACCGTAAATAACACCTGTAGCTTTGCTGTTTGTAACAGTTTGCTACTCATAAAGTTGATTGATACATTTCTGCAATGAGCACATCATCTGCACCATTAAATTGCACTGTGCACTAACGAGAGGGGTACCCTCGCCATCAGAGCAGCCATTACAACACTCGATTCAAAGTAATTTTCTGTCATCCTGAGCTTATTTCATCAAATCCAAAGCTCATATTTGTCAAGCATGTAGTTCAGATGTTAAACTAATCCCAGGACTCACCTTCCATGTGTGATTAGTCACATAATTATCAGATTTTGCAGTTGAAATACATCGTAATGGCGAAGGTAACAAAAAAAGCCTCTCGAGGGTAACACCATTTTCAAATATTGTCATGGTGAGGGTACCACCCAAAATGACTGTTATGGAATTGTGTCTTTTTCCTGTTTTTCAACGATTGCTATAGTGTGATACAAACAGCAATGGTGATGTGATGAGATTTACTAGTCGGAACAATTAGATAAGATTAGATAGATAGATAGATAGATAGATAGATAGATAGATAGATAGATAGATAGATAGATAGATAGATAGATAGATAGATAGAATGGTGAGTAACATAGATAGAATGGTGAGTAACATTTAGAAAAGTTCAGTTTCCCAAGGACATGACCAGTGCATGCATTACATGCTATTCTTACTTGTTGAATATTTATTCATTTTTTTGTCAACAAATGAAATAAGTGTCTACGAGTTTGTAAGCAGCAAAAATACTGTGTCTACGACTTGGTAATATTATACTGACCAAAAAGTCTGTGTCTACGACTTGGCCATCCCAGTAAATTTGTTGTCTGTCAGTTGGTAGTCCCTGGTGTCTACCAGTTGGTTGTCTATTAGTTGGTTGTCTACCAGTGTACAACTTGACTTGATACCTTTCTGAGTCTATAGATCCATGTAACCAGTTGCGCTTCTTCCACGTTTTCGGACAATGTGTTCAAACACAGTCCTTGCATTCGGTGGGAAAGGGATTGTATAGCTGGTAATAAGTAAGAATGTCCCACAAATTGCTTTCTGCCAAAACAATACCATCCACAGTGAAACTTTCTTAAAATAATTATTATGCCTTTTATTAAGCTTTTAATCTGAGATTAACCATTACATGTTTTGATGCTATGATGCTTTATGGAGCTGGCTAGTACTACTCTCAAGAAGCCTTGTCATCGTCATAATGATAATTACAAGTTATAACGACATACTCATTCAGACTAAGTGTCTGAGCATGGGTATTTGAGCCACTTAACATGTCATGCATCGTCTGTATCAAACTGTATAACGTGATGACATACTTTTGAATAATTATATGTCCTTTTGACTTATTAAGCTACATAATGGTTATGTAATGCTGCAGCTTGCAATGCTGTGAAGCCATATGCAAGGGACTGCAGTCAAATGCATGGAAATGTGTATAGCTATGCACTGAGAGCAGAAAAATCAAACATGTTTAATTTAAATGCAACAGGGCTGCGTTTTTTACTGGTTTCATTCAACCAATTAACAAAGGGTAAAATCATACAGTGATCAATACAGATTTGTTGACTTAAAAGCATACCTCGCATGTACCTGCATATGTAGTGATTTACAGAGCTATGCAGCCTAATACAATACCCAAACTCAACTAATTTGTTTTGAAAGTCCAGTTTAAATTCATACATATTGGAAGTGCAGTCAAATGCAAGACTGCAAAACGCAGGTAAATGTATCAATAATATGTATCAGTATGCAGTACATTTGTGAAGTAAATGCAAGGTTAATTACACCAGTTGCAAACATATACATATGCATGGCTCTGCAACTTCTCTGCATCTGAACAATTAGCATGGGTATTCAAGCCCAAAAGAAACGCATACCTCTGTGCATATGTTCACATTTTCTGAATTTTACCATTATGCCATAAAACGTGACTATATGCATCCAGTGGGAAAGGGGCTTTATAAGTAATGCAAGTCCATTTGTTATACAAGTATATATTTTACCTACTTTTACATTGTTTTATGCCTTTACATTGTTAAATTCATAAAAAAAGTACCATTACGCAGGTTTTTCCATGTCTTGGTGCATTTCTTTAATATTGTCTAAATGAATCTATAGATTCTGACCAAAACAGATTGGTCAGGCCAATCACATAACTTTGACACTTTTTATTGCAACTAGGTTCTTGATTGGAATTCCTGATTGCTTACTTCACAATTGCAATCATGACATTTGTGTCAGCACATGCTCTGATCTTGCACAACAAAGAAACATTGAATTAGCTGATTCATTAACTTGACTACCCCTGACTAAAACCATTCGCTATGCTTGCTTCTGTCTACATGTCTTGTGTTACCCTCACCAATGTTTATGGAGGTTACCCTCGCCAACCGGAAGTGACCCTCGCCCTAATCTTACAGTACCCTCGCCACTTCCGGGCTGGTACCCTCGCCATTTAGGTTGGTACCCTCGCCGTTTTCGGTTGGTACCCTCGCCAAAATGCTGGTACCCTCGCCCCGCCATTTTTCGTTTTTTGTGGTACCCTCACCTCCAGTGAATTCGAATTTCATAAATATCTTACTTCATCTTGCATGTTTGAGTCTGGCACTTGGCACTGATTCATTCCACAAGCCATTTAACCTATCTTAACAATTTGAAGACCTCGCACCCCTTACATTTTTTGCAATTTCACTTTGAAATCACGAAGTGAGATGTGTCATGGCCACCCTGATGGCGAGGGTACCCCCCTCGTTAGTGCACAGTGAATTGGATGAACTGAGTCAACTTAAATGATTGACTGATATGGTTGCAAAATTCATTCCTTAGAGCTGACATATAGCCTGTTGTTTTCATTTAAGATAACAGATATATTATAGTGCAATCACCTCACTCAATCATTTAAGCTGACTTAAAATTAAATTTACATTGAAGATGCAAGTTAGTGACTTACAAGCAACAGGCCAGAACAGCTCAGACAGACTTCACAAGCACTGTTTTTCCAATATCGCTCTCTGAGGCAGAGTAAGTTTGGAAATTGAAGTTGCTCATAGTATGCTGACATAGATTACATCCCTTTCCATAAACATTGGTTTCAGTTTCGAGCTTTGTGTTCAAGCAACACCTTGTTATTGTGTGATTACTCACTGATTATAGTGATTAATTATCTACATTTTGCTTTGTCGCATATATTTTTCTTTCCCGTATTGCCTTGCAGGCTTGTTTAGAGCTCTTTGCAGATTGGCAGTCTACTGGAAAAATTAACTTTCTCAGTTTCAACTCAAAAACTGGCTTTGCCATGTCATTGGCAGTTAAACTGTTTTCAGTTGGTCTCCTAATCTTCTTATTTGATGAAGTACCTGAAGTCATTTAGTTTGTTTGTTAATTTTCACCTATGCTGCTAGCCAAGATATGATAGGCACCGAATCTGATGATTAACCATAACTGACACAAACAAAACATTTTTAAGCCAGTGACATATCATACGACCAAGTTGAGAGTCAATTTTGAAACTGTTTGAGCCGCCAATCTGCAAACATCTATAAAAGCATGCAACTTCATTCACTCAAGAGTAAAAATATTTATTTTATTGTTCAATTTTATTGTTGTGAGAATTTCCGTGCCTTAAAGAATATCTTTTTTCTTAAGCTCACTCTGCTATTTTAGGCTAATTTGCATGTTTCTTGGTGCTCATTTGCAAACGAGTACCTCACAATAAGGGTTTTTCTTTACTTTAAATATTATTTATGAAATAAGGTATCGACTTTAGAGTTTCTCAGGAAAGTTTTGCATTGTTCTGCTAGATCTACAGCTAAAGCTAAATTATACAATTAGTTTTGGGAAAACAATCTGGAGTAAAATACAGCATTTAACTTTTTTTTAAATGTCAGAAAGTTAATTATAGTTTGGTGAAAAACTGTGGAAAATCTTTAAAGTCCAAATTTTAAGCTCATCCTATATCCATAGCTTAATGTTTTGGCCTAAGAACTATTTAAATATGTCACTTTTTACACGTTTCACATTCTCATGAGTCAAGAGAAAATTAAAAGTACAAAAATTGACTTACCCTGTATTCTGAAGCAGTTTCATGTACGGAAGCATGGAGTTCTAATGGCTTGAGAAGACAGTATTGCTTTCCTGTGCAAATATGTACAACAATTACAAACAATAGGCCTGGTGTCAAGTATTCCTGTAGTTTTGGACTCGATTGATTAGGTAGACCTTAAGTACTTGAATATTAAGTCCGCCGACGCATGCAGCAGCCATGGGCCTGCATGGGGTAGCCCCAGTGATGACGTAATAACATGCGCCATAGAAAGCACGTGGCTTGAAAGTTCCTCCCATAATTCCCACACAGATCTTTCAGTCCTGAACAGTGCTCAACATTTGGAGCGCATTGACTGACTCCATGCATTAATCAAGTGGTCTGCTAAATATAGATAAGGATTATAAGCATTCATAATTTGATAAGCATATAATATCCTCTACTTAAATATATTGCAACTGTAGCTGCCAAAGCCCTTGTATATATAAACACATGTCAGTAATGTAGCCAAGATGCGTATATATATATATTAATCCATTTTGTAGCAGGTTTTATAGAAATTTAAACTATCAAGATGGCTTAGTGAAGAATTGATACATCAGGGATATCTGAGTTCTCCAAATAGACAAATGATATGTTTAGGAAATGCAACAAAAAGCACTTCTAATTGTTAGGTATATGGGCTATTTTTAGGCTATCACAACAGTCTAGATCATTTTTATTCATGGAGTTTTTTTTTCTTTTTCGGAAATTTTAAGGGTAAGGTGCATGGGGTAAATCTCCCCCCCCTTCATTCCCAGCCACTTGTAAACAGTCTGTCATTTTGATATAGAAAAAGAGTGGAATGTTGCACTGTGAAAATGGCACTTTGTGTGTCATTATGCTGATGATTTGTCATGATCATACCCAATACTTTCAATGTTGATTTGATTTAAGGAGACTTATCCCGCTTGTCGGATTATGCACCTGTCTTTCACTCTTAAATCAATTATTACAAGTCAAATGGCCTTCTATTGAACATGACCAATCAAACAGCTTCTACGTTCCCCAGGTTGAAAAAATACAGAAGATGAAACTTAATCGGCAATAAATCACAAAGTGCTTTTTTCACAGTGAACTGGTTCTCAGTTTTTTCTACACCAAAGTGACAGACAGTAATTGTTAAAGTAATTGTTGTAATTGTAAATTGTATTGTAAATACTCTCAGTCATGCACTACAATGCAGGCACGAAATTCGTGGTGAGCCTTCCACAATGATACAGCTCAGGGCAGCCATAGAAAGCATTCTCCAGTGTTGGTGACCGCCGTATGATGATGATTGATGAGAAGACTGGGAGTCTGGCACATACCCTATTAATTCAGGGATGCCCAGGGTCTTTCAGTTGCCCCAGCACAGATCACTGGATACAACCCAACTCCATTTAATGTCCCATGGGCTCGGACCAAATTGAGTTCCAGGAGTGGGAGTTGAACCCACGACCTTACAGCCAGACTGGTAGCACAAACAAGCACCTTAAACCATTAGGCCACTGAGAACTGTACAATGAAGTCACGGAACTGCAATAGTCCATGCTACCTCTTATGAACATAACTTGAAAAGATAAATAAAAGCTGTACATGCACAAACGAAAATGAAGTTAAATTGTTTGCTGGTTTACAGCCTTTCACTTTGATAAAGACAAAATGAGGACCAGTTCACTGTGAAAAATGCACTTCATGACTCATGATAGCTGATGGAGTGTCATCTTCTCTACTTTCAACATGGGAAATATATAGAGGCAGCTTGATCAGTCATGATCAAGAGAAGGCCATTTGACTTACAAGTCATAACTGACTTTGGATTGAAAATCAGATGCATAATCCTTTCGCTTGCCTGTCACCAACAAGAGGGATAAGTCTCCTTAAATCAAATTAACATTGAAAGTATTGGGTATTATCATGACAAATCATCTGTATGGTAACACACAAAGTGCCATTTTCACTGCAACATTTCACTCTTTTTCGGTATCAAAGTGAAAGGCTGTAATTGTTGAAACTACTTTAAAACCATGTATATATTTTTCATTATTTGGCATGTTCACGAATTCGTGGAAGTGTAAAAACGAGCATGTACGAATTTGCGGACATGAAAAAACGAGCATAGGTGTTCGTGTACAGTCAACACAGAAATTATTTGCACGCTTTGATTTTTCATCATATTTCACAGAGAAATGGTGGTATGATAACAAGAACTGCCCTATGTTTTAGAGTAGTGTTAGTAGGTTAGGTTCCAATGCATTTCATTTTTTACCAAAATTCATTTTCTTGGAAAATGCGAAAAACACTGGGGGCTACCGGAAGTGCGAGGATGAGGGTAACTGCAGTTACCCTCATCCTATCGGCAGCCATTTCAGTGCCCACTAGAAATGTTTGCTGGTGATTTTTGAGGATTTTAGATACATTCCAAGCTGTTTGTTGAGTGCACAGGATTGATTCAACTGTGAAGCATGGATCTGTGTTGAGATAGAAGCTGTAGACACAACCAGAGATTCAAATTTTGGCAAAATATCCGTGAGAAATGATGAGGGTAACTGCGCATCTCCCAAACACATTGATGAGGGTAACTGAGGAAGAAGATGAGGGTAACTGTAATAACAGTGCCTTTAAGTATAGGGAAGAAGGCTCTGAGAAGCTTGCATAATAAACTGTCATCAATTAGTATTATTGCAGAAATAAACATTTTAAAATTTTGTACAGGGAGAGCTTCAAAGGACATGCACAACCTGTGAAGCAAAGGAAAATAAGGAAATGAATTATTTACAAAAATTAACAAAAAAGCTTGTTTGTATGATTTTTAAAAAAATCAGTCCATTATGACATTGGCTGCAATGTAAAAGTAACAATGTTGAAATATAATCAGTGATCAGGCAAATGAGAGAGCCAGTGCTCATTGTTCTTCCAACAGTGTTAGAATGTGGGCTGATGTTCAAGGGACCAGGGCTTCGGACTCGGGTAGCCAGTAAACCATTCTGAATTCTGACTCTGACTCCTTAGGTTTCTTGAATTTCGAGTCAGACTCCAGACTCCTCTTTTTGGCATTATTTGAACAAAAGTTACATGTGGTTAGTTGTGAAAATGATTCAATTCCACTATGCTTTCGCTGGATTTATGCATTAATAGTGCTCAGTTCAATAAGCTTTCAGTGATTGGTCATTAAACATTTGATTTAATACAAGTCATATGACTTCATAATGTGTCTTTTTGTCAAATATTTAAAATTTTTAGGAGTTGAGAGTACCCAGATTTATTTTCGACTCCAACTCCTCCTGATAACCAAAGTTCAACCCTGACTCGGACTCCAACCAAAACCTTTGAATCCACAACTTTGACTGGAATCTGACTCCAAAGCCCTTCACAACAGGCATCTACACGGGACACAGAAATTCAGTGGTGGATCCTTGGGGCATATTAGCTTGGGGCATATTAGCTATATGAACCCCTACCCTTGTTACACCAAGTGCTGCCTTCCAGCATTGGTTTTAGGTTAACCTTCTTGTGTATTTCACAGGCTCTCAGGAAAGACAAATGATTATGACACCTAATTATTCTGAGTGCATGAAGTGATATATTATACAATTGTGGACTTCGGTTGAGGTCAATATCAGGTTTTAAGGACCTGACCGGTGATATTCACTGAGGCCGAAGGCCGAGGTGAATATCACTAGGTCAGGTCCGTAAAACCTGATGTTGACCTCAACTGAAGTCCACAATTGTTTTGTTCCATGATTAAACACATGAAAGCTGTTATTCAGAAGCCTGAAGTCAGTTTATGCCTTTCTGAACAACACCCTTTTAACGTATCTCGTCATAAATCAGTAACTACTAGACTGTCGGAAATTTTTTTTACATTTTTGTAATCTAGAAGTGATGTCCTCAATGATACATATTTTTCACTCTAAACTTAGAGCTCAATAGGTTCACAAAATTGGCTATCTTTGCGCCCTCTTGAATCCATAACAGAAACTACAATCGAACAAAACTTGTTGTGTGAGCTCTAACAGATTTCAGATGCAGCAACTGTTGCTTTTCTGCAGTGTTGTGCAGTAACTATTTGGTCTGCTGAAATTATATGTCTAGAATTGAATATTAAATAACTTGTAATTGGCCAGTGTATGTTTAGAATTGTGTTATTGCTGCAAAGTGGTTTTTTGGCGGAATCGTGCTATTCCTGGCCAGGGAATTGGGAGTAGTCCTTGTTTGGCAGCCAGCCAGACAGCCACCAGCACCGACCACAACATAACACTATTTTAAGTTGTAACAAAAAGATTAACTTTTCTCCTGTGTGACAGGTACATGTAATAGAAAACAGTTTCAGATCTCTTTTAAAAAAGCAATCAAGTGAATGTGTGAGTGTTTCATTGTTGTCTGTTTGTTGTTTCAATTAGCTTATATGTAGAAAACCATAAACAATCAATTAATGTTGTCTGTGTCATTGCAGTTTGGCCACAGTGAAAGGCTGACAGTAAGTGCATGCGCACTCATTGATTGTTTAACATTGTTGATTACAACTTGTTTGCATCTTGCTTGCAGCTCAGCTGTGCGTATGAGCACAAGTGATGAGGTCCCTCTCCTGGTTGAATGACCTGACCTACTTGATTCTTGATAACTATGTCAGCTGGAGGTCATCCCATTTCTGGCAGACTCTCCAGCTGTGCTGTTCGTTTGGAGTCTCTGAGCAGACTGCATATTTTTAATAATTTTATTTCAAAAGTTTATAGCAGAGTGCTGACATTTAAACACAGCCATATTGTAGAAAATAGTCAAAATCTGGGACTTTTTGTCACTAAATGCCATATTGTAAAGCCAATAATAATTTATCTTAGTCAAAGTTAGAATTCTTACTGCAGCACAAAAATGCGCAACTTTTGACGCCATAAGCAGTTTTGTATCTTTGGTACTTTTTGAGAAAATGATTTTTTTAATAAACAGCAAAAACACAAATTGTTTCCTCGCTTGTGCAGCTGCAGGTCACAAAAGCAGGTGCTTCCTCTAAGGCCCGTCCAATCTTTTGCATTGTAAACTGTCAGGTCAATAACATCTTCACGGGAGGTGAATATCATGATTTACGGACCTGCTCTGGACCAATTAGAGCGCATGTGGCTGGGGAGTCATGGAACAAATCCCCTTATTTATCATGCAATTGAGTCTTTCCTTACACTTAACATGCTTCGCTACATGTATAGGAAAGCAAATGTCACTGAATTGGGGAGTCATAGTCAGTGATGTCACAAAGTAACTAGTCATTTCAATTTCGAGGTATGACATCCATTATCCGGCAGTGACATCGCTGACGCAAGTCCCTGGACCCTGGTGGTAAAAAGTAAGCATTCGTATTTTCTGGCTGTAACTACTAAGTGCAGGGAATATGAACTTTGACAGTTCGGAACATGCTTTCCAGTATCGGAAATGTATCGCCATGGGAGACAAATCTGCAGCGGCTAATGTTTTACGATCTTCTACAGCCCTAGCAGCAAAACGGATTGGCGATGCTCTAACGACTGACAAGAAATGGG
The DNA here is from genome assembly GCA_026936325.1 of Platynereis dumerilii. Lineage (NCBI taxonomy): Eukaryota > Metazoa > Annelida > Polychaeta > Phyllodocida > Nereididae > Platynereis > Platynereis dumerilii. The sequence continues at coordinate 60,981,230 of JAPTHN010000007.1, read as the reverse complement.
AAGACATCCAGCAAGGGACAATGTATGAAATCCTAAAGACTAAAGAACGCCAGTGCCCTAACTTCTCAGATGAACTTCGTCGTTCTGGGAATCGCCCCCTCATCGAGAATACTCCAAACCGCTACTGGGGCAAAGGATACAACGGTGAAGGCCTCAACATGCTCGGACGTCTACTTATGATGTTGAGGTCTGAACTGTCACAATCGCAACATCGACCGAGGAATTTTACCCCCCGTCCCACCGTATCCCCCCCTTGCACCCCGTATGGACGTACTCAGCCCCACAGTCCACACACGACAGCAACAGCCTAGGTGTTTCAACTGTGGTGAGGCATCGCACACGAAGGCCACATGTCGTCACAACTCTCCCCTTTGCTGTTACACCTGCAACGGACTCGGCCACAAGAAGAAATTTTGTGAACAGTCCCATTAAAGATCGGGCCAGGGAGAGGTGGCCGGGCCTTGCAGGAATGTAAATAGTTTGCCAGTGACTTTTAAGAACTGTGACATCAACTGTGATGTTAATATTTGTGATTTTTTTGCTGAAACATGTGTTTTTAATATTGTTGAGTGTTTTAACATGAACAATGATGTAATCTCAAATGATATATATATTTTGAACAGATTAGAAAATAACAGCTGTATTCACGCAAATGGACACTTTACCAATACACATCAAAGGTGCTATCCCTGTTATAGAAAACATTTCAGAATATAGTTCCATAGAAAATTCAAATCCATATTTGGAAAATCCGCGAAATTGTAAAGAAATTTTAAATGAATGTGTGGCAAATTCGAAGGATTGTATAGGAAATTTGTATGATTTTACAGAAAATTCAAATGACTGTGCAGTAATTTCAAGTGATTGTGCAGAGAATTCAAATGATTTTGTAGAAAATTCAAATAATTGTGTCGAAATTTCAAATGGTTTTCCAGATTATTCAAATGATTATGAAGCAAATTCAAATGATTGTCAAGAAAATTCAAATGATTGTGCAGATAATTCAAATGATTTTGAAGAAAATTCAAGTGATTATCAATATTATTCAAATGATTATGTAGCAAATTTAAATGATTGTAGAGAAAATTTGAATGATTGTGTAGAAAATCCATATGAGGACCTTTCCAAATTTTCCAAAAACAATGCAAAAAATCTTATATTTTCTCATCTAAATATTAATGGCCTGTCATGCAAGTATATGGAGATACATGAAATACTAAGAAAAGGACATAGTGACATTCTATTTCTATCAGAAACCAAATTAGATAGCTCCTTTCCAAATGCTCAATTTCATATTGATACATTTTTGATCCACAGACTTGATAGAAATTCTCATGGTGGCGGACTTGTGTGCTACGTTAAAGACACAATCCCGCACAAAAATCGATCTGATATTGCGGTAAATGATTCAGGAATAGAAAGTATTGTTATACAAGTTAAAACAGCTCAGAAAAATATGTTTTTCCTCCATATCTATAGACCACCAAGTGTAAATGTTTCTAATCTTCACTCTGCTTTAGAAACCATGCTGAATAAGTGCTTCTTAGAAAGTGAATGTGTTTATGTGATTGGCGATCTAAATGTAAATTTCATGCAAAATTCTAACCAATTAAGTAATATCTGTGACAATTACGACCTCAAACAATTAGTGAAAAATCCGACATGCTTTAAAAGCACAGATAACCCAACACTACTCGATGTAATTTTAACAAATAATCCAAAATCAATAAGGCAATCCTTAAAGACCCAACCACGACTATAAAAGGAGACAGAGCCAACAAGATGGCAGTCTGAATCTGACCCCCCAAGAGTGAACATCTCTCCAATTCTCTCACTTTTTCCCAATTTCTCAAGTCATAAAGCAACTTACAAGTATGAATTTTATATGTGCAGATAGATAATTTAATACTGAAAACGAAAAGGTAATCTTTAACACAAAAGCTCTTATATGAATTAAGATATTTGCTAAATTAGAAAAAATATCAGAATTTTCATGAAAGTTTGATTGACAGCTCCTAATGACATTTCTGTCATTGCCACTAATTGATCTGAAGCTAAATGACCAATCACTGTTCACTCATTTGCATAAAATTTGGAAATGGAAGTGGCCAGTGGTGCATTTATGAGGGGTCAATTACATGTAATCTTAGCCAAGAGTGATTAATAAAGGACAATTAGTTGGAGAAGAATTATATTTCAAGAAAAGTTTAAAGATTTCCAATTACTCTAATGTGATAGCAAACTTGATAAGCATACAAATACATTCATTTACTTAATTTATTAATTGGGGCTTCAAATTCCAAAGAGAAAGTGACTTTTAGAGAGAGAAAGTTCATTTCTGGCCCCCTCTTACATGCTAATTAATCAGGAGTGGCCAAATGACCATTGTCCAATCAGCATCCAGTGAAAGTTTTATGGCTTTGTGGCCACAATTTCGTTGCTGTGTTATTGGTTCTTTAAATATTTCTCTAGGAATAAGTGATTTTCATAATTATATCAGTGCTGCCACTAAATTAGTTTGCCCATCCGACCAGCCTAAAATAGTATACTACAGGACATTTAAGCATTTTAATGAAGAATCCTATAAAAAAGACCTAGAATTAGCACCTTTCCATTTAGCTCAATTATTTAACGACGTTGATGATCAATTATGGTTTCACAATACATTGTTATTAGATATAGTTAACAAAAATGCTCCCAAAAAACAGAAAATAGTAAAGTACAAACAACTACCTTATATGAATGACAATTTAAGAAAAGCTATAAATGTAAAAGCAACTATGAAAAGAAAATTTTATAAAAGTAAAAGTCGGGAGTCATGGCAAAATTTTAAAAAACAAAGAAATCTCGTCAATAAGTTAAAGAGGACATCTTTATTAAAATACTTTGAAGATAATTGTAATTCTGACAAAAGTAAGGGGAAACACTTCTGGGAAATTGTTAAACCTTTTATGACCAATAATGTTAAACAGAATAACCAAAACATCACATTGTATGAAAATGATTTTCTGATTGGTAAACCAATAGATGTTAGTAATACATTCAATGAATATTTTATAAATGTTACAAATGATCTCTGTGAATCAAATGAAGTTAAGGAAATGTCAGCTGATCAGGTCATCAGCCATTACAGGGATCACCCCAGTGTAAAAGTGATCAATGACTATGTAAAAAATGAACAACAGTTTAACTTCGCAACAGTTTGTCAATCGTCAGTGTTAAACAAACTTAAACTTCTTCAACCAAACAAAGCAACTGGTTTTGATAAAATCTCCCCAAAATTTCTAAAAATTGGCTCAAACTCTTTGAGCAGTTCTCTCACCCCCATAATAAATAAGAGCCTAAAAACTTGTGAATTTCCTGACAGCAATAAGAAAGCAGAAGTAACACCACTCTATAAAAAGTCAGATCAGCTTGCGAAAGAAAATTATAGACCATTAAGTGTGCTTCCCTCAACCTCTAAAATATTTGAGAAAGTTCTCTGTGATCAGTTACTAGATTTTATGTCAAATTATTTGTCGAATGATCTATCTGCTTATCGGAAACAGTATAGTTGCAATAATGTACTTGTGAAATGTATTGAAAATTGGAGAAAAGCGCTCGATAATAATTGTCATGTTGGGTGTGTATTGATAGATCTTTCAAAAGCCTTTGACAGTTTACCACATGGACTTTTAATAGCAAAGTTACATGCATATAGAGTCTCTGTAGAAGCCTGCTCGTTTATTATGAGTTACCTAAAGAATCGAAGGCAAGCTGTAAAGTTAGGAAATATTAGAAGTGAATGGTTAAATCTAAAAACAGGTGTCCCACAGGGGTCAATCATGGGTCCTCTTCTATTTAACATTTTTATCAATGACTTCATATATGAGCTCAAGAAAACATGTGACGTATACAATTATGCAGATGATAATACTTTGTCATATTCTCATAAGGATAAATTAAAGGTTAAAGAAACACTTGAGAAAGCTGCTGAAACAGCCATCACTTGGTTCCAAGTAAATTATATGAAGGCTAATCCTTCGAAGTTTCAGGCAATATGCATTAGCAGAAACAATTCTGAAATTGAATTCAATGTCGATGTGAACAGTATCAAATCAGAAAGTGTAGTGAAACTCTTAGGCGTACACATAGACAATAAGTTAAACTTTAATCATCATTTGTCACTAATTTGCAAAAAGGCTGCAAGGCAAATAAATGCACTTCAACGATTATGTAAATATGTTGATTATGAAGGACGACTCAGGATTTATGAGGCATTTTTAGCTTCAAATTTTATTTACTGTTCTATTGCCTATCAGACTTATACTCCAGGACATGATAGGAAAATTGAAAAACTAAATGAAAGAGCAATAACACTTGTTTGCAATGGCTATGAGAGCACATAATATATTATAATGATCTACTCACAAAACAGGTAAAAAAATGCTTCACGTAATTTGTAAAAATAACTTAGTGGAATTCGTATTCAAGATACTTCATGGCCTTGCACCACCGTTTGAAAGTTCATTTTTCGAGAAACAAATTTCTCCATATAATATGCGGGACAATGACAAACTTGTACTACCCACTTTTAATACAATTCAATATGGTAAAAGGTCAATTAGTTACCAAGGTCCCTCATTATGGAATATTCTGCCCTCTCATGTGAAATGTTCAGATGACTTAGGATCATTCAAGTCAGACTTGCGGAGAAATAACTACTTCAATCAATGTGAATGTGGAACATGTTTAGTATGTCTCAGAAATTCTTTGTAATACTTACATGTCATGATATAAGTAATGTTACACAGATACGTGTCAAAGTAAGAACACAAATGTAAATTTATTTCACTCATCACTTTCATTTGTACATAACTTCATCAATTGTTCTGTCGTTTTAACTTGTCGGTAAAAAGCTTATAGCTTGTGTTTATTGTTTTATTGTCACCACCGACGTTAAATAAAGTTTTACCTTACCTTACCTTTAGGGACGACAACTGAGCAGGAAGCATTAGCATTTTTAGCCTGTCACTCCAAAATCCTGGGCCCGTATTCACAAAGATTTTGGAGCATGCCCCACCAGTCTGGGGCATGCCCCGTGAGCCTGGGGCATGCCTGAGACTGGGGCAGATTCTGAGTTGGTATTCACAAAACAATTCTCGCCCCAAAACGTGCCGCACAGGCAGGACTGCTTCAGAGCAGTCCCCAAGAAACAGTCCCAGTCCCCAAAACATGCCCCAAAATCAAGGCACTCGAAGAGAGAGCCTAAAATAGCATTAATATCAATGAATGGTCTGAATAGTGCAGCTCAGAGTGCACCACTGCCACCACTGCCCACCAGTGATAGTTTATAACTTTAAATTTACACAACTTGCCTCATTTAGAGCTGTTTGACATCATAAACAAGCACTTGATTGATGAATTTGTTGTCAAAAACATTGTTCTCTGACAGCCAAGTCACAGGAACTTTTCTGGTGATGTCTTTTTTTTTTTTTTTTTTTTTTTTTATTACGACAACCAAAATGTCACATCTGACACATTTGTCATAACAGAAAATAACAAAACAGTAATACAAACATACAATAAATGGTTCAAGTTTAAAAAGACATAATCAATTTCAATCTTACAAAATATATATACAATTTAAGGTTCCAGCCAATTAAATAAATGTTAATTCTAAGACATGACAAATCAGTAAATTAAATCACAATGGGCTATATATATATATACATTTAAAAAGAAATGCAAAACGACAGACTATATCATTAAACATCAATACTAACAAGAAATTTACCTATAGCTTTTAATAATTGGGGTTCTCGTGATGTCATAATGGCTAAAAATTTTTCAAAATTATCGAGTTGATCAAAGTTGCATATTATATTAGATGATATAGTAATAAGATTTTCTCTGTCTAATCCATGACTAGGACATACCAATAAACAATGTATTTCATTTTCAACTTCATTTAAATCGCAATTATTACAAATTCTGTTTTCTACAGGCAACTTAGGGCTTTCATGTCTTCCAGTTTCAATTCGAAGGTTGTGAGAGCTAGTGCGAAATCTCGCAATTTTAGTGTATAATTTCCTGTTAATATTATGTAGTAAATAAGGTTCTATTCTGAAATCAGTCTTCATTAATTTATAAGTTCTAAGTTTTGGTTGTTTAGTCGAGTCATTCATTTCTTGGAAAAAATCATTTTGATACTTTTGGTATAGTTTCTCTTTAAACATCTTAGAGAACGATGTCAAAACTCAGAATGAGGCACAGGTATTTGGCTCCGCCCCCTAGCAACTCCATAGCAACCATCTCTTTTTTGGCGGGAAAAGGGAGAAGCTGCTTGGATAGTCTTATTTTTTCAGGTAGCAAGCTTTAGGAATTAGGATGCTTGCATGAAACCATTTGAAAGTTTATTAAATTCAAAAAGGTGCAACAATTTTTAGTGTGCATGCCTCCGTGATTTTCTGTTATAATGAGTTACATGTTGCACTTGCTTCTATTTTGAGAAGCTGGATAACGTTTTAAAAACATATATCTAAAATAATCCCTTTTGTAAAATAGGAGAGGATGCTGTTGCTTAAAAGAAGTTGTGGAGAAAAAGATAATGTTTAAGAGAGGATGCTGTTGAGGAGAGGATGCTGTTGAGGAGATGATGTTGTTGAGGAGAGGATGTTGTTGAGGAGATGATGTTGTTAAGGAGAGGATGTTGTTGAGGAGAGGATGCTGCAGAGGAAAAGATGCTATTGGTTAAAGGATGTTGTGGAGAAGAGGATATTGTTAAATAGGAGAGGATGCTGTTGAGGAGAGGATGTGGTTGAGGTGAGGAAGCCATCGAGGAGAGGATGTTGTTGAGGAAATGATGCTGCAGAGAAGAGGATGCTGCTGGTTAAAATAAGTTGTGGAGAAAAGGATGCTGTTACAGAGAGGATGCCATTGAGGAGAGGATGCTGCTTAGGAGAGGATGCTGTTGAGGAGAGGATCTTATTGAGTAGAGGGTGCTGCATAAGGGCAGATTTCACGAAAAAGCTGCAAAATGACTTACCACAACTTGTCCAGAAGTTACATTAGCACTATACTGATAAGGCCAGACATAATCGATTCGTAGATTCTCAGATTTTCTCAGGGTACTTCTTCTGAGGATTGCTGGCAGGACAAAAAAGACTGAATTCTAAATCTTTTATTGTGTCAATCCATTAAATAAAATCATGGGTAAACAGTCTTTTCTGTTGGATTGGTAGGTCAGAGTAGCTAAAAAAGATGGCCTTGTGCTAATGTAACAACGATGAAAGATGGAGGACGGAATTTTTTATGCTGATCCTACTGCAATATAAATGAAGTCACCAGCAGGCTACCACCCATGGCCTGCTCCTGGGAGACCTGGCTTTCAGTTCAGAAAAAATTTGAGATCTAATCATGTGTTTTTTAACATAATTTTTATGTACACATTTTGCTAATGTAACACCATGAAATGGACGGATGCAAAATTGCAGTTACATTAGCAATAAAGAAACGGGTACCACACCCAGTTGCTTATGTTTTTGGTGATGTATATAGGCAAATAAGACACGTTTTTCAATAAAATATTATAATTTCATGTTTGAAATTGGCATAAGTAGCGAGAACACCGAAAAATTTCCATGTAAAAGTTGCTAATGTAACCTCAGTGTCCTAGGACGGAATCGAGTTACATTAGCAGTCTTTTTTTATTTTTCATTTTTCTCAAGTTTTATAATGACCAAGACAATTAAAATGGTTCCAAAATAATTTTCAAGATGTTTTTTATCAATCACATAGCATTACATTTTCCTGAATTGGTTTTAGCAGATTCCACAGAGTGCCAAAGTAAGCATGTCTGATCACCAGTAAGTTTGGTCGTCCAAAATTGTCCTCATGAGGCATAAAAAAATATCTTTTTAAGAGGAAAAAGCTAAATATTTGAGGAATATTTTATTGATATTTATTCATTACCTCACAGATATACTTAGTAATAGGTTTACTTGCTTCAGGAAGCAACAGGGAGATAACAAAAGGGTTGGAAAGTTTAAGGTACCTTTTAAGAGCACTTTTCGTGAAATCTGCCTAAGTGCATGAGGATGCTGCAGAGGAGAAGATGTTGCAGAGGAGAGGATGTTGTTGAAGAGAGGATGCTGCTGAGGAGCAGGATGATGTTGAGGAAGGGATGCTGTTGAGGAGAGGTTGCCGCAGGAGAGGATGCTGCTGAAGAGAGGAAGCTTGCAGAAGGGAGGATGCCTCAGAGGAAAAGATGCTATTGAGAGAGAATATTGTTGAGGAGATGATGTTGTTGAGGATAGGATGTTGTTGAGAAGAGGATGCTGCAGAGGAAAAGATGCTGTTGGTTATAGAATGTGGTGGAGAAGAGGATAAATTATTATTGTTAAAGAGACGATGCTGTTGAGGTGAGGGTGCTGTTGAGGAGCGGGTTCTGCAGAAGTGAGGATGCTGCAGAGGAGAGGATGTTGCAGAGGGTATAATGCTGTTAAGGAGAGGATGTTGTTGATGAGAGGATGCTGCTGAGGAGAGGATGCTACAGAGGATATGATGCCATAAGAGAAGATGCTGCAGGAGAGGATGCTACTGAGGAGAGGATGCTGTTGAGGAAATGATGCTGCAGAGGAGAGGATGTTGTTGAGAAGAGGTTGTTGTTGAGCAGATGATGTTGTTGATAAGAGGATGTTATTTAGAGGATGCTATTGAGGAGAGGATGTTGTTGAGGAGAAGATGTTGTTGAGGAGATGATGTTGTTGAGGAGAGGATGTTGTTGAGGAGAGGATGCTGTTGGTTAAAGGATGCTGTGGAGAAGAGGATATTATTAAAGAGATGATGCTGTTGCGGATACGATGCTGTAGGAGAGGATGCTGTTGAGGAAGGGATGCTACAAGGAAGAGGATGTCGTTGAGGAGAGGATGCTGCAGAAGGGACGATGCCTCAGAGGAAAGGATGATGTTGAGAAGAGGTTGTTGTTGAGGAGATGATGTTGTTGATAAGAGGATATTGTTTAGAGGACACTATTGAGGAGAGGATGAGGTGAGGATGTTGTTGAGGAGAGGCTGCTGCACAGGAAAAGATGCTGTTGGTTAAAGGATGTTGTGGAGAACAGGATATTGTTAAAGAGGAGAGGGTGCTATTCAGGAGAGGATGCTGTTGAGGAGAGCATGTTGTTGAGGAGAGGATGTTGTTGAGGAGCGGATGCTGTTGGTTAAAGGATGCTGTGGAGAAGAGGATATTATTAAAGAGATGATACTGTTGCGGATACGATGCTGTAGGAGAGGATGCTGTTGAGGAAGGGATGCTACAAGGAAGAGGATGTCGTTGAGGAGAGGATGCTGCAGAAGGGACGATGCCTCAGAGGAAAGGATGATGTTGAGAAGAGGTTGTTGTTGAGGAGATGATGTTGTTGATAAGAGGATATTGTTTAGAGGACGCTATTGAGGAGAGGATGAGGTGAGGATGTTGTTGAGGAGAGGCTGCTGCAGAGGAAAAGATGCTGTTGGTTAGAGGATGTTGAAGTGCATGGGGATGCTGCAGAGGAGAGGATGTTGCGGAGGAGAGGATGTTGTTGAAGAGAGAATGCTATTGTGGAGAGGATGTTGTTGAGGAAAGGATGCTGCAGAGGAGAGGATGCTGTTGATTAAATGTTGTGGAGAAAGGATACTGTTAAAGAGAGCATGCTGTTGAGGAGAGGATGCTTTTGAGGAGAGGATGCTGTCTAGAAGAGATGATGTTGAGGAGAGGATGTTGTTTAGGAGAGGGTGCTGCAGAAGTGTATGAGGATTCTGCAGAGGAGAGGATGTTGCAGAGGTTTTAGAGAGTTGTGGAGAAAAGGATCCTGTTAAAGAGAGGATGCTATTGAGGAGAGGATGCTGCTTAGAGGGGATGCTGTTAAGTAGAGGATGTTGATGAGGAGAGGGTGCTGTAAAAATGCATTTTCAATGATGCTGCTCAGGAGAGGTTACTGCTGAGGAGGGGATACTGCAGAAGTGAGGATGCTGTAGAGGAGAGGAGGTTGTTGAAGAGAGGATGCTGTTGAGGAGAGGGTGTTGCAAAAGTGAGGATGCTGCAGTGGAGAGGATGTTGCAGAAGGGATGATGCTGCCAAGGAGAGGCTACTGCAGCTGAGGAGAGGATGCCATAGAGGAGAGGATGTTGTTGAAGAGAGGATGGTGCACAGGAGATGACACTGCAGGAGAGGATGCTGCAGAAGTGAGGATTCTGCAGGGAAGAGGATGCTGCTGAGGAGAGGATGCAGCAGTGGAGAGGATGCTGCTGAGGAGAAGATGCTGTTTGGGAGATGATGCTGTTAAGGAGAGGATGCTGTTGAGGGCAAGTTGCTCCAGAGGCGATGATACTGCAGGAGAGAATATTGGAGTGTAGAGGATACTGTTGAGAAGGTTTTGTTGAGGATACTGGGCAGGAAAGGATGCTGTTGAGGAGAGGATGCTGTTGAGAGGATGATGTTGTCTCATCTGCAGCATCCACTCCTCAACAACATCCTCTCCTCAATAGCATCCTTTCAACAGCATCCCCATCTCAGCAGTATCCTCTCCTCAACAACATCCTGTCCTATGCACAGCATCCACTCCTGCAGCATTATTTCCACTGCAGCATCCTCTCTTCTGCAGCATCCTCACCCCTGCAGCATCATCCCTTGCAGCGTCCTCTCCTCAGCAGCATCCTCTCCCCTTAAGCATCCTCTCCTCAAGAACATCCTCTTCTCTGCAGCATACTCTCCTCAGCAGCATCCTCTCCCCTGAAGCTACCTCTCCCCAGCAACATCCCCTCCACATCAACATCCCCTCCGCTGCAGCATACTCTCCTCTGCAGCATCCTCTCTCCTGAAGCATCCTCTCCTCAAAAGCATCGTCTTCTCTGCAGCAGCCTCTCCTCAGCAGAATCCTCTCCACTGAAGCATCCTCTCAACAGCATCCTCTCCTCAACGACAGTAGTCTCCTCAGTAGTGTCCTCTCCACTGCAGCATCCTCTCCTCACAGCATCCACTTCCTGCAGCATCCTCTCCTAAGCAGAATCCTCTCCTTAACAGCGTCCTCTTCTCAGCAGTTTCCTGTCCTTTGCAGCATCCTCTCCTCAGAGCATCCAATCCTCCGCAGCATCTTCTCCTATATATCATCCTTGCTTCTGCAGCATTCTCTTCCATGCAGCATCCTCCCTTGTAGCATCCTCTCCCCTGAAGCATCCTCTCCTCAACAACATCCTCTTTTTGTAGCAGCCTCTCCTTAGCAGGATCCTCTCCCCTGAAGCATCCTCTCCTCAACAGTATCCTCTCCCCTGAAGCTACCCCTCCTCAGCTGGAATCCTGTCCTCAACAACATCCTCTCCTCTGCTGCATCCTCTCCTCTGCAGCATCCTCTCCTCAGCAGCATCCTATCTTCTGTAGAATCTACTCCCCTGAAGCTACCTCTCCTCAGCTGGAATCCTCTCCTCAACAACATCCTCTCCTCTGCAGCAGCCTCTCCTCACCAGCATCCTCTCCAATGTAGTATCCTCACAACAGCATCCTCTCCTCAACAGCATCCTCTCCTCTGCAGCATCCTCAACTCAGCAGTGTCCTCTCCTCAGCAGCATCCTCTCTTCAACATCATCCTCTCCTCAACGACATCCTTTCCTCTGCAGCATCCTCTCTTGCAGCATCCTCTCCTCTGCTGCATCCACTCCTCTGCAGCATTCTCTCCTCTGCAGCATTCCCTCTTCTGAAGCATCCTCTCCTCAATGACATCCTCTTCTCTGCAGCAGCCTCTCCTCGGCAGCATCCTCACCTCAACAACACCCTCTCCTCTGCAGCATCCTCTCCTCTGCAGCATCCTATCTCCCGAAGCATCCTCTCCTCAACGACATCCTCTTCTCTGCAGTAGCCTCTCCTCTGCAGCATCGTCTCCTCAACAGCATCCTCTACTCTGCAGCATCCTCTCCTCTGCAGCATCCTCTCCTATGCAGCATCCTCTCGCTTGCAGCATGCTCCCTTGCAGTATCATATCCTCAGCAACATCCTCTCATCTTCAGCAACCTCTCTCTGGAGCATCCTCTCCCCTGCAGCATCCTACCTTGCAGCATCCTCTCCTCAGCAACATTCTCTCCCTTCTGAAGCATCCTCTCCTCTTCAGCATCCTCTCTTCTGCAGCATCCTCTCTACTCCCCTGTAGCATTGTCCCTTGCAGCATTCTATCCTCAGCAGCAGCTTCTCCCCTGAAGCTACCCCTCCTCAGCTGGAATCCTCTCCTCAACAACATCCTCTCCTCTTCTGCATCCTCTCCTTTGCTGCAACCTCTCCTCTGCAGCATCCTCTCCTCTGCAGCACCCACTCCCCAGCAGCATCCTCCCGTGCAGCATCCTCTCCTCAACAACATCCTCTCCTCTGCAGCATCCTCTCCTCAGCAGCATCATCTCCTCCATAGTATCCTCTTCTCACGGCATTCTCTCCTCAGCGTCATCCTCGCCTAAGTAGTGTCCTCTCCTCACCAGCATCCTCTCCTCAACAGCATCCTCAGCTACATCCTCTCCTCTGCAGCATCCTAGCACTCCTCTACAGCAGGAGTTCCTCCGTGGCCTAATGGTTAAGAGTGCTTGTTTGCACAACCACTGGCTCTGAGGGCGTGGGTTCGAATCCCACTCAGGAACTCAATTTAGTCCGAGCCCATGGGACATTAAATGGAGGCGGGTTGTATCCAGTGTTCTATGCTGGGGGCAACTGAAAGACCCTGGGCATCCTGAATTAATAGGGTATGTACCAGATTCACAGTCTTCTCATCTCATCATCATACGGTGATCGCCTGCCTCGATATAGCCCACTAAGGTGCTGCCGAGGCGTAAAACACAAACAAACAAACTCCTCTTCAGCATTCTAGCTCTCCTCTGCAGCATCCTCTCCTCAGCAGCAACCTCAACAACATCCCCTCCTCAACAACATCCTCTCCTCTGCAGCATCCTCTCCCCTTAAGCATCATCTCCCCTTAAGCATCCTCTCCTTAGCAGCACCCTCTCCTCAACAACATCCTCTACTCAACAACATACTCTCCTCTGCAGCATCCTCTCCTCAATAACATCCTCTCCTCTGCAGCATCCTCTCCTCAGCAGCATCATCTCCTCCATAGTATCCTCTTTTCACGGCATTCTCTCCTCAGCATCAACCTCGCCTAAGTAGTGTCCTCTCCTCACCAGCATCCTCTCCTCAACAGCATCCTCAGCTACATCCTCTCCTCTGCAGCATGCTAGCACTCCTCTTCAGCATCCTAGCTCTCCTCTGCAGCATCCTCTCCTCAGCAGCATCCTCTCCTCAGCAGCAACCTCAACAACGTCCCCTCCTCAACAACATCATCTCCTCTGCAGCATCCTCTCCCCTGAAGCATCCTCTCCCCTGAAGCATCCTCTCCTCAACAATATCCAATACTAAACAACATCCTCTCCTCAACAGCATCCTCTCCCTTGCAGCTTACTTTCCTCAGCAACATCCTATCCTCAACAACATCCTGTCCTCTACAGCACCCTCCCCTCAACAACATCATCTGCTCTGCAGCATCCTCTCTTCTTTAACAACATCCTCTCCTTGGTGGCATCCTCCCTTCTGCAGCATCCCCTTCTCGTCAGCATCCTCTCCTCAGCAGCATCCCCTCCTCAACAACATTGTATTCTCAACAACATCTGATCCTCAACAGCATCCTCTCCTCAGCAGCATCCTCTCCTCAGCAGCTTCCTCTATTCTATGTTCTATTATTTTTTTCTGTGCTGTATTCACAGTGGCGTAGCTAGAAATCCAGGAGTGGGGGGGGACCAAGGGGGGGCATGGTCTGAATTGGGGGGGGCCCACCTTTCGTGGCATTTTTCGGGCAATACCAGAGCAAAAATTAATGCCGTGACACAAGCCCTCTTTACAAGTGACAAAGGAACATTGACGCTCTTTTCTTCTGGCATACTACACTGCATTTATTATTCAATTTGGTACACCACTAAATATTCTTTTTCAATTACTTTTTAGAGAAATGACTTTGCAGTTGGACAAAGAGCAGAATGTTGATTTCAACTGTTCAATTTGTAATGCACATGGAATGAGACAGGGGCATCAGTTTCATTTTAAAGTGGTAGGGCAAATTGGGCCAAAGCCTTCACGGAATTGGGTCACGGGAACGCTCAAAAATTTTCCTCAAGCAATACCCCTGTTTTGGCCAAAAATGGTGCTGCAAATGTCCCTCCGGCCCCACCTACACTGACGCCACTGGAATGAGATTACAGTTTGTTGCGAAAATAGCACTTACTGATTCGTAATGCTGATTGGGGTTGGGTTGCTCTTACTTTTGAAAGAGCACGGCAGGTATCTGGTTGAAAATTCCCTGATACGACATCAATGACCATGCTTGTACATGTATACATGTATAAAGGAGAAAAACCTAAAGGGTGCATATAATAATGTGATGTTAAAATCATTGCCATGACACAAGTTTGACACGGACTTGAATGGTCTCATGAAATTAATAATTTTTTTTATCTGCTCAAATAGGCCAAAAAGCTGAGAGCAATTGCTGGAAATGACACAAATTCCAAAAATATATGAAAATTCCAAGCAACACACGAAAAACTGAGCAGTTTTTACTAAAAATCTCTCTGGATAATCAGTCCTCTCCAGAAATATTCCAAAGGCGTAATATTTCTTTGCCTCAACAATGGCAAGGGAAAGATTTCCTCCAATCACAAATTTTTTGAATTTGCATGGAACTGCAATAGATACGCAGGCATACCGGAGGGAGGGGGGAGGTTAAAATTTGGGAAACACTAAGATTCTAGGCAAAAAGGCAAACAATTTAGGTAGATTATTAAATAAACATATTTAAAAATTAATCGTATCCACAAGATTTCTTTTGAAACTATAGTAAATCTGGATCTTGAAAATTAGGCCAAATGTCACAAGGCCGCACTAAAAAGTTTGGATGCAGGTATTCCTATTGCCAGATAATTTCAAAGAAAATTAAAAAAAATTATCAAATGCCTTACAACTTTTTAAAGGGCAACTGTCATGCTGCTTAATGCCGGCTCAGGTCACAAAGACGGACATGCTCTGCTCAAATAATTTTTCAAATTTCTCAAATTTGAAATGGGGGGGCCAGAGGGGGACCACTAATCCATTTGGGGGGGGGGGCCTTAGCTCCGCCACTGTGTATTCATTTATGTCATTTCGTTTTCTTTTGAGCAATCAATCATCCCTTAATCTATGTGGTTCAAAATAAATGTCAGATTGACCTAATTAAATGCTATTGCATTGAGCTGCAGCTGTAAGCAAAAAAATGTGAGGTTGCAACTTGCAACAGAAATTTAAAAAGCAAGGACATATTAAAATTTGATATTATGCACATACAGTAACATTATCTATCACAATATCTATCACATGATCACTGTGCAAGAGCCAAGAGCAAATTATATTAGGCAAAAATGCTGCATAGATAGACCCAGATAAAAAAATACCTAAGCTGATCTGCCACTCTGTATTGAGTCTGCTGTCATTATTTATGCACACAGGCAATTAAAACTAATTTGAATTTTTTTGAAGTGAATCATTGCCATTAATTATCAACTGATACGATTAGCTGGGCTAATTAAAGAATCAATGCAAAAAAACTGTAAGTCAAACCTGCTTGCAATAAGGCCCACATTAGTGTTAGCTTATTGCAATCTATCCGTGCAGCTCTGCAAAGTGCACTTTGCAATTGGAAAATCTGTTAACTTAATCAAAAGTTAATTAAAGTTTCACACTTGCCATGACTGCAGCAGTTGCTTGGATTTGGGGATGGCAGCACTTGGCTGCACTAGAGACCCTCTGGCATTATTTTGAGGTTACTAGTGGTGCCATCTTGTGGCAAAAACGTGAGTGACGTCACTCATGTCACTCCCAAACAATCATTATGATGATGCAGTCTGCTGCTGTCAGTTGAGATTATCACAAAATCGGACCAAGAATCATCAAGTGGCACAACTACAGCTAATCAGATGCAAAAAGCAACCTCAGAATTGGAATTCTCCATTAAATTTGGGACAGGTTAGTGGCCAATGCAGATATTGAGAGTGGTTTTGTTGTTTGTAGCACACTATTTTGTGTCAAAATACTGAATGTTGTCATTGTTGATGTCCATGGAAATCTTGCCCCAAGATGACGTCTTGGGGCATGCCTCAGTTGTTGGGGCATGCCCCATGGGGCCAGGCACAAAATCGCTTTGTGAATACCATTTCTGGGGACAGTTTTGGGGCATGCCTGTTGGGGCATGCCCAAGGGTGGGGCATGCCTCACTGGGGCACCTCTTTGTGAATACGGGCCCTGATCTCTATTAACTATGGCATAATTCTAAGTTTGAATTGAGCGGACTGCACCCTTCAATGATTGCATATATTTAAGGGAATGAAAAAGGATATATACTCTGAAGAAAAGATGTGAATTGCAATTGACTGATACCTCAAAGTGTGAAGCACCAAGAAGCTACATGGGCAATAATTATTAGTGAAGTTTGATTGCTATACTGAATTGCTTGACACACTCACTTACTTTCAGTGTAATTAGAGACTCAGACACTGATTCAAAAGTGGTGGCTAGTCATCTAAAACTGAAGTCACTGGTTAGTCACTGCTTCATTATAAATTCAGTGGGGGCCTCAACAGGCTAAGACTCAATTGCTATTGTGGCTATTTGCGGCAACTTATGGGTTTAAGTAGACCTACAATCATAGTACAATGGCATTATTTTGCAAAAACTTCAGTTTGGGTGGGTTGACCTTGCAAATTCCCTCACTAGAGACACTACATTAGAGTAAACTTTTCTATTTTAAGTAGTGTTTTGAACAGTTACCCTCATCATTAGTTTTGTTTACAACTCAGTTACCCTCATCTTCTGATGCAGTTACCCTCATCTCGGAAATATATTTATTTCTAAGATTACACAAAATCTGAAAATATATGAGCAGATTTACCACTCATCTACAGCTTTCTACACTTTTTGCTGGATGCCTGTTGGCTCCTTTCTCTATAACATGGTCCAAAATCCTCAAAAATCGCCTGCAAACATTTCTAGTGGGAACTGAAATGGCTGCCGATAGGATGAGGGTAACTGCAGTTACCCTCATCATCGCACTTCCGGTAGCCCCCAGTGAAAAAACTGTATTTTGAAAACCAAAAAATATTTGCACGCTTTAGCAAACTGCCAGAAACTGAATTTTTAATGATGATACTCAATTTTTTCTTTGAAACTACTGTTGTTTATGGTATATTTAGCTCATTTACATCAATCAGACATTATTTGGGGTTCACAGGTGGGATTACAGGTGTTACTCAAGGAGTACACCCATTCCCATGTTTTTCTCATACATTTAAGTATAAAAATTACTTAAAAATAGCAATTGTCATGAAATTGGTCTGTGAAGTCCTTTGAAATAGTCAAATTGTGAGAAAAAGATAAACTACACAGGTTTTTGTGAAGAAGTATGTTCAATATCTCATCAGGAAATGTAAAAAAAAAAAACCTCTTGGTGATTTTGTGCTGAGATACAACTGATGATTTTCCTCTGACGAGTTATTTAACCACTGGCTTATCAATAGTTGTTAAGAAAGAATATTTAGAGTTGTTTTTATTAATATTTGCTCACAAATTAGGTTATTATTCGATTTTAGCATATATGTAAGCGTAGCATATTCAATGCATTGTCCTGCATCGATTATTAAGATCCACTCAAGCTTGTCTATACAATAATTATGGCCTAAATTATTATGACAGTGAATAGTTTTCATTGTTCAAAGCTTATTTTTACAAAGGAAACCAATTATTGTGAAATTTTCACTCATTGAGGTCCTCCATGGGGGTACCCTATGAAGCAACAATTGTTGTAGGCTGCATAATGGTAATGATATAGTGCAAAATTCGAAAACGGCTGGTCTTAATTATCTCAGCTGACTTTCTCAAAAATTATTACAACCCATTGTTCACAGCTAACAGTCAAAATAGTCCTCAGGGGCAAAATTGAGTCCTTTAATTAAGAATTTTTCAGTTTGATTCTACTTGTATTACTGTTTTCCGGCATTTTGTGGTTGCATGTAGAACACAATTACCTACCAATACCTGCCAAATTACTTTTTAGACAAATAGACGCAATTATGGAGTTTACTAATCAGTCTCATGTGAGTTGCTTGTTTCTAGCCATATTTCTATAGCCATACATAGAAAAAAAAACATGGGATTGAGTGCTTTTCCTTGGTAACATCTGCAATCGCACCTGTGAACCCCAAATAGTGTCTGATTGATGTAAATGAGCTAAATATACCATAAACAACAGTAGTTCCAAAGAAAAAATTGAATATCATCATTAAAAATTCTGTTTCTAGCAGTTGGCTAAACGTGCAAATATTTTTTGGTTTTCAAAATTCAGTTTTGTTACATTTTCCAAGAAAATGAATTTTGGTAAAAAATGAAATGCATGGGAACCTAACCTACTAACACTACTCTAAAACATAGGGCAGTTCTTTTTATCATACTACAATTTTTCTGCGAAATATGATGAAAAATCAAAGCGTGCAAATAATTTCTGTGTTGACTGTACATGTAATAACTAATACTCGTGTATGTGCTTTATTATTCATTTGTGTATCTGCTAACACTAACATTCGTGGAAGTGCTATATCATTAGGGTTTAGTGTTAAAATTAGGTTTAGAGTTAGTTTTAGCCAAGTTTAAGGTTGCAATGTTCGTTTTTGCACCTACACAAATTCGTGAATTGCAATATTTCACACTTACATGAATGCCAAATTCGTATATATGTTCGTTTTTGCAGGTATACAAATTCGTGTACATGCCAAATATTGAAAAATATATACCTCAAACACTGCGACCTTTATCAAACCATCATCTGTTTGTTACTGTTTTAATGTTTTAATCTGCTTGTTATTGTTTTTAATCACCTCTTTGCTATTTTTTTAATGTTTTTAACCTGCTTGTTACTGTTTTTAATCACCTGTTTGCTACTGTTTTAATGTTTTTAACCTGCTTGTTACTGTTTTTAATCATCTGTTTGTTACTGTTTTAATGTTTTTAATCTGCTTGTTACTGTTTTTAATCACCTGTTTGCTACTGTTTTAATGTTTTTAACCTGCTTGTTACTGTTTTTAATCATCTGTTTGTTACTTTTTTAATGTTTTAATCTGCTTGTTACTGTTTTTAATCATCTGTTTGTTACTGTTTTAACGTTTTTAATCTGCTTGTTACTGTTTTTAATCACCTGTTTGCTACAGTTTTAATGTTTTTAATCTGCTTGTTACTGTTTTAATCACCTGTTTGCTACTGTTTTAATGTTTTTAATCTGCTTGTTACTGTTTTTAATCACCTGTTTGCTACTGTTTTAATGTTTTTAACCTGCTTGTAACTGTTTTTAATCACCTGTTTGCTACTGTTTTAATGTTTTTAACCTGCTTCTTACTGTTTTTAATCACCTGTTGCTACTGTTTTAATGTTTTTAAATTGCTTGTTACTGTTATTAATCATCTGTTTGTTACTGTTTTAATGTTTTTAATCTGCTTGTTGCTGTTTTTAATCACCTGTTTGCTACTGTTTTAATGTTTTTAATGTGCTTGTTGCTGTTTTTCATCTACTTTGGCCGGATTTGCCACACCTGACCTTATTTTCAGAATTTCGGCAGCACAATTTACCTCGAGTCTGCCTCTTATTATCCACAAGTAGGCCCAAAATTTGTAGTTCGCTAAAGAAAATTAGGTCTAGTCCACCCGACAATAAACTACATATATGTTTCCTGTTTTGACTTGCAAGCTTGCCTCTGTTGTGTTTATTTTCTAAATTCTAGCTTTTTCCATAAAAAGGAGCGAAATTCATGACAATTACAGTAGAAAAAAATAAATGATTACAACATACCTCGTATAATGCCTAGATCAAACGGAGACGTAACAGAGGGTTCTTGTCGCGTCGCTTCTTGCTTTTCCAGGAAAGAGGGAGGTTTTTAAACTACATTCAACAATTCGGCGACATTATTTTCGTCTACGGCGCTTAATAATAATAATAATAATAATAGGCATTTATATAGCGCTAATTCCAGTAAACTGCTCATTAGCGCTTGTGGATGATGGATTTATCTGTAGAAACTTTTAAATAGATAAGTCTTAAGATTTCTCTTGAACCCTTCAAGTGTTTTGGAGACCTTGACTGTCTCAGGGAGTTGGTTCCACAGTTTCGGAGCTGCATGCGAAAAGGCTCTGTCTTCATATTTGTTTTTATTGCAGGAGGGTGGTTCATTTAAGAGTATTTTGTTATTGCTTCTCAGATTACAGTTTCGTTCAGATTTTGGCTGAATCATATTTTGAATATACAAGGGAGCTTGCCCGTTTATTGCTTTCCAAGTTGTTAACATGAGTTTGAATTGTATTCTTGCTGGAATGGGCAGCCAATGTAGCTGCTTCCTATGCTGGCTTACACTGTCATGCTTTCTCAATTTTTCAATGAGTCGAACGGCTGAGTTTTGGGCCACTTGAAGTTTATACAGCAAACGATTTGATGTTCCATAAAGAAGACCATTTCCATAGTCTAGGTGGGGCGTGACAAGAGCATTGACCGCTGTTTTACAGGTTTCCTTGTCCAATGACTTCCTGATTTTTGAAATATTTCTAATATTGAAATAGGCATTCCGACACATTTTGTTGACTTGTTTTTCCATGGTCATGTTTTTGTCAAAGATTACACCCAGATTTCTAACATGATCGACTGCATTGATTTTGACATTGTCGACATGGATTGATGATACTTGGAGTTTATTAAGTTGATGTGGACTGCCAATAAGCAGTAGTTCTGTTTTTTCTCCATTGTTACAAAGCTTATTTTCATGGAGAAATTTTCTGATATCAGCAATGCACTTTTCCATTTTGACTACGGCATTTCCTTGTTCTGAGAAAGTTGGTTTGAAAGAGAGTATAAATTGCTCGTCATCGGCATACTTTTGGTCTTTGACTTGGTGTTTTTCAGCCACTTCACTTAATGGAGCGATGTATGAATTAAATAGGATTGGTCCTAATTTTGAACCTTGAGGAACTCCAAATTTTAGTGGCAGTCTGGTTGATGTCTTATCGTTAATTATCACCGACTGTGACCTTTCAGAAATATATGACTTGAACCAGCATAGCGCAGAATCACGAATACCGTATTTGCTTTCTAAACGTTTCAGTAGAATCTTGTGATCAATTGTGTCAAAAGCGGCTGAAAGGTCCAACAGTACAAGCATCGTTACTTCACCTTTGGTCATATTCAACATGATGTCGTCATGGATCTTTGTCAGAAGGGTTTCAGTGCTGTGGAATTTTCTGTAAGCTGACTGTTTCTCATCGTCCAGGTTGTTTGTAGTAAGATGGTCTGTGTATTGTTTAATAACAGCACTTTCAATAAGTTTGCCAAGGAATGACAGGTTTGAAACTGGTCTATAATTCTTTTTGATTAGATCCAATCCACATTTTTTCAACAAAGGTTTTACTAAAGCATGTTTCAGCTCCAGAGGCATTTCTCCTGTGTGAGTGACTTATTGACAACATTGGTTATAACTGGGAGGTATTCATCAATGCATTGGAGCAAAAGCCATGTGGGAATAGGATCAAGTTGGCAGTGTTTAACTGGCATTTCTCTGATCAGTTTCATTATGTCATTTTGAGATAGCCTTCTGAAGTGTCGGAGTGTTTGAGGGGCAGTTTCGATATTGTTGGCAGTATCATTGTGTGTGGAGTCCAACTTAGACCTGAGTGTTTTAATCTTTTTATCAAAAAACTTATTGAAATCATTTGCCAAGTCAATTTCATTTGTATGTGGTGGGAGAGGTAGTTCTTGTTTTCTGTTCAGACTTGAGTTCAGTAACTTGAACAACTTCTTAGCATCACCATTAGAATCTTTAATCTTGACTCGCAGATCTTCCGATTTGAGTTGACTCAGCTGCAGATTCAATGCATTTCTTTTTTCTTTGAATGACTCCCAGTCATTTTCAAGTCTGGTTCTCCTCCATAATCTCTCTGCTTTCCTCTTCTCTGATTTTAGAAGCTTGATATCAGCATTGTTGAATGGAGTGGGTGTGCGTAGAGTTACTTCTCTGATTATAATGGGAGCATGTTTCTCCAGAACCTCTTCAGTAGAGTTATAGAGTCGAATGAGTTCATTAAGACCTTTCTGTTCCATCCCACTTACAGACAGATGTCTTCCAATGTCTTTTTTGAAATCTTGAACAACAATTTTACTAGTTTTTCTGAAACTGATTTTCTTCTTGGGTTTTTTTGCTTTCTTGATTGGAATGTCAAACAGAATGCAGTTATGATCAGAGAGCAGGTCACTGACCCTACAGTTGTTCAATATGGATTTTTCTCGAGTAATAACAAGGTCCAGTGTATTGCTTCTTAAACTTCCTCGCCAAAAGTTCCTAGAAGTCACGTGACAGGTTAGTGAAGCAAGAACTTGCTTCACGAAAGATTCAACCGGTTGAATCTTTACGAAGGAAGAAGCCACGATGCAAAAGACCAGAAAGACCCCCAAAATGATTGGGCGAAGGTAGAGACAGCTTGGGCGAAGTTACAGGCAGATTGGGCAAATCTAGAGAGTGCTTGGGCGAGGCTACTTATCATTGAGTCAATGGAACTTCGGCGAAAAAAGAGAACAACTCGCCGACGCAAACAAGCTGTTGAAACGCCGAAACAGCTACTTACTTCACCGTAACAGGTATTTGCTTGGGCGTAATTGAAGATCAGGGCGAAGTAAGAGGATGCTAGTGCGAAGTTAGAGGCAGATTGGGCGAAGAAAGAAACTCCTTGGGCGAATCTAGTTTAACATTGAAGCAATGGAACTGCACCGAGGCTCCTCACAACTCGCCGACACAAGTCTCTTCTTGCCTCGTCAGAAATTACGAGCCATTCGGCGTGGAAAACAAGAGCCTCGTCGTAATAGGAAGCATCAACGACGATTTATTACCTCTAATTGATTATATAATTGTCCAAAAATGGCTTGAAACGCCGAAAGTTGGCGAAACTGAAGTTCCTGGCACCTCTGGGCCATTCCACGCCAAATGGACCAAAATCAAGAAATTTTCCCACATCATGTTTTCCGATTTTGATGAAATTTTAACCTGATATACATGTATATGTTTAACGAGCACATGCGAAATATTTCGGACATATTCCACACATTTTGCTTTTGACAGCATTTTGAAAATGTTGGGCTTCCAACATAAAATTTATTTTTCGTCTCTTGATATCTTTGAAAAAGGCTGCTGAAGGTTCATTTTTCAAGATATCGCCATAAAACTGAACATATATCATGATGAGATGTAGAGCATAATATACGCTGAATATAATGTAGATGATGCTTTCCATCTGTTTGCACCAGCCTGTTAAAATTGGTTAATTTTTGCGAAATTTGGATAAATTGTAGGTTTTTGGAATTTTTTCACTCAGAAACCAAGATTTCAATAAACCTGAAACTTTGCATGAATTGAGGCAGTATCGATTGCTAATGGTACGAATTTATTCATATTTCTAACTCCAATACTTTTTACGCACGTGAAGAAAATCTCAGGACAATTCCTAAAATTGACTAATTTCAAGTGGAAAAATGGCCATGTGGGACAGGTGATAGAAACTCGAAATTTATTTTTTAAGCAGTTTATGAGATCATCTTGTATTTCTGCAAAAATGATAGAGGTGTTATTCTTCATTTTTCTGGAATTAATTTTTAGAAATTTGGAGAAAAGCCTTATTTATACCATGTAGGAGCCTTCCAAGAGCAGGTGGAATTCAAAATAAAGTGCAAATTTTTTCTAAGGTGCCTCAAATTGCCTTCTGAACATTACAAATCAGTTTTATTTAGAATCACCAGGAATTTTTATTTTATTTTGTCCAGTTCTTTTCGTGTGAAATCATGTCAGATTCTCATGACTACGATTGAATGCATGACTTTGTACCCATAATGGGGTCCCTTGGGTATATATACCCACATACTTAATAATTATATAGCCACATTTGCTAAATTCTGGTCATCTGTCACTAGATGTTATTTCCAAAACTGAAATTAGTGTCACTGCACATGAATTTTACATATTTTTCATCATATTTTGATTTTTTTTTTACATATTGATAACTGAAGATACCTTCTCATATTTAACATCATTAAAAGGCAACTGTATCAACTAATCTAATTTACAAAATCTGTCACAACAGACCCATATTGTCAATTTTGAACTTATTTGCAAAAATTCGCTCAACATAATTGTTTTACTATTTCCCTTTTTGAGAAACCCAATATACCTCTTTAGAGTTTGGAATATTAAAAGTTTGTCCATCCGAAGTACTTTCAGAAAATAAATTCAGCTCTTTATCTAAGGTTCCACCTGGTTTTGGAAGGCTCCTACATACGATATATAGCATAAATAAGGCTTTTTTTTCGAAATTCCAAAAATTAATTCAAGAAAAATGAAAAATAACACCTCTACCGTTTTTGCAGAAATACAAGATGATCTCATAAACTGCTTAGAATTTAAATTTCAAGTTTCTATCACCTGTCCCACATGGCCATTTTTGCACTTGAAATAAGTCAATTTTAGGAATCGTCCTGAGATTTTCTTCATGTGCATAAAAAGTATTGGAGTTAGAAATATGAATAAATTTGTACCATCAGCTCTCAATACTGTCTCAATTCATGCAGAGTTTCAGGTTTATTGAAAGCTTGGTTTCTGAGTGAAAAAATTCCAAAAACCCACAATTTACCCAAATTTCGCAAAAATGAACCAAATTTAACAGGCTGGTGCGAACGGATGGAAAGCATCATCTGTATTAGCTTCGGCCAGCAGAATTCTATATATCTGAGCGTGATCTGTGTACAATTTTATTACAATATCTTGAAAAACGTAGCTTCGGCAGCTTTTTTAAATGACTTGACAAGCGGAAAATAGAAATTTTAGTTTGCAGACCTTAATTTTGAAAATGCTGTCAAATTCAAAATACTTGGAATACAGGGAAAATATTTTGCATGGCTTCATTAAACATGTACATGTAGCTTGTGTAATAATTTCATTAAAATCTGAAACCATGATGTGGGAGGCATTGGTCCATTTGGCATGGAATGGCCCCTCTACAACTTCGCCGTCACTTAACCACTCTCGTGAGACTCATGCATAAGGCATGAATTTATGACGAGGGTGTCAGATTTAAAATAGCTGTAACTTTCAATAATATGCAGCCAATTTTTAGGGACAAATACATACTCATAACCTTTCAAAAATTATGTTAAAAATGCTATGATTGACAGTAACTGTTATGATGCAACTTGCCATATTGAAAATTGTTGCATATGCAACAGAATTTAGGCTAACCTTTAGGATTAAGCCAATTTTTTTGACAGACAGACAGGACAAACGATTTGAGACACCAAGTAATGAAAATTTATATGACAGACTTAATGACTGACATTTGCCAAATAGAAGAGCTTTGATTTATTAGTTTATCTTACTGTGTCCATGACAGTTCCCATTGCTGCCTCCCGTTCTGCCTCTCAAATTTTCTTTTCCTTTCAGGTAGCTCCAAGCCAACGGTCATTTAGACCTTATTGGGGTCTCTTACCATAAAATACATACACTATCTTGACGATGTATTAATGATGATTTCAAATGGTTAATAAATGATCTGAATCTGAATCTGGTATATCCAGGATCAATGGGGTAACACATCCTCCTTTATTTGTGGAGGGAACATGCACTAAATCTTTGGTGATGAGATGAGAAGACTGAAAGTCTGGCGCAGTGGCGCATAACCTATTACTTCAGGAATGCCCAGGGTCTTTCAGTTGCCCCAATACCTCTGGGATACTGCAGCATTGGTGTCAAAAGTGAAAAATTCAACAGCTTAATATAAACATTACAATTAACAGGAAAAAATTGGTTTCTGCGGATAATATTATAAGATATAATTATAGTAATTATTCTGAAAATTTCCAATCTGCTATATTAAACTTAGATGTCGTTTCATTCTTGTAATGAAAGGATTCTGGGCAGTTGTGGATTTAGGGGGTGGGGAGCATTGGGCCACGCCCCCCCCCCCCGGCCAAAAATGAACATGGGAAAGATAGGAAAAGCCGCAAAGCGCCCCACGTTCACCCCATTTTATGCCTCCTCCAGCCATTTCTAGATATGCCCCTGATTCTGGGCAACTCGGCCACAGTGACTATCCCCGCTTAAAAAATAACTAGCTCTGCAGAACCAGCCTCGATCAGCTCTTGATGTGCAATTGGTTAATGCTCATAAAGAGCTATATAGGACAATCTATTTATCATCCATAAACACCTTGAGCCACTCTGTATGAAGGAAATGTGACAAACAAATTCATACGATCGATTTCAAGAAAATCCGGTTTCTTTATCAACCGAGCATTAATTGCATTGCATATCAATTATCAAAATCAATAATCAGCCATAAACCTAATTATTGGCAATAATGATAAAAAAAATGACGTCTGTTTTTAAGATTCTGTCAAATGTTTATTTGCCCTTAAGGCCTTAACAATTGCAAATTTGGGTATTTCCTCATTGCTGTGCAGTATTTACCTCAGTGGAAAAGGAAGTATATTCAAGAATTTCAGCCTTCCCACACATCTATGAACTCGAACTGCTCGTGTGTCGTGATTTTGTACAATTTGAGCAATTTTACTTTTAAATGCTGATCACATTAGAATATATTGTTTGGGCAATGCCATATTATACATCATCAGAAATTTTAACTGCTGTGTCGTATTGGCTTTAAAAAATCACTTTCCTTACAGAATAAGGCTATTTACAGCCAAAAACCTTAAAAAACCAGGTGAGATTACATGCCAACGACAAAAGATAATATTATCTTGTTCTGGTTTTCTCTGAAGCAATACCCAATTACTACTGAATACCTAAAAGCATACATTGTCTGTCTAAGTGTAATAATGCCTTCTATATATAGAGCCTTTAATGCAGAGCAACGTCAACCTGTTCCGATTGCCAAAAAAAAATCAACATGTTTTTTTTAAACATAGTCTGAAACTGTTACTTTTTAAGTTATAGGAACTTGAAACATATATGAAATGTATGCTAATGAGTTCCACTGTCAATTGCATATCTCCAATTGTACATGGAGGTAAACCACTACCAGTGCAGTTTGTCTAGCTTACCAAGAATTGTTTGCGATACTTGCAAAAAACAGTAAAGTCGGAGAGGGGTTACAAGACTAGTGTCAAACAAAACTCCAACCAGTGTAATCACATGTTTTGGATAATATTTTTGTCTGAATACCCATGCATAAATTATGTGTCGTTATGCTATAAAATACGGTTAGGTTTGCAGTGATTTTCTGACTTCTATGATCAGTCCGGGAAATTACCATTACATGATGACAATTGCAATTGCCGCTAAGTCCTAGCCCTGACAGGATGATTGAGCGTGTGGGGTTGATCAGTTGGGTATCAAAAGGAAGTCTGATCTCTGTGCACCCATCCTCATCATACAGCAGCATGAGAAAAGACATATTCTATCCCATTTCGCAAAGTAACACAAAGTCATCAGCAGCTGATGACAGTTTCCTAATTTCTCTGGAGCCTTCGGGTTCATTTCCTTTTTATATTATGTAATGGATAAGCCTGCCAAAACTTATAGAGTTATAGTTGATACTGTTATACAGCTTTATGCCAAGTGTGGAAGTGATAGTAGCAGCATCTATTTTTAAATAGCCTGTCAAAGATGATTTTGAGCACTGCTTAAGTCATGGTTTACCATGACACTTTGAGAAGGTCATGGGAGAGAGATGACCGTGCTGGGGTGAGTGTCATGTGGGGCTGAAGACATTGGTTGTCATGAGCAAATGGTAATTTCCTTGACTGATGATGCTCAGAAAAACCCTGAAAAAATATAACACATGCATGCATTGTGCAGATTTATATGCTGGCTAGATAGCAGAGTGCATGGTGGACTTCCTAAAAGACCAAAAAGTTATCAAATTAATAAGTACCAAGTCATTATTGACATCTGTGTCTCATATCTCAAGAAGGGGTTAGTTATGCACTCATGCTTGAAAAAAAATTGTTGGTTGCTGTATCATAATTGTATCGGTCTATATAATTATGTTGGGGAAGAGTTACTTAATTTCACTGCTCAAATTGTTAAGACTATCATCTTGACCAAAAATTTCATATTGATACAAGGAGCACTTTGTATTTTATAGGAGCTCCACCGGAATGACGTACCCTTCGAGAAAAATGAATTTGAAACCTTGATTTTACATTGATTTTTAAGGTGAAAAAATTGTTAATGCCATGTACTGACCTAATTATCGAATCCTCATGGCCGGTTTTGGTTTAAATAGGTTCTCCTGAGTCTCTAAATTGTAGACATTCACATTCTTAAAGAAAAAATGTTGGTTCAAAACAGGCAAATAACGGACATTTTACGACCTTTCAACACACGACCAACTGCAAAGTCACTCATGAACTTAATGAATAACCATCGTACTGGAGTAACATTGCTTATAGCAGGTACATGTATAAGTACTTGGAATTGGATGCTTAGACAATTGAGAGCAATCATTACCCGAACAACTCCATGCATCATTCCCAGGTTTTTGGAACGAAATATGTTTTTTCATCTACAAGCATCTAAACTTGCTCAGTTTGACAATTTTAAATCACAAAAAGTGAACCTAACCATGCATTGGACAATGGCGCCAGAACACGGGGACAAGGAGACAAAATATGCCGTTTGATCTTGGAAGAAAATGTCTTAAAAGGTCTTATTTAAGGCTCAAATTAGTGAGTGAATACTTACATTTATTCTAACACTGTAACAAAATTTTGTTGCGAAAAATTCCTTTTGTTCATTTTTATCTGATCACCCCTGCCGCAATTGTTTCCTCCTGGTATGTCTGTCATTGGAGTCTGCAGACATCAATTGCTTTTGAGAATGTCATATTGCATTAGGACGAAGGGAAATCATAGCAATAGGAAACTAGCGAGGCTAAATCATCATTAAAATGATAGTCAGGTAGTCTGATTGCAGTCTGTTGCATAAATCATTGACAATTAGTCACTTTTTAAGTTGTACACACACTCTTATGAAGAGAGAATGCTGTTAGACTGCGTGAATCACAAGTGTAGATTGGACTCCGTTGTTGGGAGCAGGGATATTTCAGGAAGTGTGTTTGGTGTGGGAGGAAAAGCCATCTAACAAGTCTCAAGTAATCTCCTTATTTGCCAGGCCATTCAGAATATCCAGATTTGTTTCGGAGAGTACTAAAATTAAGACGTTGTAGCTAGCATGTCCTTTTGCACACTGCCACTTCTCCATGAGCCAGTGAAGGGGGATTGGTCTGGTCTTGGCATGCTGGGCTGCCAATCGCTGGATCAAGGGTTTGAAACTAGCTCTTTTCTGGTCACCTGGGACTATTTTGGACAGCTGTTTCAAGCATCCTTCGCCTCATTGCTGTGTCCTTCTCCTGTCCTAACTAGTCTCCCAAGTGCATAAATACGGGACGTAAAGCCCCAATCATCCATCCATACATCCATGAACAAGCGATCTGCTAAATGATGCTAATTGGTTGTGAATTTGTCTGTTGCCACATAGATACGAGGGGTTTTCCATAAGTTCTGTCCAACTTGCCATAACTTTTGCAATATTTAATACAGAAAAATGATATTTGGGTCAGATAATATTGAAGTAATTTGCAAGTGATCCTCAAAAAATGGGATCATAGAAACAAAAATAAATGGTTAATTTGTTACCATGGAAACCAAAAGTCATAAAATGCGGCCCAGGGCACTTGTAGAGGCACAGATTCATTATATCTTGTCAAAAAATTAATTTTTACCAGGGATACAGGACAAGAAACCTATTAAAAATAATCCCTAACATTTCACAAATTCTTAAATTAATGAACTTGACACTGAGTACATTTCCTCTAACTTTATATCCCTTAAAAAATCAATACCTCAAAGTCCTCGTATTGTAATCACTGTTTGCTGTTTCGCAGACTTTTTGTACTTTATGATTGGTTTTCTACAAGTTCTGTCCAACTTGCTATAACTTTTGTTAGATTATATACAAAAAAACGATATTTGGGTCAGTTGATATTGAGGTAATTTGCAAACGATTCCCAAAAAATCAGATCATATAGAAGTAAAAATAAATTGTTGCCATGGAAACCAAGAGTATGAATGCGGCCAATATCTTGTTAAGAGACACAATGTCTTGTCAAAATGTGTAATACAAGAGATATAGAACAGAATATATCCAAAACATTCATAGCCAATTCACAACTTCCTAAACTAATGACTTGGACCCTGTAAAAACATTTTCTCATACTTTCTAACATGTCTAAATAAGATACCTCAGTCTTCATTTGTGAAGGTCAGTTTTGGAATTTTGCATTCTTCTTTTTTGTATGTTCGAATGTGTGTTCCCTTCATTCAAAAAAAGTTTGAATAAACCTTATTTGATTCTGTCACTCATATTGTCTTCCTGGTATGTATGATAAAATGTTCTTATTCTCCCTGCTAGTTTTTGTCCAATTGAATTGAAGAAATGCTATAGGAATATATATGATGTCATCCACATGCAAAAATTGCTCATCTTATAAAAAACTGAGAAACTGCATGAGTGATAGTAAAGTAACTTAGATGTGACAATAATACCAGTTTCAACTGTTATTAATGATTTTACAATTAACTGATTGTATTTCATGAAAAAAATCATTAATATATTTTAATTCAATAAGTCAAGACACAGATAATGCAAGCAGTTGTTCAATTAGTTGTAAGTGAGCACCACAAAATCTGGGCCGCATTTCATGACTTCTGGTTTCCATGGCAACAGAATACGCGTTTATTTGAGTCTGAGTGATCTGAGTTTTTAGGTGTTGTTTGCAAATTACCTCAGTATTGTCTGACCCAAATATCATGTTTCTACATCAAATCTAGCAAAAGTTATGACTAGTTGGACAGAACTTTTGGAAAACCCCTCGCATGTGTCATAGAAGTCAGGTTGCCAATTTTCAAACCGTGTTTGCTTATTACAAGTCTAGTGTTCCATGTCAAATTTAAGTAACACACAGTGTCTTGTTATAAATTCGATTTACAAAGCATTGTAGTCCATTATAACACAATTCACTGTGGCCTATGTAGCTATTGTGTGCTTTCCCAGGTCATTCAGTCAGATGATATTGTTCTTATTTCAAAAATGAGGAAGATCTATACTGTTCAACAAAAATAAGTCCCCTTTTACAAAAAAAGTGAATATTTCAAAGACCACTTCTCCGATTTCTGTGACAGTTGGTCAGTTTGTAGGCCTGCATATTGACAGTGTGTGTGTGTTTTGAGCCAGCAGACCCCGAATGCATGTACCCCTATTTTAAAAAATACAAAGTTTTGGCTTTTCCAAAAATATTTTTACCGAAAGGTGTTTTAACTCCACTCAAATTATTTTTTATTGCATCCATGGAATCCAAACTGTAAAATTGTTACAAAAGAGTCCCAAGTTGTCTTCTAAATAGGATTGAGAAACAATTTTCTCCAGACACATGATGAAGTTCATCCAGATGGTTGTTCCCTCACATGGTGAAATTGTTCATATCCATTGGAAAAGCCAGGGATTTTTGAAAACAGGGTAGGCTTGCTCGAAGGCTGCTGGCTCAGCCAGGAATAATGACACTGAGCTGTAAACATGTCCATGTAAAGTCGATATGCGTGGCTATAATTCAGCTGTCATAAAAATCAGCGATGGAATCCTTAAGATATTCAAGTTTATCAAAGGGGGACTTATCTTTGTTGAACTGTTTATATAGAATTTTATTGGACAACGTAATATAATCAAGATTGATGAGTCATGTAAATATAAATAAAAACATAAAAATAAGATAAGAAGTATGTACAAAAGATGGAGAGTAACTAGCTACAAAGGAGGAGCAATTATATAAAATGTACTATTGAATGAAATAAATATTTGTGTTTGTAATAACTTAAATATAGGTTAGCATCAAAAAGCATGGAATAATTATGTTCAATACACTACCAATACTGTAATTAGAAGAAGCACCAAAATTACAGAAATTACAAAAGTTACTTTTTTTAAATTTTATAAATCAGAATATAATAAAATGGAAAAAGCGCCATATTTGCTATAATCTGGTGATGACTGGTTCTAAGTATATTAGCCATAAATCAAGCCATAGATCTAAGTAATATCTACAGCACACAAATCACAGGATATGCTTATGTACAGATAAAATAAACATCACAATCAATGGTAACACCAATATCACATTATTTATATTATGTAAAAGAGAAAGCAAACTCAATATGCCACAGACCACTCAGTGACCAGGAGCAAAAGATCTGACGAGCTTTATCATTATAATCACTATAGTAGGGGGCGCTAACCAAAAAATTGTTATGGAGTGGATAAAGCTACGAAACTTGGCAGAAATGAAGCTGAGGATCTAAGCTTTAATTTTTTCCTAAGCTCCAAAAATTATTTTAAGTGGAGCTGTTTCAAAAATGCGTTTCCATGGCAACAAGTCACTGAAATTTTACAGATTCCAGAAAACGTATTATTTTCCCATAAAATTCACAAAAAATGAGATATAAGCAAAATATCCAGGATTATCAATCACAGTGACGGGCTGCATTAATTCCTTATATCAAATCAAAATTTGTTGTCTTTAGTTGCCATGGAGATGGGCCACAAAATCAAAATATTGCATTTTTTAACGACTATTGTCTATTTCATTACACATTATGGCTAATCTATATTAATGAGATGAGGACTGAATATATGCTAAAAACCCAGAACCATTTATCAATAATTATGGTAAATTTGAAAAACGTGGTTCTTCAAATAAATCCATGAAATTAGTTACTATGGTAACAAATCAATTTGTGAAGTTTATGAATTTGAGAATAAATATGTACATATCACGAGAACCCTTTTATCTAGACACTTCATTTTTGGCAAATGTGGCCCCTCAATGATATGGGATGTGCTGGAGTACTTGTTTATCACATTGTTGAGGCTGGTTACCATGGTTACCATTGCTATCTATCTTAAAAAACAACAAAATTTACTTTATTATTGCTCAATATTGTGGACTTTGGTTTATTAATATATAATGACAAAGATTTGTTGCTTAAACATTTTCATAGCTCTAGGGCGATTTACATATTTCCGAATTGGTTTCCATAGCAACATCCATGTAAGTTGACCAATTTCTGGTTAGATGGTCATAAATCTATCAATGCCAAGAAAATTATTGTAATGCAAAGTTCTCATCAGTGGCTCAACTACCATGGGGGCTGGCTAGGGCTGCCCTACGGGCCCCCACCCCTCAGGGGGCCCCCACCCCTCAAGGGAGGCCCCCACTCCCGAAGTTGGGTAAAAAAAAATTAAAAGCAAAAAAAAAATTATTAAATTCCATTGGAAGTCAATCATGGATGAATTAGCATTGTATCTGCATTAATTTCTTAAGAACTGACACATCAAAATGACAACTAGGTAACCAAAAACTCTGAAGTGGGGCCTGGGGCCCTTTAAATTCTCTAACATCGGTTTGATACAATTATATAATATAATACATTATTGGTCCAAAAATGTTGAATTCCTTTAGGGGCACCCACCCCCACCGATAAAAAAAAATTATAAGCTTTCTTTCAAAAGAAGGGACGCATCAAACAAAAATTGAAAGAGGTGGCCCAGTGGCTCAACTACCTGAAAATGTTGGAATAGTTATAGGGCGACCCTGGAGTCTTTTAACATGAATGAGGTAGAAATGGGGGGGGGCCCTTTAAAGTAAGTCTATAAGTTAGGAAGGCAGAATTATATATCTGAAAATGCTGGATTAGTTCGGGGGCCAACAGAGTCTTTCACCATGAATGAGGCATTAGTGGGAGCCCTTCAAAGTAAGTCCAAAAGTGAGGCAGGCAAAATTATTTGTCTAAAAAATGTTGGAACAGTTCGGGGGCCCCCAGAGTCTTTCAGCATGAATGAGGTATCAGTGGAGGCCCTTTCAAAGTTAGTCTAAAAGTCAGGCAGGCAGAATTATGCATCTGAAAAATATAATAATGGAGTACTTCAGGGGGACCCAGAGTTTTTCAGCATGAATGAGGTTTGACAAATTCAGGTAGGCAAAATTAGTATCTCAGAAAAATGTATTTCAGGCTCCCGAGAAGTTTGTGAAATGAATGAGGCAATATATAAATTATCAGTATATATCAATTTGGTCTGTTACTGTAAGCTATTATTACATGAATAAAATTTGAAGCATGGCCTTGATCAGACATACATTAATACATCAGAAAAACTTTGGAATAGTTCAAGGGGCCCTTGGAGTCTTGGGATATAATGAATAAGCCATTAGCGTATCAGTCCTGATGTCGATTTGGCCCTACTGATAACTGTTTCTAAGATATTTCAGTGATGTTAGACATTGTTGGTTTACTATATTAGTATGGAAGTAAATGGATAGATAGATATATACATACATACATTTATTCTAAATTTACATTAAAAACAAGAAACATTAGTAATGGAATCGGTTGACCATTTTGAATAAAAGCCTAGTCACTTTTTTCTTGATTGATTTTATCTTTTAATTGCAAACTGATGTGAAGCTGTACAGTACAGGGATTTTATCAAATTAATCAAACACAATGAGGGTGATGGAGTTTAAATTGGTGCTTATAAATGTAATTTTAATGTAATTGTAAAATGTAGCTACAAGTAGGTACTAGGTAAAGGTTGGAGGTGATTCACAGGTAGCCAAAAGGTGTGAAAGGGTAAAGTAGTGGCTGATTCTTCCTTCCTGCTAGGGTATAGCCATACTTTATTTTGGGTTATACTGTACTTCTCAATCTACCCTGGTACCTAATTTCACGTAAATCAGACAGGCAATAGCCAATGATATATTTAGCTGAAACAAGAATATAAGATTTGTACAATAAACCAACATAAATTTTCAACCGATGATCAGCCCTACTAAATGACGTCCGATGGTGCGGGTAGGGGCCCCCAGCCTACCTGATCCTACGGGCCCCACAACCTCTAGTTGAGCCCCTGGTTCTCATTTGGCTAATAAAGTACAATGCGCCCTTGGTTAGTTTTAGATATAATAGCGTTGGGATTGATATCATGTGCATATTGGTTACCATGGTTACCTGTGATCCAAGGACGCTATGCGGTAGAATCTTCCATTCACATTTGACCCAAAATGGAACTTTTAGGTCATATCTCAACTTATAAATGGAATTTTTTCTAGTATTATGGGTCATATGAAAGGTGACATTGTCATCTTTCAGGTGACCAGCAGAAAGTGTGTCTATCTTTCACTTGTCTTGATATAATAAGTGATATACCTATGCAAGTTGGGTCATGTTTTGCTTACGTTTTTGACATGGATTGTGCAAGTTTTATGTACACTACAACGTTGATACATTGAAGATAAAGTTCCCTGTGCAAAATTGTTCCCTGGCAAGCTGAGCAGTGGGCATCTTATAAATGCAGATCAAAGCCTTTCATTGTTTCTATGTCTTTTACGACACCTTTTGTTATCTGGAAGAGTGGTGATTTTTTGATGCAACCGTTTTCTTTCATCATGACCAATGTTTTGCTCATCTCCCGGTCAGTTAAAAAATATTAACGTAACTGGACAAATTTTGTGAATTAGAAGTTAATTCCATTTCAACATTTGACCATTTTGTGTTTATTTTTATGCTCTGATCGCTTGAGGAGTAGTAGTTTAAAAATTACCTATGTATAAATTGGAAGAGGACAGACCTCTAAAATTTGAAAAACTCCTCTCACATTATTATTATCACACTTTATTCGTCCAAGAAAGACATAATTGTACAGTTTAACATAAATTAAAAACAATAAAAATTAAAAACAATATTAAAAACAAGAAAAACAAAGGTAACAAGGGAACTACCTTAGTTCCATAAACATAGGTCACAGACCTAGCTAACACATAAATACTCAATGAGATCTTTGATCTCATTATGTGAAAAATTGAAATCCTCATATAGCACACTGTCTCTAACATCAATTAGTTGCCTAATCTGCTTGCCCGTTCTGATGTTTTCTTCATCAATACTGCTGTTATAACATTTCATTATACAATTTTTCATATTCAAATAATTACTAGATTTTGAGATTTTATAACGATGGCAAATGTGTTTAAAATTATTTCCCATGATTGATGATGGGTTAAATATGCTCACATTAAATATATAGTTTACACTTGAATTTTTATGATCCATACCTTTACATATATGACCTAAAGTCCTCAAATACACAGTTAAATCGGCAGGAAGTATCTCTGCGATATGAGGTAAAAGCTTACTGTGAGCACGCGGTGGTAATTTAAACATTCTTCTCATGGCTTTTCTCCAAGCAATTGACAACCTATCAATATTCTTATCAACAGAGTTACATATAACAACTCCATACAGACTAGTGCAATATTGCATGAATAATTTACCTTTTACAACAGAACTGATCTGATCTAAATCTCCAATAAAAGAATTAAACTTCCTTGTAAAATCCTTCACAACATAGCCAATAAGTGGATCTCTCCTGTCATTGTTAATCATGTGGCCTAGATAATTCAACTCTTTAACACATTCCACTCCTTGATCATTAACCTTAAATAATGGTTTGACATTTAAATCATTCTTATCAAATACAATGACTTTACTCTTCTTACCATTAAATAATATTTTATATTTCCTGGCATACTCCTCACATATATTAATCATCCTTATACATTGTGACTGTTTAAAAAAGGAACCCACACAAAAATGCCATTTCAAATTGTTATTGATATGTAAGAAATATAAGTTTTTTTGGATCAAATTTTATCCCTTATATTGCAGCAATAATATTTGAAATGAAATAATTGGATTGCTTTGACTACATACATAACTACTGACAATGAATGTGGGGCGATGATCAATATCAGTCAAGGAAACTACGATAAAAAATGACTGGCAGAAAGTTAGTATATTGCAGGTTTAGAGATGATATTATATTATGCATATCGATATTGTCTACTGGAAAAATAAACTGTTCCCTTTGTTGGTTTTACTAGCAGTCACAACAGCGTTCAGTTCCGGTTAACTCTGGAAGAAAAGCTGGCAAAAAATGAATGGATTGGTGAAGGAAATAGTGGAAATCTTAAAGAAGAAAAAAATTACCATCACTCTAGTGGTAGGACAACTTCCTTCACTCATCTCCCATTAAACTGGGATTTCGCTCATTGCAATACAATGTTGTATTTCAAAATGCGGTACACTCTCTAAAATTTGTCCGATTTGGCTCAAATTTTTACTGAATTTTTTAAAAATATATATTGAAACATATTTGGGGGGTGCGCCATTGAAAATTCAAAAGTTTAATCTTGTGTGTGCAAACTGCATCACAAACTACACACAAGGGGCATGGTAATTTTTTTTAAACAGACATTGTAAAAACATGTTTATCAGCTGTGTAGGGTAATGCTCCGTGACTCGGACACTTTTGACATCGGACAATCATTCAAAGTGGCCTTGAATGTGATTGACAGCCAATCAAGAGCCAAACCAGGTGTCCAATGAATGCTTTACTAGTGAGGTGTCAGGTAAAACACACTAGATTGCCAATCTGGCTCTGTACCTGGCAATAATCAACAAAACAGGCCATAAGGGGGTGTCACCTTGACTCGGACAGAGGACTCCTTGACTCGGACACTTTGACATGCCAAGATTCAACACCTGTTTTCTGCAGTTAATCCACTCACCTGCCACTTTGAAGTTTGTGTACAGAAAGAAGAGACTGTAAGCTTCGATCCCAACTGCATTGCATGGTTATTGTCACCTGATTTGACCGTCTATGCTCATTCTGCTTCACCCAAACCATTTTCAGAAATTCCGACCAAAATCTCAGCTGACAACCACGTCGCAAAACAAGGAAAAGTCCAATTTCTTGCTAGTGGGGGACAAAGCATTGATCAGCAATGTGATGACGTCATAACAGTGGTTACGTCATAGCAGTGGTTACATCATGCAAGGCATACCACGTGATACATGATCAAAGATCATCATTCAGGATGTCTGATAGCATATAGACGCAAGAATCAGGAGGGAGGGGGGGGGGTCTTTGAAAAGCAATTATTCGGGCAGAAAATGTGGTATAATTTAATTAGGATTTTTTTTATTAATTAGCAGTTGCAGGGCGAAGTCGCTATACTATAATCTCTAAAATGACCTTTAGTCACCTGAAAATATTGTCACTGGATAGCTGCATCATGGTTATGAAGTTAGCTTCACAAGTTCACAGTGAGAAAGTTTAAGCTTGATCCACGGAAGAAAAGATAGACAGAAAGGTGGACAGGCAGATATAATCAACAGTTTTTTCAAGTCAGTTTATCTCTAGTAGCTGTCATGGTTTATCAGACTAAAATTAATATTATAACAGTATTGCCACTGTTGAGCCACATATATATATGTGATCACTGATTAAAGAGTGGGCTAGCCAAACAAAAAAAGATATTCCAATTTTAATTTATTAATAAACTCTATGCTATATCTATCTATCTATATCTTCTGTATAATTAAAATTTTCATACAGCCTTTTCTATCTATCTATCTATCTATCTATCTATCCATGTCACGACATAAGCCAATATAATTCAGATAGATGTCAACCCCTCCCCCCCCCTCCGATTAGCCAGGGCATAGAGCTATACATTTCTGGGGACATCTTAGTGGCAGAAAAAAGTTTCCCAACAAGACTGCACTTGCTGGCCCTTGTCCAGGAGCCTCCCTTCTCTGATGTAGGATCAGCGACACCTAGTGGCAGTTTTCGGAACTACACAAAAAAGGCTGCCACCCAGCGGCCATTTCTTGAGGCTTTCTTAGAACAGAGCTGAAAGTATATGTTGCACTCAGTGACCCCAAGCCAATTAAAATTTTAGCAAAAAAAAGAGTTGATTACTTTTTGGCAAAATTAAGGATTTTAACCCAAAAACTTAAACCAATAGGGAAATAGTTCTATTTATCCTAGGAACACCAGGTTTTCTATGTTAGACTTCTGTCTGAGAGCTTTCTTTTATGAGATCAATTAATGATCTCAAAATGATCGGAACTATTTCCAGTTATTGCTAGTGAAACTCAACCATTGACAAAACTGCAAATTTACAAGGCTTTTGCATTGTAATAATTTGCGTTGTAACTGCCATAAGTGGCCAGATGTAATGACATGTGTGATTAATAGTTTTCTGCTTTAAAAACTTGAGATAAAGTCATATTTTGATGGAATTTTGATTAAAATCAGTTTTTTGTGGAGCAGGTGGGCTTTCATTAAGGGGCGTGATATTAATACAGTCAGAGTCAAACTAGTTCACTCACCCAGTACAGTTCACGCAAGTTTGTAGTCTAATAATTGGTCAACAACTATTTACAAACACTCATGCATCCAATGAGTGGTGATTGACTGAGACAGCATTTGACCATACCAGACCACATTCTGTGACTGGCTCCATTGAAGGCACAATATACAAGTATTACAACATTAAAGATCAGAAAGGTATTAAATTCAATTATTTTCAGAAGTTTGCACATCAATGTAGGCCTATTACTTATTGTGCGAATAGATAGATAGAAAAATAAGATAGACCCAAGGTTGATAGTCATCAACCTTTGGATAGACTGATAGACAGATGCAGAGATAGATAGATAAGACAGACAGATAGATAGGCCTAGATAGATAGATGGACAGAATAGATACATAGATACGACAATGATATAAATAGGCCTATATCTATCTATCTGTCTATCTATCTGTCTATCTATCTATCCAACTGTCAATCAATCAATCAATCAATCAATCAATCCATCTATCCATCTATCTATCTATCTATCTATCTATCTATCTATCTATCTATCTATCTATCTATCCTTCTATCTATCCTTCTATCTATTTATCAGGCTGTCCGTCTATTTATCTGCAAAATAATTGTGATTTGCCGACTCTTTAAAACTAGGCCTGAACTCTGCATGCTCAATTTTAAACAAGTTTTCAAAAATATGCGGTCTGGACTTGTCTTATGTGGACTGAGTCAATCACTGCCCTGTCTTGATGGAACTGCCTGCTTCATCCGAAGTGAGATAGCCTAATTCACAGCAGATTTCTTGGCTGTTGTTTCACAGTCAACTTTCTCTCAATTCTATTGCTTGTAATCGTTCATGCCTGAGCAGATTTCATTTTGTATCATGTTAAAGAAGAAAATTTCATAGTATTGGCCTTTTCATTATAATTATTTGTGTTTTTGTCGAATGTGGCATTGATGTGTGACATATTTTAACTTGGCCTGAAGAATTACTGGGGGAGGGGGGGAGGGAGTGACCTTCAGCTAAGGTCTACTGCCGCATAGAGAACTGCGCGGGGCGGGTATGCCCGCGCGGGCAGCGGGTACCCGCACCCGCAAGGTGCCCACGGGTACCCGCGGGCAGTCAGTGCGGGCGCGGGGCGGGCGCGGGTAGAAGATTGCGGGCGCGGGGCGGGTGAGGGCAGGCCCTGGCGGGTGGTTTGCGGGTGCGGGCAGTAATGCGCGGGCACTTTCACTGCCTGCCCGCATTGTTTGACCAGTTTCAGACCATAATGTATTGTATACTACTTCATTAGCTTTCACTCAGTAATGTTCAGTTAAATATGAGTTTATCAGGTATGCCATCTGATCATAATTTTTGATATTAATATATATATATGAAACAGTATGATCCTGGTAGGCAATCTATTGTTATCAATTTAAGCCTGTTTCCATGATTCAAATAACTTCAAGTAAGGCACTCAGTGAAAAACTTATGTTATTATTTTGACAGAATGAACTGATTAGATACAGAGGACTAATGCAGAAAGATAGCACTACACATCATTAAAAGCATTCATTAATCAGCTAACATGTGGAATTATGTAACAGAATGATACTGGTATTGTACCGTTATACTGGTATCTCCCAGCTCACCCCAGGAGGTCATAATACAAAGGGCTATTTGCACCCATTTTAAAATCTTTATCTCTTGTAATTATAGTTTCTACATAGCCATTGAGATACAAATCAGTTTTTAAACTATTTCCTATTCATGATAAAACTGAATAATTGGGGATGTATGGACAGAATGTGAATGAACAGTTATGACATAATTATGTTTAGAACCGATTGATTATGGTGTCATTAGTGAATTCTAATTGTATGAACTGTTCTGGTATGCTATTTAATAAATAATGATATAGCAATATCTCTATATGTGTAATGTATCTTTTACTGACATATGATGCATTTATAGAGATTAAGTCAATAAATCAGGATCATTGTTTTAAAAATATATTTATGAATTAAGATTATCCAGGGTTGTAATGCGGGCAGTTACCTGCGGGCGCGGGTACCCGCTGTTTCCCGCATGCGGGCGCGGGGCGGGTGCGGGGCGGGTGCGGGCAGATTATCCTGCGGGCGCGGGCAACATATTGCGGGTGCGGGCAGAGACTGCGGGCGCGGGGCGGGTGCGGGCAGGATAGTGCGGGCGCGGGGCGGTCGCGGGCAGGAAAAAGGTGCCCGCGCAGATCTCTACCAGTGCCGCATAAGCAGCCCCAGAAAGAGTAACCCAATTTGGCCGTGGTACCCAAGAGGGAATACATTTCTGATTGCCTTTGGCTTGAGCAGCATTTCAACGGGCCTATGATATATATACAGACTAATTTATTAAAAATTTATAAATATTAATATCTCAGATCTCTGCAAAGACAGCAAAGATTGCTGAACAACTAATCTGCTTGACATGTAGGCCTATTGGTGACGTCACATATTTGGCGGGAATTATACGTCCACTGCAGTAGATCCTCCCCCCCCCCCCCCCCGTTGCGTAATGGTTGGTCCCGCAAAGTTTAAAAAAGTCAAGCGTCCGACTCAAAGAGCCCTTGTCAAATATCTTAAAACATCGTTTCTATAGAGCTGAGGGTAAATTCAACTAAATGAACTTAACAGAACAATATGATAGACAAATACACATCTGTATGCAAGTTTTTATGAGGGTGGATTAGTTTTGTATGCCTATTCTAGTGTTATAAAATTTGAGAAATTCCCAAAACGTCACAAAAACTGAGCTTGCACAAAGTGAAATTAGTCTATTTTTGAAGGCAAGTGTCACCCACAATACACACTGCAAAAATATCTTACATAGCCAGGTAGGTAAAGGAGGAGTTAATTGAACACCTGTGCTAATCTATTGGCCCAGGTGACCAGTTAACAGGCCAGTTCAATGCAGTTAAAAGTGTCCGAGTCAAGGTTACTTTTCACGAGTGTCCGAGTCAAAGAGCATTACCCTATGCTAGTTTTATGGCAACTAGACTATAGTCGCACACATTTGAAAACATGAGCTCCATCAGGTCATTTTTTTTATGCTGTAAGAAGACTAAAAAATATTTTGAGAACTTACAGGAATTTGCTGTCAAAATGTATATTGATATGTGAACAGGTGGTCAATAATTCACCACGACTCGCCTACCTTGCAGTTATGGTATACCAGAAAAGTTTTAAAATATTTTACAATAGCTATATCAATTAAAAAGGACAAATGTGCGTATGGCACTCTTAGGCACTCTCTTTCACAGGAACTTCTTTGCTTTGATCAGGGGACGTCTATCTGTTCATTCTTTACCATTTTCTCACTTCTTTATTCATTCTGTGTGCCAACAAATATTATCTTGTTGCGGGGCAGCATCTCTCCTTTTTGATTCTGAGAACTCTTTCTCCTTCTGGGGGTGCTTTGGGGGTCTTCGTTCATTCTGTGAGAATTCTTCTTCTTTTGAGGAGGGGAGTAGACCTTGTTCTTTTGTTTATGCTGTGAGGACTCCATTCTG
Organism: Platynereis dumerilii; assembly: GCA_026936325.1. Taxonomy (NCBI): domain Eukaryota; kingdom Metazoa; phylum Annelida; class Polychaeta; order Phyllodocida; family Nereididae; genus Platynereis; species Platynereis dumerilii. The sequence continues at coordinate 60,938,285 of JAPTHN010000007.1, read as the reverse complement.
TGAGTTCACCCTCTCTTTAAGATCTGCATATGCCCTCATGGGAAAAGGTTTACATGATGCAAATGCTCTTAATCCAACGGTGTCAAACAAAATGATTTAGACCTACATAGTCCCCAGTTTGCTTTGTGGTTGGATGCTATCATGGAAACAAGAAAGGAAAAATAGACGACCTGGACGCAAACCATAAGCAGCTAAGTTCAAGGTTTTCCTAACAGTACAGCATTCGAAGCGATCTATCTGACAACTGGTCATACCCATAGAGGCAGATTGACACATCAGGACATTGAGTCTGTTTGTAGCCATTTGCAGGGCATGTAATGAGTCTCAAGTCATTAGCAAGCAGACAACTCGGTCTTGGCGATAGAGGAAGTTGATTTACTATGCTACAAACATTGCACAATCCTGCAACATTTGACAGAAGTTGCCATTGCAGTACTCTGTAGTCAAACCAACTGGAAGAGGTACATACAGTCTACTGTCCATGGTCAATGGAGGGCTTTGGAGGCAGTCCTTGTTGGAAAGCGAAGACCAAAATATTGTTAATTGGTATCTAGATTGGAGTCTGTATCACTGATTTATCTGTTGCCCACAGACAGTCTGGATATCAAATAAAATGAGCCTTTACAGACGTCTCAATCTACCCTAAACAGTACACCTGTAGATACACATAAAGGGAGCCCTTACAGACGTCTCAGAGGACCCTAAACAGGCCATCATTAGACCCTCTAGATGTCTGTAGAGGCTGTGAAATGAGCCCTGTTTACATACATTGTATGGACTCTTCATCTTTTCGGGTTGACTTCTCTACACCTTTGTTCTCTCTGTAAGAACTCTCTATCTTTTGCGGGACAATCAGAGCATAGAAATATACACAAGTGGTAGAATTTTGAAATGGCATCAAGTTCTATTTCACAAATTTGAGTAAAGTTTTGTGACTATTTTGTAACTTGCTGGCCGATGAGCGAAACATTGGTAATGATGAAAGAAAAACAGTTGCATCAAAATCACATTTTCATCACTCTTTCCAGATAACAAAATGTGTCATAAAAGATATAGAAACACTGCAAGACATAGATCTGCATCACATGTAAAGAGATGCTCACTGTCAGGACTGCTTGCCAGGGAACAATTTTGCACAGGGAACTTTATCTTCAATGTATCGTCGTTGTTGTGTTGGAAAAATGTATATGAAACTTTTTCATACAATATCAAGCACATAAGCCAAAAATGACCCTACTGCATATGTATATCACTTATTATATCAAGACCAATGAAAGATAGACACACTTTCTGCTCTTCATCTGAAAGATAACAATGTTGCCTTTCATATGACCCACAATACTACCAAAAATTCCATTTCTAAGTTGAGATATGACCTAAAAGGTATGAATGGGACATTTTGCCGCATAGCATCCTTAGATCGCAGGTAACCATGGCAACCAATATCCACATGATATCTATCCCAACCCTTTTACATATAAACTACCAAGGGCAGAACTTTAGCAGCCAAATGAGACTTTGCATCTACAATAATTTTCTTGGCATTAATAGATTTATGACCATCTTACCAGAAATTGGTCAACTTATGTTGCTATGGAAACCAATTTGGGAAATATGTAAATCTCCTTTGAACAATGAAAATATTTACACAACAAATCCTTGTCATTATATATTGATAAACCAAAGTCCACAATATTGAGCAATAATAAAGTAAATTTTGTTGGTTTTTAAGATAGATAGCAATGGTAACCATGGTAACCAACCTCAACAATGTGATAAACAAGTACTCCAGCACATCCCGTATGATTGAGGGGCCACATTTGCCAAAAATGAAGTGTCTAGATAAAAGAGTTCTCGTGATATGTACATATTTATTCTCAAATTCATAACTTCACTTGAATTGATTTGTTACCATAGTAACACATTTCATGGATTTATTTGAAGAACCACGTTTTTCAAATTTACCATAATTATTGATAAATGGTTCTGGGTTTTTAGCATATATTCAGTACTCATCTCATTAATATAGATTAGCCACAATGTGTAATGAAATAGACAATAGTCGTTAAAAAATGCAATATTTTGATTTAGTGGCCCATCTCCATGGCAACTAAAGACAACAAATTTGGATTTGATATAAGAAATTAATGCAGCCCGTCACTGTGATTGATAATCCTGGATATTTTGCTTATATCTCATTTTTTGTGAATTTTATGGGAAAATAATACGTTTTCTGGAATCTGTAAAATTTCAGTGACTTGTTGCCATGGAAACGCATTTTTGAAACAGCTCCACTTAAAATAATTTTTGGAGCTTAGGAAAAAATTAAAGCTTAGATCCTCAGCTTCATTTCTGCCAAGTTTCGTAGCTTTATCCACTCCGTAACGATAATGGCAAATTTTGGCCTTAAGGCCCCCTACTACTACCCTTACAGCGATGCACTTTGATACTGAAAAAGAGTGTACTGTTGCACTGTGAAAATGGCACTTCGTGTGTCATCATACAGATGATTTGTCATGATCATACCCAATACTTTCAATGTTAATTTGATTTAAGGAGACTTATCCCTCTTGTTGTTGACAGCCAAACAAAAGGATCATGCATCTGATTTTCAATCCAAAATCAGCTATGACAAGTCAAATGGCCTTCTCTTGATCATGACTAATCAAACAGCCTCTATGTTTCCCATGTTGAAAGTATAGAAGATGATACTTCATCAGCTATCATGAATCATGAAGTGCATTTTTCACAGTGAAATGATCCTCATTTTTTCTTTATCAAAGTGCATCGCTGTAATTCTCAGTTTTCTATGCGGTGTATAGAAATTTGCCAAGAGCAAAATTCAAGTGTAAACTTTTTGCTGTCAAGATTTAGTGTCAGTTTTCAATGCGGTGTATAGAAATTTGCCAAGAGCAAAATTCAAGTGAAAACTTTTTGATGTCAAGATTTGGTGAAATTGTTCAGCTTGGATTAATACCAGATTAGCAGCCCAGCATGCTAAAACCAGACCAACCCTAACCTTCAATGGCTCAAGGGGAAGTGGCAGTGTGCAAAAGGACATGCTAGCTACGACGTCTTAATTCTGGTACTTTCCGAATCAAATCCGGATATTTTGAATGGCCTGGCAAATAAGGAGATTACTTGAGACTTGTTAGATGGCTTTTCCTCCCACACCAAACACACTTCCTGAAATATCCCTGCTCCCAACAACGGAGTCCAATCTACACTTGTGATTCACGCAGTCTAACAGCATTCTCTCTTCATAAGAGTGTGTGTACAACTTAAAAAGTGACTAAATGTCAATGATTTATGCAACAGACTGCAATCGGACTACCTGACTACCATTTTAATGATGATTTAGCTTCGCTAGTTTCCTATTGTTATGATTTCCCTTCATCCCAATGCAATATGACATTCTCAAATGCAATTGATGTCTGCAGGCCCCAATGGCAGGCATACCAGAAGAAAACAATGGTGGCAGGGGCGGTCAGATCAAAATGGACAAACAAAATTTTCGCAACAAAATTTTGTTACAGGGTTACAATGAAAATAAGTATTTACTTATTAAATTGAGCTTTAAATAAGACCTATTAGGCTGTGAGTTTTTCTTCTAAGATCAAAGGGCATATTATTTTGTCTCCTTGCCCCTCCCCCGGGATAAGAGCAGGTGGGACAATTGTCCCTCCCCTCCCCCCAGCCCCCGTGCTCTGGCACCATTGTCCAATTGTTAGATTCACTTTTTGTGTTTTGAAATTGTCAAACCGAACCAGTTCAGATGCCAGAAGATGCAAAAACCAGGGTTGGGGCGATTAATTTATTTTTTTAATCGATTAGATTAGATTAAATGGAGACTTTGCTTGATTAGATTAGATTAGATTAAGGCCATTTTCCAATCTTAATCAATTAAATCAGATTAAACACAATATTTAATCAGATTAAATTTGATTAAATTTGATTGAAATAAAGAAGTCATTCAATAATGCTACGAAAAAAATTCTCGATTACCATGTTGCTCACATAAATTCTCAATAAACGACTTATTTGCAATAAGTCTCAGTTTTAAGGGCACAACTTCTACAGATTTTACCAGAATTCATATCAGGTATCTGAAATGTATTTAAAGCTGTTCTCCATGAAATTTGTTCACAACCTCACAGGTGAGCCATGGAATGTCAACAGCAGATCACCACATAGGTTGTTTATTTCTTCTTTTTTTGGGAAAATTGAAAATTATTAAGAAAGGTCTTTCTGAAAACATTCATGTATTCATTTCACCACACAGATAAATGCGTGGTAATAAAATAAATGTACACCAGCAATACCAACATGATATTGAGGAAAAATTCTATAATTTCCCAATTTCTTCAGATCTTTATGTGATGTTTCAATGATCTAATTTGAAAGGAATATTTTCTCCATGTGAAGTATTTGATTTTTCCACCAATTATGAAACCTAATTTTTGTACCATTTCCTATTCTCTCCAGATAAGTATCTTATAATTTATGCATTGCATAAGACAAGATGGGGGCTCTCCCATCACTTGCGCATTGTGCATTAGTATTGCCTCTCTATGGTCCATCCAGTTTAGTGAGATAAGGGTAATGATCTTACATAATCATGGAACTGATAGCAGTGATAGGCCTGCTAGTTGTCAATTAGGTAAAGCACACTTGCATCTTTGGATGTTGTGTCACTAAACAATGCCTCCAAAGTTTGAATTCCATACTCCAAACCAATTGGTTACTTCTACATTTTCCACACATCAATTCATTTGATATCATTACCTTGCTGACTGATGAAACGTCTGGACATCATTGTCACAATCATATAGTTGAAGTAATATTGATTTTAATTTTTTTCAATCTGATTAAATGGTTTAATCTGATTAAATTATTTAATCTGATTAAATTATTTAATCAACATTTAATCATGATTAAATGCTGATTAATTGGAAAATGTGATTAGATTAGATTAAATTAAATGACTTTGAAAATTTTAATCGATTAGATTAGATTAAATAATCTAATCAAATTTAATCATTTAATCATGATTAAGATTAGATTAGCCCCAACCCTGGCAAAAACATATTTTATTCCAAAAAGTTAGAGATGATGCATGGAGTTGTTCAGGTGTGATTTTGCCGTGGAATATGTGTCGAAAGGTTGTGCAATGTGCATTATATGCCTGTTTTGGACTAAACAATTTTTTCGCTAAGAATGTCTGAAATTTATAGACTGAGGGGAACCTATTTATACCAAAATCGACCATGATTATTCAATAATCAGGTCAGAATATGGCATTACAATTTTTTCACCACACAAATCAATGTAAAATCCACAGACTGACACAGTCTCTCTGTGTCGAACAGCTTTAGCTGGAGAGACTGATGGATTTCCATGACCCAGTTCCATGCATGAGTTAATCCTCTTATCTGCTTCGTAAAATTAGACTGTGTTTTGAAATGTGTAGTATGGATAGTTTATAATCAAACAAACAATGTTATACAGACAGCTTTGAGTGAATCAGTGTGTTCTTTTTACACTAATGGTGCCGACACCTTAAACCAAACACACAATGTTATAAAAATAATCTTTAGTATCTGTTTCAACTATCAGCTGGCAATGCTTGCTAATCTCATAACGTCGCTTGCTTTCTCATAATGTCACTTGCTCCATCTGAATTCTTGCAGAGTTCACTGCCGGTGGCAGCTCACTACTGCTGTCTCTAATGCATGACATAAAATATGAACTATGTGTGCAGAGTATAAAATCCAGGTGTATCACCAGGAAATTGTCAGTGAAGTTGGTCAAGACCACTTCTCTGGGTGGTCAAGACAACACCTTAATAATTTGAGCAGTTACAGTAGACGAATGACGAGTACTTACATTCAGCTGCTAATGACCTCATAACAAGCCCTATGCAATGTATGCATTGCATTAAAATGAACTCGCAATTTGTCATTGAGTAGCTTGTGACTTCATTGATACTCAGCTGATGACACGTTTTCATACTATTGCAAGTATAGGCTATGACCTCATACATTTCTTATGACTCATAGGAATAACATGGCATGGATAGGCTATGAGCTCACAAGCAACATTTCAGTCCAATTCTGTAAGCACTCGATGTTCGTCTACTGTAAATGAAGTATCTCTTCCCTGACATAATTATAAAGACAAATAAAGTTATGATACAGCAACCGACAAAAAAAAAATTAAGCATGGATGCAGAACTAAGCTGGAAGCTAGGGTTTATCTCGACATAAATAAAAGGTTTCAAAACGCTACCAATATACCTAAGAACTAATTCAAATATCTCACTTCAATATAATTATGGAAACTTTACATGAAATCATATATATCATGGTGCCAACTTGTGTGTGGATATTACAAATCAATATAACGAGTGATTATGCCATTTTTGATGATATGAGAGCATAAATGTCAATAGTGACTTGGTATTTCTTCTAAAATTTGATCACTTTTTGGTATTTTTTGAAGTCCACCACACTGCTATCTAGCCAGCATATAAATCTGCACCATGCATGCATGTGTTACATTTTTTTCATGGCTTTTCCAGAGCATCATAGAAGTCAGAAAATCACTGCAAACCTAACCATATTTATAGCATAATGACACCTAATTTATGGTCACTAGCATAATACCCGTGAAAAGGGGAAATGATATAAGGATTATGAGTAGTGTTAGGGCTTGATAGCAATTTGTAATTATGTGTTAGAAATAAGGAGCATGCAATGGCGCCATCTTCAAAAGTATTATCCAAAACGTGTGATTACCCTGATTGGAGTTTTGATGGTTTGAAACTTGTAACCCCTCTCCGACTTTACTGTTTTTTTGCAATTGATGAAACAATTCAGGTTAAGCTGCGGCCTATGTACCTATTGTGTGCTTTCCCAGGTCTGTAAGATGATATTATTCGAAAATGTGAATATTTCAAAGAGCACTTCTCCGATTTCTGTGACAGTTGGTCGGTTTGTAGGCCTGCATATTGACAGTGTGTGTGTGTTTGAGCCAGCAGACCCCGAATGCATGTACCCTTATTTTCAAAAATACAAAGTTTTGGCTTTTCCAAAAATATTTTTACCAAAAGGTGTTTTAACTCCACTCAAATTATTTTTATTGCATCCAAGGAATCCAAACTGTAAAATTGTTACAAACGAGTCCCTAGTTGTCTTCTAAATACGATTGAGAAAAAAAAATTTCTCCAGACACATGATGAAGTTCATCCAGATGGATAGATAGATAGATAGATATATTTATTTCCAACATACATAGTACATACATGACATATTCATAAGGATAGCTTTCAAATTATAATAAGAAAATTACATATGTTGGGGGCAATCTACCAGAGTAAATGATTATTACTGTTCCCATTAGGGGGTGACTGCCCAAGTTAAATTAACAGTTAATTAAAAGGAGAATAAAAAAAAAATAATAATAATCATATATAGGCCTACTAATAATTAATATATCAATATGTCAATCAAACAAGTAGTTAATAATTATATACAGAGAATTTGCACCAATATACAAATCGGTTCATATAAAACAATAACATCATATTAACAATACAGTTGAAATTATTACTTACAACGACAGAACATTCATGCAAGGAAATGCAAATTGTTAATTATAATGTATATATTTCATTCAACAAAAATGTCAATAAAATTAAAATTATTATAATTTCTAACAATTTTGTATAGGACTCTTATTTTAACATAATTACTTCCTTACTTAACAACTTAACATTTTTCTTATTTTTAACAACATTTGGTAACTGTAACCATAAATTTGGTGCCTGCCGAGAAAACTTGTATTATATAAATTTGTATAGTATGTTGTACAACCCGTGGGCAGTCCCTGTTTCTAGTGTTATATCCATGTACATTATGTTCAAATAAGTTAACTATTTGGTAGAGTATCATTCGTATATTTGAAAGAAATCTTCATAAGAGACAGAGATATTAAGTCTTCCACAGTTAGAATTTTCGCTATTTTAAAATATGGTTTTAGGCGAGTTCTTCTATTAATTAAAAATAATGTCCGAATACCTTAATTTGTTCTGTTGAACATGTAGCCTTTTTATAAATATTACTAGTCGATGTCATAGGTCCCCATAACATAACGAATAGGTCAAGTGCGATTGAATGTTAGCAAAATACAACAACCTTTTTGAGCTCACAGACAACACATTTTTATATTCAAACTATAAATTCCAGAATTCAACTTCATCGATAAATGCTTTACATGTTCATTCCAATTAAGATTTTCAACAATGTAAACCCCTAAAAAATTGGTACACAGTACTTGCTTGATGGTGGTTTCAACATTGTGAAATTGTTCATATCCATTGGAAAAACCCGGGATTTTTGAAAACAGGGTAGGCTTGCTCGAAGGCTGCTGGCTCAGCCAGGAATAATGCCACTGAGCTGCAAATACACTCATGTAAAGTCGATATGCGTGGCTGTAATTAAGCTGTAAGAAGTAAGAAGTAAGTACAAAAGAGAGAGACTCAGGGAGAGTATACTAGTAAGAAGGAGCACTTATATAAAATTTTCAATCGAATGACTTCTCAAACAACAAAATTTTAACAAGTCAGGTGGCACCAACAGTTGTGAATTGTGTGGCCTTTTGCATAATTTTATTCAACCTTCACATAGGATAATTGGATTTGCTCTATGGGGTGCTTGATACCACAGTGCAATGGCTATACATCCAAGTCCCCCATTGTGATAAACTCAGCCTCGGATGAAAAAATTTGTCATACTTGTGGATTTTAAGCAAATGAGTCCTTTGATACCTGATTACAGCTATGCATACACTCAATTGCCCTTTTGAAATATTTCCAGATAATAAATATTTTTGACCACTCCACATTTGGGTATCTTGTCCACTCCAGTGAAACTTTTGCTGTTTAGATTGAGTCCTGTAATTGGTGGATGCATTTTCACAGTTTCGTGACTTTCGTCTGTGAGGTCGCAATTACAGCAGGAATCATGAGCATGGACTCAGAAGTGGTTGCGTGAGTCATGCTATTGAAATTGAATGAAAAGCATGACATCACCAGCGATTACCGAGTCCATGCTTATTATTGTTTTCATAGATATGTGTTTTTCATGTTTGTACTTCGCTTCATCTCAAAACTGTGATGCCACAGGTTAGTTGCATAACTGTGTATATTACAAGCACATATTTCAAGAAACTGACTAAATGCATTCACACACATGGATTATGTATGTTTAGCTTTGTTAGCTTTAATACCTACTCTGGTTGATAGATGCTTCAATGAAATTTAACTGAACCAAACAGACTTATCCTCAAAGGAGAGCTACACTGCCTGGAAAAAGTTTGGAAACTAAGCAGCCTAAGCATTGCGCAAAATGGTATCTAGTTGATCAGATGCTTACTTGATCAAATCAATTAGACCAAAATAATTTCTTAGTTGATTATTAAAGACAAATTTCTGAAATAGCATTACATTTCAAAGATTGCTTGAAAAAATGGGATGTGTCAAAGTTCGTAAGCATTGGTCATTGCCATTTCATTTATATGCCTGACCCCTTATATAGGGGCCATCAGTATTTTTGAAAGCAACAAAGGAAGCTGAATGCCATTCATACACACAGTGGAGTGGAAACTACCCGTACAATCCCTCTTCCAATTATGAAATTTTTTCAAATCAGATAAGAATCCATGCACCAACAAACAAATTTCTGTAACGCTGATACGATGACAAGCAACATTCCGTTTCCCAACTTTTGGCCTATGGTGTACAATGACTAACAACAAATGCAACAAAGTGATTTAAAATTGTTAAGACGAGTGCAAGCATCTTGTGAAAAACTATAAAACAGGCTTTGTTTGGACAACACTGAAACAGAGACTCTTCTGACAAGGTGTGACAATCAGCGTAGACAGAATTTGTTTGTTGCGGTTGAACAAAAACAATAACATCGCCCGGCAGTTTTAACTTCCTTTGTCATAAACCGTGATGTCAAACTCTGAACTGATATGTCACAGATTGGAGATTAGACCAATCACATTCACAGATACCCTGATGATGTCACGGTTTAACTGTAAAACGAAGTTTTCAAAAAACATGTAGCTATGAAAACGATAATAAATGACTTCTGCTGTAACAGATTAGTTAAAATAATATCTTGATCAATTAAATGCAGCAGCTGCCAGCCTGGAACGCCTAAATTGCCTGTATACTTTGACAGACATTTGGCAGGAAATGCTTTCTTTCACTTTAGCGGCCACAGCATTATTTATTTCAAGCAAGCGAAATCCCAAAATATTCATTACTAAATCAAGCATCACCTTATTAAGAAATACCCCTGGCAGGAATTATCTATATCAAGACTGCTCAAAAAGAATTTATTTATTTCACCAAAACTGAGCAAGTTATTATTTATTTTTGAAAAACTCAAACCACCCACCCTTTGATACTAAATGGTCACCCCCTAAGATTTCTTGATATATCAAAATGTGTGCAAAACCAATATTCTCGAAAAAGAATGTCAACAATAAACATGATCAGTTCAAAAGGTTTTATTTATATATACAAAATATTAACATGTAACTGCAATAAAGTGAGATTCTATTTTCCTCTCTCGATTTATAATGAAACATGGAATTTTGCATGTTTTTTGTTTTTTCGCAGACAAACCATTCGGAGTTTCTACGTCATTGACCATAAGGATTGTCCCGAGGTCAATAGCAATGGGCTTCAACTTCAGTAAATATCTGCATTTTTGCAAAAAAGTACAAATTTGTGAAATTGGTCCTAATTGCCTCAACAAGGTTATGACCCTTTCACAGAAGTTTAAAGTGTCTGCCCAACAGATAAAAAAAGTTGTAAATTACTACAGTTCTATTGCAATGATTGTTTGCCCACATCACTGAACACCTGTTTGTGATAAGTCTTTGTACTGTGTTAACATTTTAAAAGAACTGTCACAATTGTTGGAGGTGACTTTAGGATTGATATATGGTAACATCATGAACGTTATAGCATAATATGGTAACATAATATTGTATTGTTAATCATAAAGGTGAATACAGAAGATTCATAGTCTAGCCTGATAGCAGCCTGTGCGCTAAGGCAATTGTATAACAACTAGATCAGGCTGGGAAACTATTTCACTCTTTGTACCTTATCTCTCACATGAAAATGAAAGAAATTTTACTTCAACAAAACAACAGTCCTGATACATGATTCTTATTCAATCTGTGCTCAAATGTCATTTTCTTTTTAGTCTAAAATGCATACACTAAACAAAGTCCTGTGTTTCCTTATATCTAAGGATGTCGAAAGCTAAATCAGTGAAGGGCTCGACTGCTGAATGTGATGCTTGTAATCGTCAAAATGAAGTTTCACACATACAAGAATCTGTCTCTGTATTGGTATCTCTTCGGAATTATTCGATTTGAAGACAGTTGTCTTACAAGGTTTTTTGGAGCTGGAAGTTCATTGTCTGGAATTGAGATGCTGTTCTATTGTGTTGTCTCCGCTTTCTTGCAGATTGAAGTCAAAACAATGCCACAACATCACCATTGATGCTGAATGCTTGGTTCTCCAGCATGAGAAGTGAATGGGTCAGCAAAAAGTTGATTGTTTACACCTTTTATTGTCAATTCTAGGTACACTGAAAATGTCAAATGATGGTGATTTGCATTTAACAACATATAGAGTCTATTTCTGCTTCTATATAGGTGGATAAAGAAAGGCAAGGGGCTAAATATATAAACGTGTACTCCTGTTCTTCTCTGGGATTTGTCAGAAGTACGTATTGTTTGCAGAACCCATACATATGAACGATGGATGCCAAAATAGTTAAAGAGAGCAGTTCACGACGTTAACTCATCAACAGTTCTTTTTCTCAAAGAGACATATTGGAGTGCCGGTCACGTCGCAATGAACAACCCCATTCAAGGCCAAGGTATGGACCAAAACTAGAACAGCGAAGGTTGAAGTTACAACTCAACGTGTGCTCTTCAGGTCACCGGCGAAGGCAGATTCAGACCTCGGTACAGACGAAACCAATTTCTCTTGCAATGTCGGCAGAGGTATCTGAGGAGTGGTCATGTGACTTGTAAGGCTAATCATGTGACTGGTCAATGACATGTGGCTGTCCATCCTAGCTTCCATCTGATTGGTCTTTGTTTCCACATGATGCAACTCCGATGGTGAGTGACTTCTTGGAACATGGATGTCCTGCAAAAAGTGAATGGTCATTGTTGCATCAGTGGGGTCATAACAGATCATAGAACTTTTACAAGAACAATTTAAAATATATAGACATGACAAGGCAGTGAAAAACAAGGTCTCCTTGTTCTCAATTCACAACTGTTTCAACGAGTGATGGCAATGGAAATTTTTTCGCCGAGGGAGCTCATGGCTGGTTTTGCAATGGCATGTCATTCCAAATTTTAATTAAAGAAAAAATTCTGCTACCAGAGCATAATTTAGGTTAAAAATAGCTTGGTCTCCAAAAAGGAACACGATAATTGAAATTTCACCACTGATCATTGGGGGGGGGGGGGGCTATAGCGGGGCACAACTCCCCCCCCCCCATTTCCATAACTGGTTTCAACCAACAATTTTTATAAACCTCTTTGTGAAAAGTAACTTTATTGGGAGCACCAACTGAATGTTCTGAAAGTGTCCATCAGATGTATTCCTCTCATGTCCCTATAATAGTTTGCATAATCATCATGCCTGTGCCAGGAAAAGTTCTATTTGGAGCACATATATCTACTTCATAATTAACGTCACACCCTACTCGACACTGTTCAATGGTGTGATGAATTATTCCAAATCAATAATGAGACAAAGACCAGTATTTTTGAAAGCCTAATTATAATTGTCACATTTTGAACCCGATTACAAGTGGTGATAACATCATCCAAAATCAATGATGTGTCTCCAAGCATCTTTAAAAAGATATCTAAAGAATGCTTTTTCTAATTTAAGATAAATATAGACAGATAATGTACAGCCATCTGGGACATTACAATTGTATTGTGTACTAGAAAATAGTCGAGATCTGGAAAAAATTGTTTGGCAAAGCAGTCTGAGCTCTGTGCATAACTATAAGAGTTTGTGTCCTAAAATATGCTATCAAATCTGTTTTATTTAAAAATTTCCTTTAACAAACTGTATGATAATATGCTATTATTTATTTATCTGCTGAGTCTCACTCAATGCTGAGAGACCTTAGTCGCAATAATGGCCCACGATAATTTAAATAATCATGAATAAATATAAGTGAGTGATTAGTACATTGAAAATAATAAGCATGAGAAAATATGGACTGCAACATAATCAGCATAGGACAATGCTTTGCCCAAGGGCCCACACTCTTAATAAAAAGCTGGTATAGATAAGTTACCCTAAAAGGTTCATTACTAGACTTTAAAAAGGCTCCAACAGCAAATAAAAACAACATTTAGATAATCCAGCTACACTGAACTCCAACAATGGAACCCCTTTCTCTCAAGTTGGCAGCATTAGGTCCTACCATAGGGCCTTCCCACCAAGTATTGAACCTTATCAATTCATTTATTGAACCCTAAAAAAATTTAGAAACTTTCTTTTCGGCTGTGGGTTCTTTATATATACCATAAAGAACCTTTTGTGTGACGAGTACAGCATCTTAGGAGCTTCATTTCCCCTTCAATCACTTATTTAAATGGTTAGCGACTTGTGAACAAATCAGGTATCAAACTATCACAAATACCAACCTTCACAGCTCTCTGGTAAGTTATGAACATCTCTTCCCATCCATCGTCAATTTCAGGGACTTGGCGCGGATTATGAACTTTAGCAGATCGTTGTGAAGTCAGTATCTGTTTCGCTTCTCTTGCTCCGAGAAATGGCATCCCTCCTGTTGAAAGATAAAACATTCATTAGTACTTTTTTAGTATTCACAAGGATCATCCCTTGGCAAGGACAAAGATGCAATTATCAAAAGGAGGGTTTCTTTTTGTCAATTACAATAAGGTGTCATTGTAATTGGCACAAGTAACGCTTATGAAAATTGGTACGCCTTTAATTTCCTTATTTGTTACTGACGCAACAATTCTTTCTTGGAGGTTGAGCCTTTTAGCCACTTGCTATGAACAACATATCAATGCCAACCAACTACATTGCATGTTATACCATTCGACACCTCTGTCAGCCAATCACATGCCAGTATTACAGGGAAATAATTCATATATTCTTTGTTGTCCAGTTATCCTCTCATGTTTGAGTGTTTGTCTCCCGGTATAAGCCAGTTATTCACCATGGGATCAGGAATCTGTGTTTATCACACCTTGGGCTAAAACCCTCGGGTGATAAATCACATATTCCCTCTCCCGTGGTGAATAACAAAGGAGTTATCATTTATTGGTAATGTTGGCCCTTATTTTTAGATTAACAAATTTATGACCCTTGTTTCCCTTTTGCATGTATTTTTTTTTTCAGGGAACATACAGCCATACACATACTGACTCAGGACCTGGTTTGTTTTGGTTTACCTCCTCTAACCTTAGCCAGGTCAGGTTCTGGGATCTCAACACCACGTAAAGCACCAGACAATTTGTTATATTGTGTCTCTTCTAATGTAATTTTATTCGTAATATGCAAAGGCAATCATTAGGTTTTGTTCAATTAGTTTGTTACTAATATTTAACATTCGGTCGGTATGAGCATGCTAATGTACCCAAGAGATAGAACGGAGAATATAGCTTTGTCATTGTTAGGTTTGGGTATCAAGGACAAAATCTGAAACAGACATGTCACGAGTCTGATGCAATGCGACAGAATGTGTATATCACACATTATCAGTCATTAAAGCACATATTTATTTTTGGAGATTTTCATTCATAAACTTGCAGTCATGCAAGATGTCATTCTGGAAACAATTTCTAGGAATTGTCTTGTGTACTTTATTAAGTTATTTTTTGGACAGTTAACGCAAATAATAATTGAAAACCTAAAAGCGTAAATGCGACATGCTGACAAAAACAGAATGTAATACTACATGTCTACATTTAGATCATATATATGTAAATACGTTTTATAACCCACACAAACAAAGGGTTTACAATCAACTGGAATTTCTAGCCAATGAGTTTATGACATGATATGCAATGTTTTCGAGGCTTCCCCGAAGCATTATCTTGTTCTCATAAATTTGTAAATGAATTGTTACGCGCTTACTGCTAACTTCATTCGGTTAGTAATCAGTTACTCCATTCGACACTCATTTTAACACTCAAATTGCAGAATGTATAATCAAAGAATAATTTATTTTTTCTCCTCAGAAATGATTCAAAACTTCATGTTTTTACCTGCTTCAGTTGTGTTGATGAAGGCCAAAAAACAGGCTGAGATGATGAGGGCAGTGGAGAGAGAATTCTGAAATAAATTTATAACAAAATTGATTAATTGATACAATAGAAATCACACTTAAAGCATACATATGCTGATGAATAATTGTCCAGGTACCAGGTATGTGCTTCTAAATGTGAGCAGTTTATATAGGTTAGATCACTTCCTTTCAAAACTAGTGTAACAACCAAACATCAGGATTTGAATCAAGCACAAATTAATCCGCTAATCATTGTGCTGAAATCAAGAAGCCTTGGCATAAGATGTGAAAAACACCTTGTCAAATCCACCGACATAAACTCAGCAACAATAAACCGCACAACTTTGCTTTCCACAGCTAAAAACTAACTTCTAGTATATATTGTGTAATAATACCTGGTTCAAAACACAAAACCACAACCATTGCAAATTGAAAGATAACTAAATTCCATATCTAGTCCATCAGCTTTAGTAACCTGACATTTGCCATTTCCGAATTCTTGATTTCTAATTAACAGCACGCCTTCTGCATTTAAGTTTTAAGAAAATGTCTCTTCAAATTTACATTTGGTTGTCATAATTTGTAGTTCCCGAGTACATTTGAAAGTCAGGCTTTTTCTATCCATATGAAAAATATTCTTCACACTCTTAAAAACTATTATTCTGCTTAAAATTTAATTTCATTTTTCTGATTTCCAATTTGCATGAATTTGTAATTTGTGAAACTGATTGTTGCGGAAATCGACCGGAGTCTAGAATTAGCAGTTAGGACAACAGTTCAAACTCCCTTTCGCAAGCACATTATTGTATAAATATGGATATCGGCTGATCTATGGCCCGAAAGATGGAGTTCCGAAGTTTCGTTGGTCTCCCAGTCTAATATTCTTTTTTAAAAATGTTCTGTGGCTTGTGTACTTTCATAGTGAAAAGATCATTTTAAATGGCTAACTTTATTCAAAAGAAAATCAGTTACTGTCAAATAGCTGTTAACTGCCATGTCATGGATTCAATATCCTTTTTTTCGCCAAGGCACAATTAACTTTCATCAGAATTAAAGAAACCATCTATTTTTTTTGCATCCAACATAATTTCAACTGCGTCCAAAATATCTTCAATTTTTATGTTATTTAATTTGACATTATAGAAATCTACTTTATTAATCATGATAAAATGAAGAAGTCCCTAGATGTGACTTTTTTAGGGAACAATTAATTTCTGTGGAAATATGTTTCTAAATTCTTCAATCTCCAATATTTATCCGAATAACTAACACAACAACAAAAATCACTAATTAATTTATCATTTGATTATAATTTGTAAAAAAACTTACCATTTTGCTGTAAAAAGTAAGTAAACAGATCCAAATAATGAGATTTCTGGTGGTGAGTATACAGTGTCCAAGACAGTGTTTGATTTTGCATGCTGATGTCCAACTTTATAGCATTAAAATTTGCATATTCATAGTGGACTGTAAAATGGGAGGGGCCTAGAGATTTATGAATATGCATAATGCCATCACATGACTAGTTTATCTTTTTCTGGTTTATTCATTTGCAAGTCATCTTATTCATGAACTCAGACTTTGGTAATTTCATCTGGTCAAAACTGTGAGCATTTCTACAACACCTGACATGGTCCAATATCTTATTTATAAGACAAACAAATATTTCAAAATGTAAAACAAGTGAAAAAATGGTTCAATGTTTTATTAAATATTGCAAATAATGTGATTGAAGAAATTACAGTGAGTTATGTAAGGCGCAATCTATAAATACAAAACTTCCATGCTGTGTTCACAAGTTTGTATGCATCCAAGAATTGCCATCATGGACTCATGATTTTGTATGAAATTTTTGTAGAAAAGGTACAGCAAAAAACCTGAAAGTATAATTTACGATTGGTTCTGTCTCTCTGGCAAAAGCAATGAAAGCATTTGATTCCAGCTCCACTGCAGTTGCATCATCTGAGCCTCGGTTTGGCATTTCAATTCTCCTTTTCTTTTCCTCGTTGCTGTCTCCTGTTCCTGCTCTGATTGGTCTACAGAGAACATTTTATATAAATATAGCAAGTTAGTTAGTTTATTAACCGTCCAACATGTGACCCAAAATCAGAAAACATTAGGATTGTTCACAAAAAACAATACAAGAATACAAAATACTGAATATTCGTGTATATAAATATTTTCCAAATTTAATTTTACAACAAACATATGTCGTTCGAAGTTCTTTGCCGCACCCGAACTGGCACTTTGATGGAAGAACTGTAAATTTTGTTCATGTCAGAGATATTATTTACCAACCAACTTTCACATTGGTAAAATGAAGCAGCTAGTAATGCCAATGACAGAACTTTATGCTTCAACCCAAAAGGAAATACATTAAAATTTCGAAAATCCATCCCGGACCATCCGTCCTTCCAGCCCCAGTTTGTGTAATATCTGCTTAGAATCGTTTCAGTCAACCAAAAATTTTACATTCACTGAACATAGGTTATTCAGTAGGGATTTTTCCCGAAAGAACTAAACATTTGAGAGAGGGTCCCTTAAAGGTACTAAGTTAAGAGAATCCTCAGCTAAGTACCTCTTAAGGGTCCCTCCCTAAAATGTTTAGTCCTTTCGGGAAAAATCCCTTCTTAGGGATGGGTTATATGTTCAATATTCCTGATCCCATGGTGAATAACCAGCTTATGAATACCATGAGACAAACACTTGATCAGGTCAATATTGCGCAATAAGTTGACAACAAGAATAATAAATTATTGGGATTTATTGCAGTAAAACACTGGTTTGTGATTGGCTGACAGGTGTTGAATGGCAGGTATAATTACCGCAAAACTCAGGCAACATACGCTGCTGGACATGGCTATTGGACCATCTTGCTAATCATGCAAATATCAACTGCATTCTGGATCATGAAATGCTACCAGATGGAGCATGAAAGCTTCCTGTAGATTATTATTTTTCTTTATGACAACAACTTATCTATGAAATACTGTAGGACATAAATTCCTGTTTTTGAGGACGAAATAGCTGCTGTTTTTATCTTACATTACGCTAAACAATTAATTCACAAATTTGTGAGCGTCCCATTTTCCAAAACACATATATAATGACATATCAAGTGATCAAACCAAAATAAGCAATATGGTTATTTTAAAATAAATAAAAATTGGAAGCATAAAACATAGATAAGTGTAATCGTAGATTCAAATGAATCCCAGAAAATGTGCCTGATCAGTATCGGTCATCTTCAGCTCGTGATCTACAGCATGGGGGGGGGGGGAGGGGTTGGTTGTCAACCTTACGCCGAAAAATTAACTTTAGCTTATATGTGCCAAAGTTGCGTTGTAGAAACACCTCACACATTTTACCGGATTTTTTATCCTTGTATTGATAGAGTTGTTATCACAAAGCTGATGATCACATCTGTGAGTGGGCCTTCACTGGTCAGCAGGAAGCTGGGTGGCCGAGTCGTGATGTTTCAGGTCTGCTCCAGTTAAGGTCTTTGGCTGCATGGTTTCTAAACCCGAAGATGGGCAACCCAAAATTGTCAGTGGACTTTCATGAGCAAAATCACAAGTGGGCTCAGAGGGCAGCACTTACCATATCTATCAGCCTGACCAGGGCTTTGGAGTCGGTGTCAGACTCGGGAGTCGGAGTCGTGAAGTCAAATGTTTTTGGGTGGAGTTGGAGTCGGAAATTAAATTGGTGGCTCCTGACTCCTAAAAATAATTCATATAATTTACAAGAACCCAGTTGCAGTGATGTGAAATGGATTAAATTTTTGCACAAGACTTCCAAAACAAGTATTTACGTAAAAAATCCTATGGAATAGTTGTAGAATAACTTTTTATCCCCTATTGACCATACGAGGGGCGTTCAGAAAGTTCACGGCTTTTTTTTTATATGGAAACTTATTTTCAATCTAGAACTACGAATTTTCTACAGGATAAAATTCAGCAGTTTTGGAATAGATTTCCAAAATTTTGGACAATTTGGACATTTTTAAGTCATTCTGTGGTTGCCATGGAAACAGAAAGTTTGGTTAGGTGGAGCAGGTAGTACAGAGATCAAGAAAATCAATGAATTGCGACTGAGAGAGACCTCACTCTGCCACCTGTATTAATAAGATTGACAATAATTAACACAAGAAATATAATATTACCTTTTAAAAATACTAGCAAGTACTACAAAAGCATTAATTCATATACCTGACGCGATAAAATAAATGTTCCTTGAAGCCCTCCGGGAACAGTTTTCGTGAAAGCATTTCGGTCATCCAAAGCCTTTTCTCCTCCAGTGCCTGAAACTATTGCCCCCAGTGATTAAGGTAATGGAAAACCAGGTCTTATGTAAAGCTATATGTAAAAGGAAAAGCTGGGATGGATAATGCTGTCCTTTTAGGTCTCTTGCTCATACCAGTGAATTCATGCTTTGTCATAAGTCCTGATTTAGTTAAGGACTCACATTCTGGCGCCTGAATCGCTCTTGCCAAATCAGGCATGCAGGAGTGCTTTTCCACATTGGCTCGCTGTAAGAATACAATCATTTGGTATGCTTGAGAGTATATATAGAAGCTAATATCATATTTCTTGTGTCAAATATTGTCAATCTTACTTATACAAGTGACAGAGAGAAGTGTTTTTCAGCCACAATTCTTTGATTTTCTTGATCTCCGTACTACCTGCTCCACCTAGCCAAACTTTCTGTTTCCATGGTAACCACACAATGAGTTAAAAATGTCCAAATTTTCCAAAATTTTGGAAACCCATTCCAAAACTGCTGAATTTTATCCTGTAAAAAATTCATTGTTCTAGATTGAAAATAAGTGTCTGTATAAAAAAAAGCCGTGAACTTTCTGAATGCCCCTCGTATAATACATGTGTACTATAATGCCGATAAGAGGAGTCAGGAGTCTGAGTCTGAGTCATGATTCAGAAAACCTAAGGAGTCGGAGTCGCTCTTCAGAAAGGCAGAGGAGTCGGGAGTCAGACTCGGTTCAGTTACTACCCGACTCCAATGCCCTGAGCCTGACAAAGCATGTTAGAAATGTATGTCTTAATTGTTTTCCCATACTCAGACAAAACCCTGAATCTGCCTCTGCTTTACGTCATTCATCAAATTACAAAAGTTAAGATAAGCTTTTGAACAAACAATTGAGAAAGTAGAGTTTAAAAAATAGATCGGTTACTTTCCTAATTTTTTAGTGGAAACAGAATCATAATAATTGCGACGACTGCGGCCATTTCCTTTTAAAAACTAACGCCAGTTCAACTTTTCATTGTAAATTGTACTGGCTGCATTCAGTATTTATAAAGCTCAGGTAACGGCGGGTCAGTCTAAACATTTGGTTGGCACTCTGACTGTAGGGTAGTAATGGGTGCAAATTTTGAAAGTGGCTTCCTGGAAAATCATTTACTATTCCATCACAATCAAAATGACAACGTTGACTTTGCAAATTGTTCGAAAAGCAGTCAATTTGATCACCATCAGTTCTGGTAGCCTTGCTTACGAGAGTGGTACATCTGAATTATCTAATATTTGTGACTTTGACACTTTACCATAAAACGGGGTAAAGTTGGCAATCCGGGGTAAATTTGGCAAACTATTTTGACCCACTTAATGGCAGAAATTCCAACTTTTCTCACAGACACAGATATCTTTTGCCAAGTTGCCATGCATTCATGTCAGTGAGGAAAAGTTGGCATTTCTGCCATTAAGTGGGTCAAAATAGCTTGCCAACATTACCCCGGATTGCCAACTTTACCCCGTTTTACGGTAATAAATTTCACTTCAGGAGTTGATGGTTTAGGCGCCAGCAATCGGTACTTTAATGTTGTCATTTTTACCACCCTGTGCACTTCTCCTAGGCAAAAATGCAAGTAGCCACAAAGGCAAATTTTGAGTGAAATGCATACACGTGTGGCTAATTTGAATGCAAAATATGTGATTTTCAGTAGGCACATGGAGGATGCATTAGCAAATTATAATGTTGCTAAATGGCTAGGAAAAGCACTGCTATGTTCAGAGTGCTCCCGCTCTTTGAGACCATAGGTGGTTAAGGCTGCAACTTGGTGAAAACAGTTTTAAACCTGTGGGGCAGTGTTGGCAATTTGACCTATGTTGAAGTCAGGAGATGTCAGTGTGATGTCACATACGTTATCCTGACGTCAGGGGAGTAGAGGTCAGAATGATTGCTGGGATGCTAAGCTTGATTGTTAATTTAAAGTGAGTGTAAATCAATCTGATTTGATTTCACTGGAACTCTTTTTATATTCTCAAGTCATAAAAAAACTGCTCACTCTTCAAAACGAACACTTTTTAAAAGTGACAGAGCATCGGGCCTACTCATGCAGATATGGTCACGTCATTGTATAACTTTCAAAGCTTATACAATATCGCTTTCAGAAAATTGCGCAACCCCAATTTGAATCTATTTAGAAAAGACATCGGCAAACACATGTCCCAGAAAGTGCAACAAGAAAAATCATCCAAATACCTGTCATAACTGGTCAAGATTGCTTTACAATTCATCAACAAAGGTACTTGACAAACATGCACCTCTGATTATGAATCAGGTTACACTATGCAAACAGACTTCATTTATCAATGCCGGCATAAAAAATCTAAAAAGAGCTAAAAGAAAAGCAGAGCGAACTTGGAGAAGAACTGGACTTGAGAGAGATTGGCAAGATTTTCAGCAGAAACGAAATACGTTTTAATAATTACAAGCTGAATCAGCTGAAATCTGATGATCTGAGAGCAAAGATTGATAGTACTAGGAGAAATTCAAAGGCCATGTTCAAGATACTAAATTCTAACTTGAACAGGAAACAAGAATTGCCGCTGTCAAATCATGCAAATGGCGAATGAATTCAACACATTCTTTGATGAAAAGATCAAGAAAATAAGGACACGACTTGACTCCAGCAGCAACAACACTGCAATTGTTGAAAATTTTACAGGCAACAAACTATCTCAGTTCAAAACCCTATCAGAATCAGCAATTAAGAAACTGATCGGAGATATGCCTGTCAGACACTGTCAACTAGACCCCATCCCTACATGGTCATGGTTACTGCTGGAGTGCATCGTTGAATTTCTTCCATTGATAACTGAATTAGTCAACACATCACTAACTCTAGGTAAGGGGAGATTGCCCTTGATCTGAAGCATGCTCTGGTTAAGCCACTTTTAAAGAAAGGAGGACTTGATCTGATCAAGAAGAACTACCGACCAGTATCAAACTTATAATAATAATCGAAAGTGCAGTTATCAAACAGTACATGGACCACATTTTTCAAAGCAAACTTGATGATGACAAGCAATCGGCATATAGGTAAGCAATTTCATAGTATACAGAAACTCTTCTGACAAATATCCACAATGACATTATGTTAAACATGAGCAAGGGTGAAATTACAATGCTTGTACTGCTAGATCTGTCAGCTGCTTTCGACACTATTGATCACTATATTCTACTGGCGAGACTGGAAAACAGATATGGGATGTGCAGCTCTGCTCTCAACTGGTTTCAGTCATACATTTCAGAAAGATCACAATCCGTCTTGATAAATGACCAAACATCAGATAAGCTTCATCTCAAATTTGGTGTCCCTCAGGGATCACAGCTTGGTCCAACCTTGTTCAAGTCTTATATTGCTCCACTGAGTGAAGTTGCTTCTCGAAACCAAATTGAGGATCAGAAATATGCTGATGATGAGCAACTTGTTATAACATTTAAGCGAAACATCACAGATCAAGAAATAGCTATTGAGAAAATAGAGAAATACATTACAGAAATCAGAAAATTTCTCCATGAAAACAAACTGTTCTACAATGATGACAAAACGGCACTTCTCTTGATTGGCACACCACACCAACTGAATAAACTCAAAGTTTCATCAATAAAAGCTGATAATGTTTCAATAAAAATGGCAGCGAATGTCAGAAATTTAGGTGTGACCATGGACAAAAACATGACAATGGAGAAGCAAGTTAACAAAATGTGCTGAAATGCCTACTTTAATCTGCAAAACGTTTCTAAACTCCAAAAGTCTATGAACAAAAGACATAGTCAAAACTGCAGTAAATGCTTTGGTCACACCCCACCTGTAATGAGTCACAAAGTGCCATTTTCACTGTGCCACATACCACTCTAATTCTATATCAAAAGTGTTTGGCTGTAATAACAGCCAACTCACACAAGCGCTTTTGAGCAGTTTACTGGAAAAGGTGTTATATAAATTACTATTATTATACTTATTTTCTGCTATAGACCAAAGTCAACTCTAGATATGGAACTTAGGACGATTTGATTATGGCTCAATTTGTATTGGCTGTGACTTCAGCATACGAAGAGGTCTCACTTAAAGTGGCCGGATCCTGCCATTTCATAACACAGACCTTTAATGAGACTAGATATTCAGTTACAGGGTTTAAATATGTGGAAATTTCCATGGCCATGCTTTAATTGAGATATAGTTTTTAAGATGCATTAAAATATGTGCGTTTTTAAGGTTGAGCATTGTACATGCAGAGAAAGAGAAGCGCATGCAGTTCTGGGTTTCGCTGGGAGTGAACCTGTCAGGCATCTGTGCTGGACTCCTGGTGCCCTAGATGTCAATTCAATAGCCTTTTTGACTTGAATTCAGTCAGTCACAAGGCTATTGTGGTTTGTCAGCTTGTGCAGCAGTCTCGCTTGCAGATGTCAGTGATTAAAATTTATTTACAAGTTCAAAATAGGAAGAATTGTCTTGAAAAAGCAAACTCCGGATGCCAGCAGCTCTCATTCTCATGCATTGATTTGTCGCATATGATTTTATACATACTGTTAATTGTGTCACTTTTTAAATAAATTAATAAGTCGTTGCAAATGAAGTCACGACTTTAAAATTGTGTTAGGAATTGATATGAAATAGTATTACTGGTTTACCATAGGCATAGACAATGACATGCACATGTCTTATTTGAATATGCTCAAGGAAAAAAAACACTAACACTAGTGTTACAGAATCAAAACAAGAAGTAATAAAAACAAACAAAGATAATGTAAAAAATGTATGATAACATAAATATCGAAGAGTTGAAAATAGAAATCACTTCAAAAATGAAAACGAAAATTGTAAAAACTTGTCTAATGAACCCGGAGATAAATTTTGAATAATGACAATGTGGCCGGACGAACAGACTTCAAGGTAAAATTATAAGGTTATCAAATAGTGACATGGGCATTGTCAATGTCGTTTTTAAAAGTTGATTTTTAAATTGGTTTAACTGTGTTTTATATTCAGCTGTTTAGAAGTTTATTCTATACACTCTGAACATTTGGTTGTCACTGTCGCCAGTCCTTGACAACTTCAAGTTAGTAATGAGTGCAATATTTGAAAGTGATCTCTTTGAAAATCATTTTGATTAATCTATCACAATCAATATGACAACGTTGACTTTGCAAATTGTTCAAAAGGCAGTCAATTTGATCACCATCTGGTAGCCTTGATTAACAGAGTGGTACATCCTAAGTATCCAATCTTTGTGACATTGAAATCCCTTTAGTAATGTTGACTCCAGGAGTTGTCGGTTTAGGCACAAGGAATTTTGAGTGTATGTTTCTTCAAAAGAGGCAACACGATTTAATTGGGTCCTGTCATTACCAATTTCGGCATTCATGGGCCTGCGTTGCCATGTATTTCCTTCAAAATACTGTTATTAATCTCAGCGGGTTTTGGTGGGGGGGGGGGCGGGCCCCCTAGACCACCCCCCCCCCCTTGTATCCGCCACTGGCCATGATTATCCGTTCCCGAGAAGAAAAAAGTTCTAACACATCAGAACACATACCTTATTCGTAACTCACTCATATTGCACTCAAGCTATGCAATATGAGTTTCTATTATGTCATCTTGTGACTGATTCTGGTCAAACAGCAAGGAGGCTTGTACGGTGACCATGTAATAACATTGACCTGTCCGAAAAAAAAAATGAGTACAGTGCAGTGACAGGTGCAGGTTCAGTGGGTACAAGCACATGAAGGTACATGACCTTATACTTATAATCTCAGATATGAAATCGCCACTTACTCCTGGAGTGTCCAAAAATACAACACTTCTAAATATGTCCACGCGAGATATATACCAACAGTCTTGTGTCAATACGCTTAGAACGGACTGCAGACCAAAACGTTTGTTATTCTTAGAAATTTCCTAATTCCTGAAATGAACTGTGACATAAAATGGACTTTAATCACCGTTTAAAATATTTTTGAAGTCAACAGTTGTAAATATATATATATTTTAAAGGTGGTCATAAAAGTCATCATAAAATGTAGGCCTATACCATAGGTCATCATTTAGCAGAATTTAATTCCAATCATTATAATTAAAGTGCATAACGTACAACGGGGTGACTTTGACAGCCGGGGGTGACTTTGAATGCTTTTTCTGAAAAAGATTGATCCTCTGTGAATGCAAAGTTAAATGAGGTAGATTAGGTCGGGGCAAGAAGCTCTGTTACTGGTTACTTGAGAGCCCCCCCCCCCCAGGGTTATATCTAAACCTACATTTTTGGTGCGTTTTCATATTGATAGGATTGAAGCTAGAGGTTTTTAAACTATGGCTACAGCCCTAGTTTATTGTAATCCAAAATGAATACCCGTAATCCTATCGCTCGACGTATCTCTTTTAATCTGCCAAACATACCATCAAAATTTGACCTACCCTTTTATTTTTACCCGACAAATATGCCCGGTTATATATCGTCCATCCTAGATGCCTCTTTGTTCTATTTGCCGACTCGCTTCGTAATCTTTTTGCGGCGTCCTCCAAAAACCGAAAAACCATTTATCACGGCGTCAATCCAGAGCGTCAATCAAAACACAACCGTGACGTCACAGAAAAGTTGATCATGTGACCGCGCACCAGCGCCAACTTCAGTGCGGACATGACTTCACAGTGGCGACAACGAAATTCTGGATATTTCAGTGATTTTAAAGCATTCTGGACTTTATGTTGAATCAAACTTCGTTGAATTAGTTCCCCTGGACGTTATGCATCTCCGGGAATCGTGCTGGCAGCCTGGAGACACTGACAACAGCCGAAAAACGATCTAGCCCACTAGCGGTTGTTTACTTCCTGTTGCAAGGAGTCAGAGCTGCAAACATGGCACAGAATGATTGTGTTGCCGATTCCAGGGCCAGGAATGATTAATACACCCAAAATATATGATAGGGGGAAGAGGGAATGATCAAGGATGATGCTAGGGCCATGAATTGTGCAGATCCATCTTTTAATGACACGACGGCCGCGATATATTCACGGCATTTCATGACACAACTGTCATGATGGGACCCAATACACAGCAGATAACACTGATTAATGGTGGTAAGTGGCATTTAGCTATGTAATTGCACCTTTTTTCATGTGTTAAACCTGATTGCAATGAATTACAGCCTGTGTGGCATGTCCATTGATCATTGGACGGTTTTGGACCTAATTGAAATTAGCCTAATTGACAATTCATGTCAATTGGTTCCTCTAATCAAAAGTACATGTAGGCAATTAAGCCTTGGCCTATAAGGCTATATAATCATTAATTACCAATCATTGATAGCACTTCAAATTGGAATAGGGTTATTTAATTTTTTTTCCTTTCATGCAGATGACTTTGACCTCAAGCTATCATGAATGGATTTTTTAATTGCCAAGAGTTTCAAACTCCTAGGCAACATTGAAAATGCCCAAGAAATGTTATGAAAGAGTCAGCCCCCTGGATGCATCAGTATAATATTAGTAAGTATCAAACTGTCATGAATGGGTATCATATCCTGAATTAGGATTAAAGCTTTCAGTCCTTACAGGACAGCTAACAATCCGCCTATTAGAATCATGATGACGGAATTGAATTAATGCTTGGACATAGTCATGTTTAAATTTTGTAAAATAATATAGTAATTATTTAAAGTGAAAAAATGAAGTACATTGGACACACGGCATGCATTTATTGTGCTCACTGCTCAGTATAAGATATTCTGGTTTCAATTACTTGTGAAGGTGAGCTATTTCAATCAGAAACACATGTATACAGAAAAACAATTTTCAATGTCATTTCTGTTTCTTGAAGAATTTTGGGGGTACTTTCGGAGTTGGAAAGAGGCCATTGAAGCAGAGAGGGCTACTCAACTGCAGAAAAGGCTGCAATGTTCCTCAGCGGTCCGCAAACACAGACAGGCTTTAATAGAAATCACAGGTTAGTATTTAAGTGTTTCATGAAAGACTACTTATAGTAGCTAAAAAACTTGCTTGTTCTTGATATTCTGTGCTTATTTTATTTCACCATAATAACATTGCACATCGGAGGAACATTAAAGTATTTTTAAAACAGAAATTAATATTTTTTGAAAATTACCTATTCTCACACATTGCCCCATACTAAAACCTGTGATGATATGACTATTCAAATTTGTCTTTTTCACCAACAGTAAAATCAGTTTGTGGCCTGAGCAAATTCCTGCTGAAAGCTGGAGTAGAGGACGTATACACCACTCGAATCTCTCAGCGCATTTTGGGCGGCAGTGGACAATGGCTGGATGAGCCGACAATCAAAATCTCCTGAAATTTTGGTAACTATAAGTTCAGTTCCTCCGAAGAGAATGTAAATCCCATTGCATCATAAAATATATGTTGCATTTTCCAATTAAGCGGTGCAGATGACTGGTATGAGGTAACTAAACATATGACATATTTTTCTTGGATTCTTAAAAAATCTGCTCCCCTTTCATCAGATAATCCATGTTATCCATCTTATTGCTATTTGAAAATAACAAATAAAATCCAGGATCCACGAGTAAAAAGATTGAGTTTAACTTTAATCAGTCAGGGAAATTATCACCAGCTGATGACAATCAATGTCCTCAGCCCCACATGACAATCACCCTAGCACTGTCGTCACCCTCCCATGACACTTTCACAGTGTCATGGCCTAGCCATGACTTTGGCAGTGCTCAAAATCATCTTTGACTGGCTATTTAAAAAGAACTACTGCAACTATCACTTCCAAACTTGGTATAAAGTTGTATCACAGTGTCAACTAACTCTATGAATTTTGGCAGACCTATCCATTACATAATGAGGAAAAGAACCCGAAGGCTCCAGAGAAATTAGGAAATTGTCATCAGCTGCTGATGACTTAGCAGTATTTCGTGAAATTGGATAGAATTAAGTCCTACAACTGACATGCTGCTGTGTGGTGAGGATGTCTGCAAAGAGATCAGACTTTCCTCTGAGACCCAACTGATCAACCCCACACACTCAATCGTCCTGTCAGGGCCAGGACTTGGCTGGAATTGCAATTGTCCTCATATGCTGGTAATTTCCCTGACTGTTAATTATACAATCAGATTTACTGAATGTGATCTCATTGGATCATAGAAATATGTATTCACACACAAGTTTACATGAACAATTCTTAAAAAATTGAATTGTCCTGCAGGCACCGGCGAAGTTCCAACGGCCTAAAATGGTTGTCTCGACCACAGAAGTGGTTGTATCGCTCTGGCAATGTTATTGGTTGAATAGAGGGAATCTTAAGGATCATTTTGGTATAAATTGTACTTTTCTACCTACCTTGAAGCGATTCTGGAAAAAATTCACTACAGCGGGCATCGAAAATGACCATATTTGGCAAGTGAAAACGATCGTTTTTGGTTGGTTCACATAGGGGCTGCCGCTCCCAAACCCCCGCTGATTTGTTTCCATGGCATTTTTTCAACAAACTGTAACTAAAAAGTGACTAAAACTTACGTTGGATCATTCTAAACTCTTTTAAGAAATCCTATCTTGGAAAGTTCAGCCACCTTAACTAAAACTTTGCACTTAAGAATTTACAAATGTAGGTACCAGTAATAATTGTGACATTCGTTGCGGCCCTATTATCGTACTTTATTCATAGTGCTGCCAGCTGTGTGAATAGACTCAGTCGCCTATTCCACCTCCGGGAGGTGCGAATATCCTCGGTCAAAATTAAAATTTGTCAAAATGTGTTATTTTGGAGGCTGGGCACATTTTACAACTATTGTTTATACTGTGATTGATTTAAGAAACAACTCGGTTAGAACTGTCACACTTACTATTTGTTATCCTTTAGGCCTGTGGACTACTCGCCAGAGGACTGCTCGCCAGTGGACTACTCACCAGTGGACTTGACCCATTTCCCGCCAGTCCCCCAACTCGCCAGGTTACCTGGAGCTGAGACGAAATGTAGGTAATTTTCGCAAAATAAAGCTGTTTGACAATGGGGTAAAATTGAGTATAGCGCAGCCTTAAACGCACTCTGACCTTTTACTAGGCATGCAGGCCGGTAAAAACGTCATCACAAAATCATGAAAAACGAGTAAGTTATAGTGACGTTCTTATTAAATCTTTTGTAAAATGTAATTTGGCGGGAGATTGGGGGCGGCAGACCCAAAAATTAACTTTTTTGGAATAAAAATTATTTACACTTGTCAAATATGGCAGCCTGCTATACTGAATCTGCATTCATGACCTGAGACCATATCATTTTCTGATAAAATATCGCTGTGACAGCCAGACAAAATGTTTAAATGATGCTATCAACAGATGACGGCAATGTTATTTTGCTTTTTTTTCTCAAGGATGGTAATTTTTTTCAAGTGTTTTTTTTCATGATCTTAATCAAATAAATCTCTTTAAATCAAATAAATCTCTTTAAATCAAATGCATCATGATTTCAGTGCCTTGAAATCAGGGTCCTGGATTCCTGGTCGTTCTATCGCCTGAGACACCCAGATTTTGAGAAGGACTGCCAAGATTTGCCAGTATTTTACAATAAAGTGACAAGCTGGGTGCCCTTGCATGTGGTGAAGGACGCCCAAATCTGGCAACGAATGTGGGACCGTGCTTAAAATCATCATTTAAACCGTGACTTTAATAGCCTATCGTTTTTACTTTTCTTTTCAGCAGGACAGCAACAGAACTGGATGGTAAAGCTGGATGACATGCGTGCGAGCAACAAGCAGTTTTAAAACCGTTGTATAACCCTAACTACAAGATATGTGACAGCTATTGCACATGACATTTTCATGGTAAGTAAAAACAATATTATATGAAGATTTATAATCTTTTAAGTAAATGAAATAAATTATTTTTAAAGTACTGTACTGATCAGTTGCAGACAAATGAAAATTACTTGTGTGTTATATAATATGTACTCACTATTACTCAGGTTGTGCTGCATGATAAATGATTCAAAGCTGCACTAGCAGCGTGATATGCAGCATGAGGAATGGCTTTCAGAACGCCCTTGTCCGAACTTGGATGGCACACAAATTAACATGTTAATTATTCATTTTTCAGTAAAATTTCACTGATCCAAAGCTTTTTTCAGGTGGTCAGGATGACCGAACTGTTTGTCAAAACTAGTGAAAATTATCTATTAATAATTTATTGCACTTTCCGTGTAATGTTATTGTTGCATTACTTGATATCTTGATAAACAATACATGTTCTATCAATTGCAATTGTGCTGCCGTATAGTTAATATTTCTAAAATTAGTTTGAAGGCAAGTTCCATACATTTAATTAACAATCATTCATCTTTCACCGTTTCAGTGGACAGTATAAATAAGATTAATG